>OY720448.1:83289299-83369299 GCA_963082715.1 Harpalus rubripes
ACATATAACAAATAACTATTCTTTTCTTTTTATCTGAAAAAATGCACAAGACCTGAATATTAAAAATTACAACAAAACATAGTTAAACATCACTTAATTCGGTTGATTTTATTTGATAATGGACCTTTTCAATTTAAAGAGATAGAATATATGCGCAATGGGGATCTGCACATAGTAAGAACAACTGAGATCTATGGCGTTTGTTTCTGAAAAATTTAGACGTAAAATGTAAGAATATCTCAGATAACTTTAAAAAATCTTATCGAAATAAGTTACAAAAGCTTTTACTGAAGTTAAAATGTCTAACGATGCAAATTTTCACTGAGAATACAGGTATTTTAATAACTGCTATATATTTGACGTTTCGTTTGACAACCCATCTGGCAGTTGTTCGCGCCATTTTCTTACTATTTGCAGCGATAGAAAGAGATAGCCATTAAATTGAAAAGGTCCATTGGCAGCTGAAAGGTGATATTTTTTTCGTTTTAGTGAACTAGTTTTCATTATAAACAATCAAAGGGCAGAATTTATATCACTATCTAAACCAACGCTAATTTCTTACGTGAAATCAAGTATAGTATAAATTTTAATAAAAATTCTAATATTTCATAGTTTCTTCACTCGTATTGTAATGCATTATTAAAATGATAATGCAAAATTTGTTTTTCACGGCGTACCTAATTTTCTTTATCTCAATAATTCTAACATAACCCTCGTATTTTAATGAAATGAACAATGAGAGCAATTTTCCGCAAAATGCCCGTGACGTGATGCCAAGTAAGTAAGTGTGAATGGGACGAAAAGTTCGCGGTCTGACAAAGAAGCACTGTTTTTTTGCAAACGGAAACTACTTTTAGATTTTATTAGAATCCTTATGGACTACAATGGACTTCAGCGAAGTTTTAGTTCTTGTGCTCCATCCTGAAAATACAGTTCATCGAGATCTTTTAAATACTCATTTCCAGGAGTTTTAAACTCGACAACAGACGAACAATACTTGTCGGTCAAATATTTTTTAAGGATTTAGATAAATGATAGCTAAGCTAATATTTTACAAAATAATGCGAATTTAGTAAAATATCATGAAATTATTTTTTGCTGTAGAAATTTACATTAATCAGAAATAGAGGTTTATATATATATATATATATATATATATATATATATATATATATATATATATATATATATATACAGGGTGTAACAGCTAAACGAGCTACCTCAAATAATTTCTGTATTATTAAAGATACAATAAACTACTATAAAAGGCAAACTTATAGAAGATCAAGGGAGACATCCAAATACAGAATAAAATATTCTTTTAAACCAGTGGTTCTCAAGTTATAACACAAAGTTATATTTTTTTAAATGGGATGGTACATATTTTCGATAGAGTATTTTTTTTCTGAATTCAACCATGTATTTATATTATATCTTAATATAACAAAAATATTGAGTAAAATTTAAGTGAATTTAAATAAATTTCATTATATATATATATATATATATATATATATATATATATATATATATATATATATATATATATATATATATATATATATACCGTGTGTCTGTCTTAAAGGTGTACATAGGAGATTAACATGGGAAATCAGTTTTTTGCAATTTCCTGCTCGCCTAATTATTTTAAGCAAAAACGCGTCAAATAAAAGTTTTAGGGCATAAAATTCTGCATCAAAATCAATAAACAGAAATACCTTTACTTGCTTTGTAACGACAGAAATTAATTATGAAAATGTCGGAAATTATGTTGAAAATATCGACAGCCATGGAATTGAACAAAAAATAAATAAATGCTTGACGTTTTATCAAATTGTCAGAAACGTCAAATAAGTTAACTTAGGTTATGACACATAAAACGTCAAGCATTTATTTATTTTTTGTTCAATTCCATGGCTGTCGATATTTTCAACGTAATTTTCGACATTTTCTTAATTAATTTCTGTCATTACAAAACATGCAAAGGTAATTCTGTTTATTGATTTAGATGCAGAATTTTATGCCCTAAAACTTTTATTTGACGCGTTTTTCCTTAAAATAATTAGGCGAGCAGGAAATTGCAAAAAACTGATTTCCCATGTTAATCTCCTATGTACACCTTTAAGATAGACACACGGTGTATATATATATATATATATATATATATATATATATATATATATATATATATATATATATATATATATATATATTATATAGTTATTAACAAATATCTGTTTCATTTTAATTTAAGTTCAATTTTTTTTCATCCATAGTATACTGAAAAATAACTATAAAAATTAAATTTATTTAAATTCAATTAAATTTTTCTCAATATTTTTGTTATATTAAGATATAATATAAATAGGTAGGTACATGGTTGAATTCAGAAAAAAAATACTCTATCGAATATATATATATATATATATATATATATATATATATATATATATATATATATATATATATATATATATATATATATATATATATATATATATATATATATATATATATATATATATATATATATATATATATATATATATAATATATATATATATATATATATATATATATATATATATATATATATATATATATATATATATATATATATATATATATATATATATATATATATATATAGATTCGATAGAGTATTTTTTTTCTGAATTCAACCATGTACCTATTTATATTATATCTTAATATAACAAAAATATTGAGAAAAATTTAATTGAATTTAAATAAATTTCATTTTTATAGTTATTTTTCAGTATACTATGGATGAAAAAAAATTGAACTTAAATTAAAATGAAACAGATATTTGTTAATAACTTTATAAATAATGTTCTATTTGTTTTCTTTCATAAATAATTCAAATTTATAGATAGCACTTATAGTTTTTCACACAGCCTACTGAAAAATACCTATAAAAATCAAATTTATTCAAATTTCAATTGAATTTTTCTCAATATTTTTGATATCTTAGGATATAAAATAATTACATGGTTGAATTCAGAAAAAAAAATTCTATCGTACGGGTATAAAAATGTGGGCCATCCATTTAAAAAAATATAACTTTGTGTTGTAACTGGTTTAAAAAAATATTTTCTTCTGTATTCGGATGTCTTCCTTGGTCTTCTATAAGATTGCCTTGTAGTATTTTGTATCTTTAATAATATAGAAATTATTTGAGGTAGCTCGTTTAGCTGTTACAGTTTGTATATAAACTATTATTCAGGAAAGATGACTATCCAAGGTCATTTGTGAGACGTCTGATATAATATTCCTTGCAGATAACTTCATTGCATTTCGTATGTATAGGCGTGCAACATGAAATATTTATGGACATATTTTAACTGAAAAAATAAAAGTAATTTATTTGAAAATTATGTTTCTTCCTAAATAATGCCTTTCTGAAAGATTTATGTTTTTCACATATGTTTTTGCAAAATACAAAAACATAGACTTAACTTATAAACTAAAGAATAATATTTGATTTAAACGTCAACGCCACTGGGTAAATATTAGCACAGAGGGCAGTGTATTAGATAATTACGTATCTATAATTCTACGACATACCTCATTATTATTTCTAGTGTGTTAGAAAGTAATGCCACTATTTACGTATATCTGTCACACCATATAAATTAAATAGACTGCTGTAAAGTGATGTGATGTGTATTCTTCGAACAAATGATATCTTGAATAGTCATCTTTCGTGAATAATAGTATATATATATATATATATATATATATATATATATATATATATATATATACAGGGTGGTGGCGGTTAGGGGTGAACATAGGGATTTAACATGGGATTTTAGTTTTTTGCAATTTGTTCAGAATTAAAAATTGCATACAAAAATGTATTTACATTTATTATTATGTTTTTCGTTTCGTCACAATTTTAAAAAGAAATTTCAAAATTTCTGTTAATTTGTAGCAATAGCCATGACTTATAACTCAAATGTTTAAACATAATAATGTCATTCAATTTCTGTCAAATTTTCGAAATTTTCTCTAATAAAAAGTTAATTTAATAATGAATGTTTATTCGAATAAGGAACGAGTTTTCATTATAAAAAATTATTATGATGGAAATAGTTTTAGAAGAATACGTGATTTGTTTTCCATAAAGTATGAAAATACACCAATTCCTATTATAGCAACAATTTCTAAACTTGTTAAAAGCATTGAGAACACAGCTAGTGTAGCTGTGAACGAAGGTAATGAAGGAAATAATAATAATAATAGAAGACGTTATAACGAAGTGAATGAAGAAATGGTATTGGTTATGATAAATCAAAATTCTACGTAGTTGCTACATTTGGAATTGGTTTATTATTAAATGGTATACCTAATAAAAAATGCGTCTTAAAATTAAAAGTTGTTGGTTTTTATTTAATTTTTAATTTAGATTAACGCATGGTTGACGTTTATAAATAATTTTTGACAACCATAAAAAAATAAATTCCATGGCTATTGCTACAAAATAACAGAAATTTTGAAATTTCTTTTTAAAATTGTGAAGAAACCAAAAACATAATAATAATTGTAAATACATTTTTGTATGCAATTTTTAATTCTGAACAATTTTGTACTCTACAGTTTTTGCCGTAAAAAATACAGGAGAGCAGGAAATTGCAAAAAACTTAAATCCCATGTTAAATCCCTATGTTCACCCCTAACCGCCACCACCCTGTATATATATATATATATATATATATACTTTAAGTGGCTACCATATCGATGTTGAGAACAATAAGGGATACGAAGTTGGTTAAATTAGCAAAGAATTTCTATTTTATATGGGTATTTCAATGATAAACACAAATTATGGATACCAACTTTTTTATTTTAAATGGAAATATATACTTTTTATTTGCTCATTCAATAAAGCTCTTTATTCTTTTTAATTAATTCCCCCAAAATATGATATTAATAAGAGTACCATTACTGAAAAAAGTGAGTAGGTATATTTAAAAAAGAACTTTTCGTCTTGTGTGAATTGATTCATTTTTATAAAAAATGATATGAAGAGGACAATTTTTCATTTAGTAGAACTAGCAATAAACAACATATTCACAAAATGAAGATAATATTGTGTTCTAGTTATCTAACTGGACCTAGACTTTCTTTGGTAGATGATAAAAATTGAATAATTGTACTATTTTACATTTAAAAAAAAATAATGCAAACCTACCTAACGTAGGTCCCTCTTCCCTTTCAGTCCCCACTTCTGTTGTCCCCCTTTCCACTTCTGTGGTCACATCTGTCGCAGTATCTTTCACCCACGAATGGGGCACCACATCCTCGCTGATATGATTCAAAGCGGCGGGTGGTGGAAGCGCAGGTGCAGGTGCAGCAGTCGAGGGTTCAATTCTCGTGCACTTGTCTCCTATTTGACGTAAAGGGGAATTACACTGACACCGACCGAAGAGATTGGGGATGAGGAAGTCGCAATGCGTGGTTGGTGACCAGAGGCGACAGTGGGCGTTGCTGTAGCAGACGTCGCCTGGCCGAGCCGCTGGAAGAAAAAGAAGACGCTTGTTAGTAAATATATACAGGATGATGACCGGTACTGCCAATCATAACATTTTAACATCATACTTTCATAATTTTAATTTATATCGTTTTTTCAAAAAAAGCTGTTAAAATCTTCAAATAAGGGTACTTCCGGTTGACCAATTGTAACCAGAATCTAATCAGCTCTTCACGTGGATGTAACGAAAAGGAATACTAAAGAATTATAATTTATGGAATGGGCTACTTGCGTGCTATTTTTTTATTTAATATTTTTGAAGAGACGATAAAAACTCGTTACCCATATTTTTTCTTTTGGCGAAATTTTCATTAATTGGCCAGAAAAAAATTAATGAAATTTTAATATTTACATTACCGCCATGTATGACGTAGAATTACGCCGAACCAATGAATGGCCGTAAAGCAATAACATCGGTACGTCCAATAGCAACAGCATGTGCGGATAATTTAAACATGGCAGATCATCTGTTTGACGTTTGAATAATAGTTTGGAGGTTAATATTTTCATTTGTCATTTTAATCTTGTACGAGTATAAGCTAAGTTAAAATCCCTCAAAATCCTGTTTAACAAATCGAAATACGTAATAAAAGTAACAGAAACCACGCATATTGTAAATTATAAAGAAGAGAGACAGTGACAGAAAAATGAACTCCAATGACAAAATCAAATTAAAATTCGCACTCGCTCGCCATCTACAGGTTACATTCTTAAATATGCTTCCCTTTCTCCAGTTCAAAATAATGACGTCAAAGAAATTCTTTCTTAATTTATTTAAAAACATAATTTTTTTAAATAAAATTTGTATTTTTGCGTACGTCTCAACTTTACTTTAGGTATTTAGTGATAGATATCAGATTTTCAGTACCACGCAAGTAGACTATTGTAGTATTAGAGTTATAGCATTAGAAAATTGTATTCTAAGGACCCTAAAACGTGCTTGTTCATTAAAAACCCACCACCGAATTTTTTGACCAAAGGCAATACCTTCCTTACCTAAAGGTGACGGAAGGTAATAAATAAATAATAAACAAAACAATTAAACAACATCCTTAGCAACGCCAAAGCTTAAGCATTTTTATAATCAAAATTATTATATATGAAAACTTATTTCACATACTCTAATAAGACATAAAATCTTGTATGCACCACGAGCGTTTCTAGATGATAATGCCCATCAGACGACATCTTCCCCCGGGCTACATCATTGTCGCCCTCCTGGCATCATCGTAACGCCCTTGGTACATAAAATACTATAATATATTCTACAGCTGCAATTTTTTCATGTTTGCCAGTAGAGGCTATGGATGCAATTTCTAGAGCAAAATACAATGTTCAAAAAATAGCACTTTTTTTACTCTTATTAATGTTTATATAAGACCAAGGCCATATAACGCTCTATAATAAGAGTAAATCGAAAAGGGCACTTTATTCAGTAATAGAAATAGAGTAAAATACTGAATTATACAATTTTAAGCAAAAATGTATACATATTATAGTTCTAAAAAAGAAACTAATACGGGTAAAATTTGTGTTACTATTTTTAATCAACTTAGGATGCTCTATTTGCCCAATAATGAATAAAAATTACACTGAAATGGGGAATAAAGTTTCATTTTCAAATTACAATTTATTAATTATTTTAGATTACATTATAATCACAAAAACTATTCTATTTAATTTTGATTTCGGGTAAAATACATATACAAAATATATTTGGTACTAATACAATTTATATATATAAATTTTTACAAAAAACATGTACTAAGACCTAAATATAAATTATTTCTTGATAATCTGTCACCGTGTAATTCAATGGTTCTTTATAATAATTATGTATAATAATTTTCGTAGAGCAAAGCTGGGTCGAAGAATTATCTTTGATTATTTCATAAAGACACATCTGTAACAATAATTAAAACTTCCTCTTTTTAAGTGAGCACTGTATTTAAATAAAATCATTGATAGTTATTTCGTCATGTATTACTTGGACCACGAATTTAGAATCACTTACACATCAATAAATCAAAGAACACCTAACTGAAGTCATCAGAATATAACATGGCGTACTTATGCGTTTCAACTCAATCTCAACTCGTCGGGAATGAGCATATTTGGGCGAGGGAAATTACCTGTTTATGGTGCAGATTGTGCCCTTTTCAGTGTTTTTGATTAAATATATCCTTTTAAAAAGTTAGAAATACGTACAAAAAGTATAAAATGTACACAAATTTTCGTGATTTATTATATTTATTAGTGTACTCGGAAAAAAATATAAATTAAAGGGTAAAATTAAATGAATTAAAGAATAATAAGTACTCAAAAATAAGTAGATATTTAAAGTCGATAAAATTTTACTCTTGCTCTTTATTACATTTTCGGGTAATAGTATTTTTATAAAGTGGTTTATTGTACACTTATACGAATAAAAATTTTAACACTCTTTTGAAAGATTATTAACAGGTACTCTAATTTCGAACAATGTAGCATAAAATGGACGAAATTATCTAATATAATCTGTTGATCTTGACCTACATATTTACATTAATTTTTCAAATATAGATTTCTGATATCAATAAAGTAAAAGACATGCAATAACAAGTAGTCTTCCCCTTCTAATATGGAACGTGAGACAGGAATTCCTCAGTTGCACCTGTGTATTTTCATCCATTTTAATGACGTAACTTGTAATCTTACAGAATTTGCAACTATACTACACATCCTAATTGTCTCGGAATTAATCGTATGTAAATTATGCGTTGCTACGGTTACAAGATTTTCGTATCATGAATTGGAAATTCTTTTGCGTATGTTTTTAATAAGTACACTATTATTTACAGTCATGCGCCGCTAAACGCCATAAAATAGGAATACCAATCGATTTATTTATGATAATCAATTTTTGTGGAATTGTCATTTTTTTAAGGTGGAAGGTGACACTAGTTTCTTTTAAAATAAATAAAAGACTACAACACTTGAATAGTGGGTGGGGCAGTAATACCAACAGCAGCGAGAGATAAAAATGTTTCTGTACTGATTGAAATGGGGCCATACCAAAAAAAAAAAAAAATGTTGATAAAATAAAATATTCAATATTATTATACTTTGCATTCATGATTTTCTTTATAAAGATTCGGAGTCTGATTTTGCGACGTCATAATTTTGTACACAAATACACGATAGTGAGGCACACACGTACTCGTGCCTGTACTGTATAGGTGTATCATTTTCGATGTTTTTTTTAAGATATCTCGGGTAATATTAATGATAAAGCAAAACCGTGTTTGCACATTCCAGGGTCAACTTTTCGAGAAAAGTTTAATTGTCATCACAGGAATTTTAGATCTTCTTTTATTTCTGAGCTACAGGTAAAAACTCGTTTTTCGCTCGTTTTGAAAATATATCATAACTTATTTATTTTTATAGAGAAAAAATGTTTTTACATAAATTTTACCGTTTTTTAAATAGAATGAAATAGCGTAATTAGATTTTTTGAAAACTTAATAATTTTCGAGATATAACACAAACTTATGATTTTTTAAATGGGAACCTATGTTGAAATAGTCTCGTGTTTTTGCTTATTTCATAAGCTTTTCAATGATTATATAACAAGTCTACATTCTTTTGTTTTGTTATATGTCGAGAATCATTAAGTTTAATTTTTGTAAAAAAAATTTTCGCTAACTTTTATAATAAATAAGATATGAGATATTTTCAAACTATTCCCTATGCTTTGCAATAATGAATGGCTTAAATGGAACAAGGTATAGTCATTTTTTCCATTCGTGGCACTCTTATTATAGCCATACTTTAATCAAATTAGTATAAAACTTAACATGCAAATCGTTATGTAAAGGTATAAAAATATGATATCACTGAATATTGAATTAAATTTTTTAATAAATGAGCAAATAAAAAATATATGTTCTAATTTAAAATTAAAAAGTTATGTCCCGTATTTTGAGAACCACTGGCCCAAAAATAGTTATTTATGATATGTGTACATTTTATTTTGTGAGAAGGAAGTTTGGAACAAGACACTTTCAACACGTATATCATACACTATTTTTTATACAAACATTGTTTTTTAAATTAAATTTATTTTTCTAATAATTTTTTGACGTTGACTTTTAACACTAGTGCCAAAAGTAACAATGTTCTGTCACTTTTAACACTGGTGTCATAAAATGATTTGTAGAAAAATAATTTTTCCTTTATTTAAATTCTTCTTGTGAAATATAAATTGTTTGCCCATTTAACTATCTTTGTAGCTCTTATAGTTCTCGAGATAGCAATGGTGGCCCATTTAAAATATATATTCATAAGTAGTTTAAGTGTACTTTCAAAAAATAATTAAATTGGAAAATTGAAGAAGCTGCTAAAACGGGAAGAGGCAACATCAATATTGCTACGAATTAAATCACTATATTATTAAAAGAAAAATTAATAGGAAATAATCTTAGTTCGTATTGATAAAAGTAAGTAGTAATTCAATTAACACATTTAAAAATAATTTGCTTCAATAGATTTCTTCATAAAATGTCATAGTTCAAATTAGATGAATGTGAAAACCTCGAAAACGAAAAGTGTAACAGAGGCATCGGCCTGCGGTTTCAAAATTTACAGTCGGCGTTTTTAAAAATATCTAAATTAATAATAATTAGATTTTTTATTTTTTAAAAACTTTTTATCCAAATATGGGGTTAAGACACAAAATGAGCAAAGTTGTGAACATGGTGGTAATATTAGCAAATTTTTCATACAAAACTACGTAAATATACCAATTTTTATGAGTTTTTGAAGGCAAATTTAAATTTTTAAAAGGAGAAGTTTACAAAATGTCATTGGACTATTCAAGACTAAAATGGGGTTTATACGTATTTCTACCAGAGATGCAACGGATCTAGCCATTTAATTAATATTCACTATAACAACGGTCATAGAAATATTCAATTTTCAGAAAATTTATGCCAAGGTTTATGATAGCTTTACAGTAAACAATGCACATAAAGTATCTCTGAAATGTGCATTTGCCGTCATTTAATTTCAAATGCAAATTTCTCTCTGTATTCAGCAAAACATTCTCCATTACAGCTGCTTCAATACTTGCTTAACTGCAAATATGTAGGAATTAATTCTAAATTGTCCATGAATACACGTAAAATGGCATAGAAATGGCACAGACCCGTTAGTTAGACAACAATAGCTTTAATTCTTACCTAATAAACGAACAATTGAACAACTAGACATGCGACGATCAATGATGAAGCTTGGAAATAATTAAACACCTATACAGTTGATGATATTCGCCTTTATAGACAGGTTTTATATTTAATGTAACGAATGAATTGATTTCAATTTAATTTTTCATGTTAGATATATTGCGTGTACGGTAAAATTTATGTAGAATGTATCAATGGAATTATTCATAAAAACGTTTGTTGACACAATCAATAACATAACTGATAGAGTAAGAGATATTTTTCCCAATAAACCATTGAACTCTTCGATAGAATAGATAATATGAACAGATTCATAAATAATATAAATATATTTCAGTTTATTTATTTTAAAATTAAAATAATATTTATATATCTATGGATAACCTTTGTATTTTTATTGAAAAACGATGAAAAGGCCAATATTTCCTTTCTAATAATTTATTTAGTTGCTTAAAAATTCTAATAGTAGGTATAATTATGTGTTCCGTCACCTTTAGGTAAGGAAGGTATTGTCTTTGGTCAAAAAATTCGATGGTGAGTTTTTGATGAATAAGCACGTTTTAGGGTCCCTAGAATGCGATTTTACTATTTTTACGATGATGTCTGTATGGATGGATGTATGTATGTGTGTGTGACGATTTTTTCGGATCGCATAACTCCAATACCACTTTTTCAAAAATTATAATTTTTGCGTATTCCTTTTCTTTATCCATATGAAGAGCAGATTAGATTTTGGTTATAACTGGACGACCGGAATTATTCTAATTTGAAGATTTTATCAGTTTTTCTTGAAAAAATGCTGTTAGATATCACTTTTTCACATTTAATGTTATTATAAATATTTAAGAATATTTTATTCTCTATACGATTTGATTACATTTTATACTTCATATTCAATGGATATAGATTTAAAAAATTTCATACTGGAAATATATAGAATCTTACAAGAAACTCTCTGTATGGAATTTGTACAAAATACATAGAACTGACTGAAGGTAATATACTGGAAATATGGAATCATTTGCAAAGAAACTTTCTGTGTGAAATTTGTACAAAATACATAGAACTGACGGAAGGTAATGTGCTGGCCACATCAGATTTTTTAAAGAATAGAATAGTGTCTATTTATAGCGATGACGCAATCGCGCTAGCAGCAGGGCTACGTAAACAAACAAGTCGCGACGTGTATAATTACTTGCGCTCGCCTACACCTTTTGTCTTCATTGTTATATGCGGCCGAATATTCTAGAGCTTTCTAGAAGGTAATGACAGCTGTATAAAAGCTATGCTCGAGAGTTAGTCCGATAGTTAGTTACATACATAGTTACATAGTTAGTTACATTGAGAGACATAGAGATATTCACATAGTTTGGCAATTCTATGAAATAGGATTATTTTTAATTTTCTCTAACAGTAATTCCGACTCAAGGGTTGCTTACATCTGAGACGAACGAACTAGAATTCGCGGTATTAATTTTTTTAAATACATCCCTGAATCTTGTTGCTAAAGTCGTCGCTAAAGTCATTTTAAATGCCTCCTGGTATGAGTACAATTCTAATCTTCTGTAACAGATTACATAAGGGTCAGTTTCCTCTCAAATCAAATATAGGAAAATGTTTTCAAATGACACCACATCTATTAAACCTTCTAACTCCAATTTAGTAAACGAATACTGCCTAAAAATATTGTTTATTAGTTTTTCTCAAAACAAACCGCGCGCAATATATGGTTTTCTCTCGAGACCCTTCAATTGTAACCATAGACTATATTTTATAATAATTTAATAAATATGAAGTTCTCTCTGTTAATAAGAATTAAACTTGCGTTACATAGTAAATAAAGAAAATAAAATAAAATAAATAAATATATCATCACGGCTAGTGAGGCACGACGAGGCGATCTCGTCTCGTCGCGTTGCATTATGCGAGACGAGAACGAGAGCGAGATTGCAGTTTAAAATTCGAGGCGAGATCGATATAACAACTGTGAGAAACGAGAAATCTCGCAATAAAAAGTATTTGTAACTTTATAGCTTTGATTCATAAATTCAATGAAAAATGCATCGTACAAGGAGTAGAGTCAACGCTAATTCATGCATAGAACACGTAAATGTGAAAATTATATGAATTCACAATGTTTTTTGAGTCTATTTAGAGTCGATTAGTATCCGTCTCTGAGCGAGAAAATGCAAAAATAAAGACAAAATCGGTATTGCATCCAATAGAACTAGTTTTCTCTAATATTTCAGCCCCTAGTTCACCCCAGTTAAAACCACGGTTAATAAAACTCTTGTCGCCCCTGAAAAGTAAAGGATGTTATATTAAGCGTCGATGGGAGCCAACAGGGAGAGAAGCGGAGTGATTGGTTGCCAGCGGGTTACCAGTATAGCGGTTTTTTATGACTTAATGTTACTTAAATAGTGGTATATATTTAATGAAAAAGTGTAGGCATTCATTGCTGGCGTGGAGAGTGCACCACAGGGGTTAATTTTGTGCCATTTAAAATTGGATATATTTAGCGTCGGTCGGGATCGAACCCCAGATTCGCGACCAGACACTCAGGCACGCGGCCAATCTTTAAGTTGTCACTCTATTCAACGTGTTATACGCTTTTACTAAAAAGGAATACGTATAAATCGCATATTGTACTTACATGTACACAATAACTTTCTTGGATTCTATTTATAAAACCGTCTAACCGTTTAAAACCACTTACCACAAAGCTGCGAATAGAATCATTGTAGTACTTATATATTGTTTGAAATAATGCTAGAATATGGTTTACGGTTCGCGATCAATCCCAATGATTTACTGTCAACCTCAAATCTTTTATAACTTTTGCTATATTCCACATTGTTCGTTGCGTTTCGTGACATGCAGCGGTAAGCAAAAGTAAAATGTATTTTTGAACACGTAGTTTGCTATATTCGTACCATCAAAGACAGTTTTTAACCCCTATCATACGTCAATTTGCAAAGGTAATGGCGTAAAATATGTTTAATCGTTGAATATATGTATAAGGTATTTTATAGTTTTTGCTATTTATAGCATTATACATAGGGAAATAATACTTGGAGATCACGAAGAAATTACTCGTAATATTATGATATTTGTGAAAAATAATTTTTCTTTTATCAATTTTGTTGAAAGATTCACATAGGATACGTTTTATTTTCCAATCGCGAGCAGAGACAAGTCTATATACAGGATGTACTATAATTTCAGGTACATATTAGAAGGGCATATAGTTCTTAATGTCCTGATTACGGAACAAAAAGAATTTTTTCAAAATTAGTTTTTGAGGTTTTTGAAGGAAACAGTTTTGGGACACTGGTTGAATAGGTTGTGTGTTTTTTTCATTACATACACATCTCCCAAACTTAATTGGTGTGACAAAGCTTTACGTAATTGCATAAATTAATTTCATTGTTAAATTATTTTATTTCACTATTCCAAATATTATAGTATCCAGGGGTTTTCACTGTTATTTAGGGTCCATTTTAATTAATACCAACACCATGTAATTTCAGGTTAAATATATTAAAATAACTAAACATGTTGAATACGAATCATAACAAAATACAATGTTGTTTAGCGTACAATTTCGACATATTCGTACAACGTTCAATTTTAGCTCACTTGCTAAGTTCATACGAACAGTTTGTTTACTTGTTATCTGTACAAGCGAGTGCAATCTCACTTGGAGCCGCCTATTTGCGTACTAAAGCATCAGACTTCGGTGAGAGAGTTCCTAAGCTATTAATGCTGACTTTACTAAAACCCATCTCTTTACGTCTCGCCTAAGTTGAATTGCGTTTCTCTGTGTTTCGTAACATTTCTCAATGTTACAATTGAATTCTCTCGCTATCGTGAATGGACTATAGTTCTGGTTCTGGTCAGATCTATGGAGATGAAATGAGAAATTTGCGGCCTAACTCTGAAGGAGTTCGTTAATATTTTTTTTTACTTTATTTTGCAACAATCTCCTTTTAAGCCTCTACCCCTGGTCCATCGATGCCATATTGAGCATGCATGGAGGAATTCGTATATATTATTTCTTGATTTCTATCGGTCGGCAGTATATTCCTTTGCAACATGGAAATTGTGCAGATCTTAATAGTCTATCAAAAGGAAAAAGTAAATATATATGTACTACGGTGGACCTTAAAAGGAGGCAAGTCGAATTTTAACTGGTCCGCCCCTAAAGATCCAAATAAATAAAAAAAAAACTATGTTAGCAAACCGCTTAGTATTTAATATTTGACCATGCCTAAATGTACTTGATTTTTCCCCATTTAAATAACATTGGGCTTTTGGCATATTTTGGAACTTAAGATAATTGTAGATGTAGATGGCTAAACTATCGCACAAAAGCCCAAGAAGCTATACTGCATTCGAATTAAAAATAATGATTGGACTTTAAATTTTGTCCACATATTCTCTGGTCATTCCAATGTAAATTCCAATATTTGAAAAGTTTTGTTCCACTTCTGGAAATTGTGTAATGACCAAAAGGGAGGTGCACAACTAGATCTTATAGCAGTTAAAAATACAAAATTTCAACTTTCCACGGCTTACCGTTTTTGAGAGATACGTACGTACGTATGTACTTACAGACGTCACAACGAAATTAGTCAAAATGGATTCAGGGATGGTCAAAATAGATATTTCCGTTAAAATCTGAAAACCGAAATTTTTCGCGATTACAATATTTCCTTTACTTTGTACAAGGAAGTAAAATTTGAAATGGCGTGAGGCAATATGCCGGCCACATCAGAATTTTGATTTAGCATGTCGTATGTTGCACGTTTGTTAATAATTCAGAAATCAGATCACACAAATGTACTACAGAAACTACAAATAGTCAATTTGTATTCTGTTGGAAATGTTCAGTTTAATAAGTTCAATTGCTGTCTGATGCAGATGAATTTGGTAATTAGGTGGTTAGGAAATTCGAATCGTGTGGTTGATTCTCATTTGCAATTGTAAGCCACAATTACCAGTGTAAAGCTGGTCTGACATTTGTGGAAAGTGCACTACGGGGTTGATTATATTGTGGTTCAACTAATTTTAAGTTGAGGTTAATGCATTTCCAATTTTCCAGTCTAAACAACCGCACAACACATGTGTCATTCGATGCGAAATGCCTTCCAGTTAATGCACCGCATTTAAATAGAATTCATTAATTGCATTTGCAGCCAAACAAGACTTTGATCTTTGTTAAGATAAATTCAGTGCTCGATTCCACAAAGCAAATGGATATCGGTGTTTAGTTGTTTACAAAACTCGTTTCTTTTTTTAAACAATAGTTATTTGTATCACTAGTCCAGAAACTGAATATTTGCGAGAACTAATTTATTTTGACAATACGCAAAACAGTTCCTTGGCGTGTTATACACAAGATTTTTTGTATCGACTTCTCCACGAATTCTTCGTATATTTCTCTACACTTTATTCTATTTTGCATAACCTTTTTCTTTATATTCGTCATTTTTTCGCAAATTCCTTTTATATTCTTTTTATCGTTTTTACGTATATTCTTTTGCGTTGTTGACTTTTTACTTCCTTGTACGAAGTAAAGGAAGTATTGTAATCGCGAAAAATTTCGGTTTTGAGATTTCAACGGAAATATCCATTTTGACCATCCCTGAATCCATTCTGACTAATTTCGTCGTGACGTCTGTAGGTACGTTCGTACGTATCTCGCATAACTCAAAAACGGTAAGCCGTAGTAAGTTGAACTTTTGTATTTAGGACTTCTATAACATCTAGTTGTGCACCTCCCTTTTTGGTCATTACATAATTTCCAGAAATGGTACTTTCTTTGAAGCCTATAATAGATTTTAATGATATTAAAATATAATCCAAAACGTTTCAAATTTGGTATGTAAGACTTTTATATCAATTGGAATAACATAGCAGATTTTGGTTAAAACAGGATAACCGGAAGTGATATATTACCGGAAGTTGTTAACAGTTTTTCATGAATAAAATGGTTTCATTTTGATTTTAGAATAAATGCTTCAAATAAGAGTTTTAGAGAATTAAATTCTGCGTCTAGCACATTATTAAATTAGCCCTTTGTATAAGCGAGATATGTAAATTTAAAACTTATATACATTTTGGTTTTTGTAATGAAGGTTGCTATGGATTAGGACAAAAAATAACAAAAAAATAAAAAAATAGATGTTAATGTCAAATTACATCAAACACGTGCAATTTTATAATTGGGTCTCTACTTCATCTTCATATTGGTCTTGCGTACAAGGAAGTCGTGTGGTGTCCACATCAGAATTTTTATTTTCATAATGATGTACAAATATTTTTGACAGTGGCATTTATATGTCAATTACAAACATTTGAATTTATTGCCTTGAAGTAGTTTGATCAGAGATTTTTGACATCAAATTATTTTATATGCATTTCTTTATCTCTAAATTTATAGAAGATATAATAATGAATTTATATTTTTCGAATAAAGAATTTAACGTTCTTTAATATTTTTAATATTTACATAAATTTTCGATAAATAATATTTAGATGATTTTTCTGTTGTAACTACTACTTCCGGTTGTCCAATTGTTACCAAAACTTAATCAACTCTTCCCATTATTGTTAGATTGAGGAATCCGTAGTTAAAAATGTTTTAAGTCTTATAGTATTTGAGTATCATCGTAAAAATGTTATAATCGGATTCTAGGGACCTTAAAACTAAAATCTGGATATGCGATTTTTAGCATGAATTCAATACCTCTCTTAGCGAGAGGTAAAAATTGTCGTGAAATAAAATTAGATTTTTTTCCAAAAAGATACGGCCAACGGAAAAATATTGTAAGTAACACTTGTTTAGTGATGCACGACGAGGCGAGAGTACTCTCGCATCTCGTCTCGTCTCGTTGCATTATGCGAGACGAGAACGAGAGCGAGATTGCAGTTTAAAATTCGAGGCGAGATCGATATAACAACTGCGAGAAACGAAAAATCTCGCGAGAATCTCGCAATAAAAAGTATTTGTAACTTTATAGCTTTGATTCATATATTCAATGAAAAATGCACCGTTCAAGGAGTAGAGTCAATGCTAATTCATGCATAGAACACGTAAATGTGAAAATTAGTATCGGTCTCTGAGCGAGAAAATGCAAATATAAAGATAAAATCGGCATTGTATCCAATAAAACTAGTTTTCTTTAATATTTCAGCCCCTAATTTACCCCAGTTAAAACCACGGTTAATAAAACTCTTGTCGCCCCTGAAAAATAAAGGATGTTGTATTAAACGTCGATGGGAGCCAACAGGGAGGGGAGCGGAGTGATTAGTTGCCAGCGGGCTACCAGTGTAGCGGTTTTTTATGACAATCTTACTTAAATAGTGGCATATATTTAATGAAAAAGTGTAGGTACTTTTAGTTACAAAAAATAATTTTTAAATGTTTAATTCGTTTTACTGATGACAGAATGTGTTCTTTTTGAAACAGTTTAGAGATCACAATTTGATGATAAATTGGATATTTTAGAGGTAAATTAAATTATTTACTAACTTATCACATTTTCTGGTGACCGTAAATGAATAAACATTGTGTTCGTATTGAAATAATTTGGTGACCAGAATTTAGTGTTTCGTCTCTTTATTACAGTTACACGACTGCAAATACATGGAAGACGGTGCTATTGGTGCGAACTTGTCTCTTTTAGTTAAATAGTTACGTAAATACGTAGTGCGCAAGCGCTTATTTTTATAGCGAGACTCTTGCGAGACTCTCGTGCGAGAACGAGATGTGATCCAAAAATTTTTTGCGAGAACGAGAGCGAGATCAAGATTACAGATCCGAAAACGAGACGAGATCGATATTTTATATTTCTCGTCTCGTCTCGCCTCACGTGCATCACTACACTTGTTAATTGATGATAAAATGTTGCTTGCTAGTTAAATAACTATTAATTTAATTCTTTATTGATTTCTAAACAATTTGAATTATTCAAAAAAAATGTACAATTACAATATAATTGATTTATGTGAATACTGCAATATTTTCATTTTATTTTATAGATGTGAAAGCCATTAAATCACAACAACCTGCCATAAACAATATTAATGTCAATAAGCATAAAACGATTTTTAAACAATTTCAAAAATCAGTTACTCAGGTATTAAACAAACTTCCTGATAGCAGATCCTTATTGCATCACGTATTAACAATATATGAGTAATAATAACTATAATTACTGACCCTTGAATGTGGTACGCTACTGACCACACGCGTACTGTGCCATGGGCACGTACAAGGGCGATGCCCCCAAGTAACGTACGCACGGACAGAATCATAAGGTATAAGCACTTCGTGATATGTAGCATATTTATATTGTGTTGAAGAAATGAGTATGTGGATGGTATGCCGAGTGTGTGTGAAGGAAATTTACTGTCGCTTTTAAGCGGAGATTGTTAGGTTAATCAGAGGTCGCCAACTCAACGATCCTGAGCTACCGGTAGCTCGCGTGGTTACTCCCGGTAGCTCACAGGTAGGTATATCCCAAAAGAACTAAAAATAATAGAAATTTTCGCATATTTTCTTCATATTTCGTTGCTTACATCATTAAAAATCTGATGTGGACAGCAATGTTTCAAATTGTACAGGGTGTAAATGAAATAAGTACATTAAATTTAACCAGTAATATAACTCGTCGAAAGCAATAATATTTCTTAATAAATTTTCTCGAAATCGCATATTTTTTTAGCATTTTTACAACCCCGTAAATTGACGAGTCGTTCCAAGTATTTTCGTAATAATTGATTGCAGTAGCAATAGCTCTGAAAAATTTTGTTTTAGCAATTGACAGTCCTATCAGTTGATGCAATTAAATTTTGACATTAGTAATAAACTTGTTTATAAAGTGAAATTCTGTCAAAATGCTTACGTTTACAAATAGAGAGTATACAGACATTGTAATTACTTACCTGTGGTTTATTTATTTATTCGTATCTTTACTACATTTTAATTTGTGGTTGATATAAAGACAGTGTTATAAAGTTGCGAACGCATTTAGACGTAGCGTTTCCAAATCATGCTGTTCCTAATATTCGCACATTTGTTAATCTTGTACTTCTTTATCACAATACGATGTGTCACATATGACAATTTTAAAAAAAGCAACAATTGTATCCACACCATGTGCAAAAAGTTCAATGTTTTCAGCACATAACAGACTTCAATTTTGGGAATGACTCATAATGTTTATTAATGAGATTGAATTTACTTGGGAAGGTGTATTTGTTATGCACAATACACATCTCGACAGGCGAAAATGCTGTAAAAATTTTCATTAAAAAATGTTTGGGCGGGAACTATAAATGGACGACTAATTATTGGTACTCATATACTTCGTTTAAATGGACAAATGTTTGTACTTACATTTTTTGAATCTTATTTAAACTATTATGATTTGTCGACGATAAATGATCATCTCATAACCTAACTACTGCTTTTGCTCTTCCTCATGACCTCGTTTCTCCTTATCCTCTTCTATTCACAGGTGATTAAAATCCTGGTTTAATACACAACTTTATAATTTTGTTATCCAAAATTTAAATTTCTTTATTTTAAAAATTCTACTATTACGAATTAATTAGCAATAAATGTTCTTTCCGTTTATTCGTTTATTAATTTTTACAATATACACAGATTTCGGTAATGATGATGACATATTTGTACCGTGCGGGCGTTTACCAGGCGTCACCTCACGGGCACTCATTGCTAGCGTGGAGAGTGCACCACAAGGGTCTATTTTGTGCCATTTAAAATTGGAAATATTTGGCGTCGGTCGGGATCGAACCCGGTTCCCCAGATTCGTGACCTGACACTCAGGCACGCGGCCACGAGACCCCATACATCAGATTTTTTATAATTATATTAGCTGGTTCTATTGTTATTGCACTGCTGGCTGCTTTATGAAATTTAATTTCTTTATAATTTTTTAACTCAATATCCATTGAATATGATGTATAAAATGTAATCAAATCGTATAGAGAATAAAATATTCTTTAATAGTTATAATAACATTAAATGTGAAAAAATGATATTTAAGTGTTTTATCAAGAAAAACTGTAAAATCTTCAAATGAGGGTTCTTCCGGTCGACCAATTATAACCAAAATCTAATCAGCTCTTCATATGGACGTAACGAAGATGAATACGAAAGAATTATAATTTTTAAAATTGTAGTGTTGGAGTTATCGACGGAGAAAAAATTGTCACACACACACATACAATACACACATGCACACATCACACATACACACATCACACATACACACAGATATACAGACATCATCGCAAAAATAGTAAAATCGTATTCTAGGGATTCTGAAACGTGCTTATTCATTAAAAACTCACCATCGAATTTTTTGACCGAAGACAATACCTTCGTTACCTAATGGTATGATGAAAGGTAAAAATTCTGATAGACAATGTCAATGTCAAGTGCGATTCACATGTTTGTGTTATAATTTTCTACAAATATAGAATCAATTCTAAGAAACTTTCTGTATGGAATTTGTACAAAATACATAGTGCTGAGGGAAGGTATTGTACTGGAAATATACAATCTTTTGCAAGAAACTGTCTGTATGGAATTTGTATAAAATACATAGAACTGATTGATTTTTTCTAAAATAATTTAGGAAACAAGAAAAACTGTTTTCTGTTTTCCCATGTTAAACGCCTATGGCCTGCATTCTAAATCTACGAGTATGCCGGAGAACGGGAGAATATGTGAGAATTATGGAATTGCAATGTATGTAATTTGAATGTATTTGCATATCCTATTAAATGAACTCAAAATTGCTAGCTAGTGTAGTTGCATACAGATCTAAAACTGTATTAATGTCTACGTATTTCTTATAATAATACATTGTAATAAAATTTAATTTTTTAACTGTACAATTTTTTTAATTAATTGCAATTAATATCCTTTTTCCCAGTACTACCAATTGAATTAAATTAGGTACCATAACAAATCGTATCATTAATATTTAAAAACTTAATTCGGTATAATACAGCCTAGGAAAAAAGTACTCTATTCTAATGAAGATAAACTAGGTATATCGCGGAAGCTTGCTAAACCATTGTTCACGTTTCTTGGGAACCAAAAGTTGTTTGCACTTTTAAAATTAATTTAAATTCTCGAAACATGTTATATGTTAATGTTTAGTAAAACTAACAGTATTGTTACATTGCTGTGTCATGTACACCAGTATGAAGAATAAAACATTACCTTGACACTGACATTGTAATTAAACTTTATAAATAAATAAATAAATAAATATATCATCACGGCTTATTACCCATTGCTGGGTGTGCCAGTCTGCTTCGTACACAGATATCGGTAAAGATGATATATTTGCACCGTGCGGGCGCTTACCAGGCGTCACCTCACGGGCACCCATTGCTGGCGTGGAGAGTGCACCACACGGGCCAATTTTGTGCCATTTAAAATTGGAAATATTTGGCGTCGGTCGGGATTGAACCCGGTTCCCCAAATTCTCGACCTGACACTCAGGCACGCGGCCACGAAACCCCATATTTCCTTATTAAGACTGCAAATATTTTTTTATAAAATAATAAAACTTTTATGTAAATTGAAAATTATAAATAATTATGGGGTCTCGTGACCACGTGCCTGAGTGTCAGGTCGCGAATCTGGGGAACCGGGTTCGATTCCGACCGACGCCAAATATTTCCAATTTTAAATGGCACAAAATTGACCCCTGTGGTGCACTCTCCACGCCAGCAATGAGTGTCCGTGAGGTGACGCCTGGTAAGCGCCCGCGCACGGTGCAAATATTTCATCATTACCGCATCTGTGTTGTTGATATATTTATTTTATTTTATTTATAAATAATTATGAAGGACAAAAATTAATTTCTTACTAATGTAAGGTAATATCATATAACCGAAAATATGAAAAAACTGTAAAATGTAAATTCATTGTGGGTTGATTCCACGTGGGATTGTAATACAAATAAAAATATTTAAGAGGAAATATCATTTGGGAATCTCATAAAAATGTAAACATAAAAAGTCAAATATTAAATTTAATAACTTCTATTAATATTTTATGAAAATGCTCCGGAAAGATAAAATCATAATAGATTATTCGGTCAAATATTGACACACGTAAAAAAAGAACCAGAAAGAAAATACTTATTTACATAGCAAGTTATTTTTGTTTATATAAGTATTATCACCTACACTTGTTCCACAATACTAAACACATTGGCTCGTACCACGATCACGGTTTAACGCTGTTTTAAAAAATGTCAAATTTCAATATTTAATAATAATAATAATAATAATAATAATAATAATAATAATAATAATAATAATAATAATAATAATAATAATAATAAGAAGAAATAATATAAAATTTATAAAAATACAATTTTAAAGCAGAACACAGTTTGTATTCAAACAAATATTTTTTAAAAAAAATCGTTCGTTATACATAATGGCGAAATTTGAATTTGACATGTCTTAAAACAGAAATGTTAAGTAGATAGAAAATTAAAGAAAGTGTCTTGAAAATCACTGTTTTTCATTCGAATGGACCTTTCCAATTTAAGGGCTATCTCTTTCTATCGCTGCAAATAGTAAGAAAATGGCGCGAACAACTGCCAGTTGGGCTGTCAAACGAAACGTCAAAAATATTGCAGTCATTAAAATACCTGTATTCTCAGTGAAAATTTGCATCGTTAGACATTTTACCTTCAATAAAAGCTTTTATACTTATTTCGAAAAGATTTTTTAAAGTTATCCGAGATATTCTCACATTTTACGTCTAAATGTTTTAGAATCAAACGTCATAGATGTCAGTTGTTCTTACTATGCGCAGATCCCCATTGCGCATACCTTCTATCTCTTTAAATTGGAAAGGTTCATTACAATACAAAGAGATCTGATGTGGCCAGCACATAACCTCTCGCCAGATATTTTACCTGGTTGTACGCATAAAACGAAAAATATTTTTAAATACAAATACATATATTCATGTCTCACTACAAAATAATTCTCACATATATTTACAAAATCTATAGGATATTTTAATATAAATTATGTAGGTACAATGCATACATTTTCTTTATATTCAATATCCTGATTTTTTTTCTACTTTCCTTTTCTTTATATTTGTAATTTTTTCGCAAATTCCTTTTATATTCTTTTTTACGTATATTCATTTGCGTTGGTGACTTTTTATTTATTTTCATAATGTTCATAATGATGTACAAATATTTTTGATAGTGACCACGGTGTAGTATCTATAGGTGAGAGCACGAGATGCGTTGACATAGCTAAGTAACTGGGAAACAAAATGGCGCTAACGCGACCCGTTACCATTTGACAAAAAATGTTTTGCTACAAGATGCACAACAGGGCATGGATCAAATAAAGAGAAATATAGTTTTTTTAAGGTGCCAAAAGGTGGAATTTAGAGGCAGCCAGCTACACTATAATCACAGAAACAGGTACTATAATAAATTTCTGATTGAAAGGTGTCAATGTCAAGTACATTTGACATATGTTGTTTTATAATTTTACTGGAAGTATAGAAACGTTTTTGTATGGAATTTGTACAAAATACATACATAGAACTGACAAAAGATAAAAGGTAATGATTGAAAATATAGGACATTATGCGTTATATATGAATAATTTAATATTTTAAATATTTTGTGTAAAAACCGGGTCGCAACAAAACCTGACATCTAGCGGCAAACTGTATGAACTAGCCCAGTTAGTTAGCCATTTTTCGTAATGCATTGGAATACGTCGTGCACTCACCTATAGATACTACACCGTGATAGTGACATACAAATATTTTTGACAGTGACATTTATGTGTGAATTACAAACATTTGAATTTCTTGCCTTGAAGTAGTTTGATCTCTGAATTTTTACATCAAATTATTTTATATGCATTTCTTTTTCTCTAAATTTATAGAATATATAATAATTAATTTATATTTATCGAATAAAGAATTTAACGTTCTTTAATATAAGTATTTACATAAATTTTCGATAAATAATATTTAGATGATTTTTTTCTTGTAACTACTACTTCCGGCTGTGCAATTGTTACCAAAACTTAATCAACTCTTCCCATTATTGTTAGATTGAGGAATCCGTAGTTAAAAATGTCTTAAGTCTTATAGTATTTGAGAAATCGTGGATCCAACATACACACATCCACGCACACATACGGACATCATCGTAAAAATGTTATAATCGAATTCTAGGGACCTTAAAACGTGCTTATTTACTAAAGTCTGGATATGCGATTTTTAGCATGAATTCAATACCTCTCTTAGCGAGAGGTAAAAACTAGAAACTATGTAAAAAAATCTGATGTGGACACCACACGACTTCCTTGTACGCAAGACCAATATGAAGATGAAGTATAGACCCAATTATAAAATAGCACGTCTTTGACATAATTTGATATTAACATCTATTTTTTATTTTTTTGTTATTTTTTGTCCTAATCCATAGCAAGCTTCATTACAAAAACCAAAAAGTATCTAAGTTTTAAATTTACATATCTCGCTTATACAAAGGGCTAATTTAATAATACTTGATGTGCTAGACGCAGAATTTAATTTTCTAAAACTCTTATTTGAAGCATTTATTTCTAAAATCAAAATGAAACCATTTTATTCAAGAAAAACTGTTAACAACTTCAGGTAATATATCACTTCCGGGTAGCCTGTTTTAACTAAAATCTGGTATGTTATTCCATATGATATAAAAGTCTTATATACCAAATTTGAAACGTTTTGGATTATATTTTAATATAGTTTTTCATTAAAATCTATTATGGGCTTCAAATTTCTGGAAATTATGTAATGACCAAAAAGGGAGGTGCACAACTAGATGCTATAGAAGTCCTAAATACAAAATTTCAACTTTCTACGGCTTACCGTTTCTGAGTTATGCGAGATACATACGCACGTACGTACAGACGTCACGACGAAATTAGTCAGAATGGATTCAGGGATGGTCAAAATGGATACTTCCGTTGAAATCTCAAAACCGAAATTTTTCGCGATTACAATACTTCCTTTACTTCGTACAAGGAAGTAAAAAAATTGGATCTGAATGTTTTAATGCCGTGTTAGGTGCGGTGGATAATTTCGGACTATTCTATAAATTTCTGGCAATTTAAAAAAAGTAGTATATATATATATATATATATATATATATATATATATATATATATATATATATATATATATATATATATATATATAAAACTAAACTCTCTGGAACTTTATAAAAAATCTTCTAAAATTTTTATGAACATTTTAGACCGTGTTATTATTATATCAATAATTAAAATATAAAAAATCTGATGTGGACACCACACGACTTCCTTGTACACAAGACCAATATGAAGTATAGACCCAAGTATAAAATTGCACGTATTTAACGTAATTTGACATTAGCATCTATTTTTTTATTTTTTGTCCTAATCCATAGCAAGCTTCATTACAAAAACTAAAAATTATATAAGTTTTAAATATACATATCTCGCTTATACAAAGGGCTAATTTAATAATACTTGATGTGCTAGACACAGAATTTAATTCTCTAAAAATTTTATTTGAAGCATTTATTTCTAAAATCAAAATGAAACCATTTTATTGAAGAAAAACTGTTAACAACTTCACGTAATATGTCACTTCCGGTTAGCCTGTTTTAAGCAAAATCCACTATGTTATTCCAATTGACATAAAAGTCTTATATACCAAATTTGAAAAGTGTTAGATTATATTTTAAGATAGTTTTTCATTAAAATCTATTATAGGCTTCAAATAAAGTACCATTTCTAGAAATTATGTAATGACCAAAAAGGGAGGTGCACAACTAGATGTTATAGCAGTCCTAAATACAAAATTTCATCTTTCAACGGCTTACCGTTTTTGAGTTATGCGAGATACATACGCACGTACGTACGTACAGACGTCACGACGAAATTAGTCAAAATGGATATTTCCGTTGAAATCTCAAAACCGAAATTTTTCGCGATTACAATACTTCCTTTACTTCGTACAAGGAAGTAAAAATACACTAATATGTTTCTAGGGAAGCCATGGCCATTTTTCGGGAAAAAGAAACATATCTTTAAAATGGTCTATTAATGGAGCAATTTTGCCATAACTGACTTCGTACCTCTTATATTATAGTTTCCGAAATTCAAATGATGAGCCTCGAAAAACGTATATCTAAAGTGTCGAAAGAAATTTGTTGCAATATCTCACCATTTGCCGAACTATTATGACATGAGCATGGGCTCGAATAATATATTTCAATCTACTTATCCTTTACGTTATTTTTGTTATTTCGTTTAAAGTTGGTAGATGACACGTTCCCCACACAATAAATAAACTAGAATGTCTCCCACATTCCTTCCACATGCACATATTCGTTTCTTGTCTTCTCAAGTTATCACCTATGCAAATATTGTGTAAGTGAGATGATAATGGATGACTTACGCCCAAGGCAGGTGTGTTTTCTGAACTGCAGGTATCCCGCGGTGCAACGGCACATTCCGCCCAAACACTCGCTCTTCGCTACTTTCATCGAGCACTGCTCGTCCAAGATGCAGTCATATCCCAGTAAGGTTGCTGCAATCACAATAAAAACAACATAAAATAAGATGTTTCAATAATAATGGTCAGAACAAAATAAACACTTTGGAATCATTTATGAATTCAAAACAGATAAATATTTCGTTTTAATTTATAAAGCTGAATAAATAAGAATCGAAGCATTAACGGCCAGTTTCATAATGCGCATAAAGTTGCTTTAACTTTAAAGTTATCAGCTAAAGGTACTTTAAAATTAAGTCATGTCGGAGGTACTTTATGTGAATAAAAGTCAGAGCTTGGCAATACTTGCAAGAAAAGTACTTTATTAGGCTTGCAAGTACTTTCAGTACTTCAAGTACTGTACTTGAAGTACTTTCTATTTATAGTACTTTGTACTTGACAAAGTAAGTCTGATCACATATACTTGGTACTTAATACTGGAAAAATACTTGAAGTACTTTAAATGTACTTGAAGTATTTTAAATGTACTTGAAATATGTTAAATGTACTTGAATTACTTTAAATGTACTTTAAGTGCGATGAATAATTTAAAAGTGAACAATGTTATGAGAATTGTTTGTCTGTCAGTGTTTCTTTTGCAGTGGTGTGGTGTTATTACTCGGTTTAAACTATGTCTAAGTCAACCGTTACGATAAATAAGGAAAAACCTTAGACCTAAGATAGACCTGGTTTAAACCACGTCAGAATTACTATGTATACGGCTGTAATGTTTATATTACGCCATTCTAACATCTCGGAACAGCTTCTCGTATCGCTTGGCGATTATATGACGTCATCTTTACGTCATGCGATCGCTAGGTTATACGGCAGTCCCAGCGAGGAACTCTTACTTTAAATAACCCAATAAATATTGCTACATTCAACACTGTGTTCATATACATTAACAATATTGATATTTTCTATGATACTCAGTCCAAATTTGGAAAACAAATTATGAACTATTTCTTGTCTGATCTTTAGCACTTAAATTGAGTTATTTCTATTTCTAATATTGTCACTTCATTATTTCAAAGTTTTCTTGTACCTATATATGTATTTATCCTTGTTTTTGTCAATAATCCTCTGTAATTGGGAACATCTGTTCCTGTTGAGTGATTACTAATAAATAAATAAGTATTGGAATTTCTGTCAATAATTACCTTTTAAGGTCAATAAAATCAGAAAAATATCAGTTATCTGAAAAAGTACTTGCACCCAAATTTACAGGTATTTTTTTATGTACTTGGTACTTTCCGGTACTTTGCCCAACTCTGATAAAAGTTTACTTCAACCCCGGCTCTACACATGCGTTATTCGTGTACGAATATTAAATATATATATATATATATATATATATATATATATATATATATATATATATATATATATATATATATATATATATATACAAACAACACATGTATGGACCAAAAATTCGTGTTCGTTAGCAAATATTCGGTATTTGTAACCGAACATGAATGTTTTTAGTGCCGAGTCGGTTACTGTAGGTTACGTTGCATAATTCACAATAAATGTTGACATATTTACAGTTTGCTGTATTACCACTTGTAGTGGCCGAAATAAGCCAGGACAAATTTAGACGCTGTGACAATTGGTGGTGTAAAGTTTGGGCGCTATGAAATTTGGACGCTATGACATTTAGACGTCATAGCACGTACTCAAAATTTGTACCCCTGTTTATTTATCAGACATATTTTCATTTATAATATCCCATAAAAAGGCTGTACATACGTAAAACTAACCTACGAACTTACAAACATGAATGACAGACAATGCCTCCTCACTATAAAAAAAATAATAAGTTCTAATACGCTTTTTCTTACTTTAGAACTACATTACATAAAGTTTAACAAAATTTTATTATGAAGCATTCACTTTAAAGTATTTTTAAAGCTACTTTAAAATAAAATTTTACTTTTAGTAAAGTGTACTTTAACGGAATATTATGTAACTGGCCTAAAAATTAAAAGACAAAACTAAAAGCAATCCCATAATACATTCATCGATTCAGCCACACGACCGTGCTTATATATAATATTAATTTTTTTTAAAAAAGGTACAGTTATTGTTATTGTTTCCTTTAGAACTCTTTTTTGTAAATAACTTTGAAACATAAACATGACATTCAGTTCCTTTTAGACTTAAAAGCTTCAATTTATGAATTTATAAAAGATAAATATTTCATTTCATTTTATAAAGCCATTGAATAAATAATAATTATAGACATTATCATGCACTTTTCGCACATAAATTTTTAATGAAATAGTAAAATATAAGAACTATATTCTTTTATCAGTAGCATAAAACGGTGGAATGAGCTATAAATTCATTTATAATTAAAGAACACGATGAAAGCAAGATAAATTTACTGTAAAACTAATAAAACTTACTTTCTACACTTGGAGCATACTTTACGAAGTGTTTAATTAAAAATTAGTAGCTAATAACTTATATTAAAATATTTTACACACGAGTAGACAACGGTTTCTACGTGTAAGAAAATTCTTATTAAGATCTATTTAAATTCAATGACTAGCACCATGAATGAATGTCATTGCCTTCCAATGAGCAGAAATACCATCTTCGTCACAGTAAATTTTTAACAATTTTTTTACGGCATCAGTTGTCGGACTTCCATGTCTCGCATAACATGATACAAAAAATTAAGTATGTACGTACTTAAATAGGTTAGAATTTTTCTCCGAAAAAATATTTTTATGCAACTCACAAGGAATTTGCAGTGACTAATTGTATCTAAGCTCGGACTTGTGGCGCAATTTTTACAGGGGGCGCAAAAATCTTGCGAGCTCAGGGTACGCAATAGGGCCCTCCACAATAATTTTTTATTATTTTAAATGAAAGTTTGTTCAATTTTGAAGCAATTCGTAGTAATTAGTATTAAAAAGTCAATTGTTTTTAGTTTAACTGCATTTGATTTTTAACGAAACCTATAGCTATCTTTCTCGACCCCCCCCTTTAACTTTTTTATTATAAGTAATAGAAAAAAATGGCTCATATAAAAGTTTTATTATTTTACATATACTATTTGATGGCAGATGTAGGTATTTTTTATAAAGTCAGGTTTACAAGATACGACTATCAACTTTTATTTTTCAAATGGCAACCTAATTATTTTAATAAAATTTAAACCGCCATTTTTTTCTCTTTTCAACGATGTATTTTTACCTTCCGTCACCTTTAGGTAAGGAAGGTATTGTCTTTGGTCAAAAAATTCGGTGGTGAGTTTTTGATGAATAAGCACGTTTTAGGGTCCCTAGAATACGATTTTACTATTTTTACGATGATGTCTGTATGTGTGTGTGTGTGTGTGGGTATGTATGTATGTATGTATGTATGTGTGTCCGTGTGTGTGTGTGTGTGTGTAACAAAATTTTCGTCTACGATAACTTCCATACTACAATTCTAAAAATTATAATTCTTTCGTATTTCTCTTCGTTACATCCATGCGAAGAGCTGATTAGATTTTGGTTAGAATTGGACAACCGGAAGTACCCTCATTTGAAGATTTTAACAGTTTTTCGTGAAAAAACTATGTTAAATATCATTTTTTCACATTTAATGTTATTATAAATATTAAAGAATATTTTATTTTCTATACGATTTGATTGCATTTTATACCTAATATTAAATGGATATAGAGTTAAAAAATTATAAAAAAATTAAATTTCATAAAGTAGCCATAGCTGTGGAAACAGCTAATATATTAAGAAAATTTTGATTAAAAGTTGTCAGTGTCAAGTGAAATTGATATAGTGTGTTTGTCTTATAATTTTACTGGATATAGGTATAGGATCTTTTGCTTTCTGTATGGAATTTGTATAAAATACATACAACTGCTTTAAGGTAATGTACAAGAAATAATAATAATAAATCTTTTATTTCTGCAGATAGACTGTATATAGAAAACGTCATAAAATAATAATTTTCTGTATGAAATTTGCATAAAATACATGCAACTGCCGGAAGGTAATGTACAAGAAATAGAATATTTAATTTAGGAAGGAACTTTCCGTATGAAATTTGAACAAAATACATAGAACTGACGGAAGGTAATGTGCTGGCCACATCAGATTTTTTATTAATGTATTTGAAAAACTTCGAGAAAAATGAGATAATTTAGAAATATTAGAAATAATTTTTGAACAAATATTATAGGTGGCTATGTGCAATTCTTGTGTAAGGTTGATATGATCCGGATGAAATTTATTTTTTCTTAAAATCCTGGACGCAGAACTTTGACTAATATCAATTAAATTTGATAAAATTCCTAGTACTGATATGAGGATTTTCATACACAGAAGCCAAAACCATAATTTCCGTTTCTTCATTTATTATAACATTAGCTGTATTTCGTTTTGGTTTTTCAACTGAACCTGTTTCTCGAAATCGGGTGAAAATCCTTCTGTGTTCTTAAACTTGGTTGCCGACGTCTAGGAAACCGCTCCCGGTAAATTCTTTTTGCTGTTCTTATGATTCCAGTCGATTCACCAATTATTAGAATCATGTCAATTAATTCGTTCTTCGTAAACATTACAAAATGTTTTTTTTCTTTTTGTTTGCAAAATAAGTTAAATTAAGTAACAAACAAATGTATACTTTTTTAACATTAATTTAATTGTTTACATTGTTACGTTTTGTTTATTTTCACATAGCCACCTACAATATTTGTTTAAAAATTATTTCTAATATTTCTAAATTATCTCATTTTTCTCGAAATTTTTCAAATACATTAAAAAAAATAATGCATCGTTGAAAAGAGAAAAAAATGGCGGTTTCTATTTTATTAAAATAATTATAGGTTGCCATTTGAAAAATAAAAGTTAATAGTCGTATCTTGTAAACCTGACTTTATAAAAAATATCTACATCTGCCGTCAAATAGTATATGTAAAATAATTTTATATGAGCCATTTTTTTCTATTACTTATAATAAAAAAGTTAAAGGGGGGGGGCGTCTTCCCAGACTCATCCTGTATATATATATATATATATATATATATATATATATATATATATATATATACCTATATATATATATATATATATATATATATATATATATATATATATATATATATATATATATATATATCTCGGTGTTTTTTGTTCAAGGCAATATTTGTGGTGTCAGTACAAAGATAAAAAATTTCTTCATCCGAAAATACCAAATACATGGAAATTATACAATATTTTAGGCCCATAAATTAACTTTTCATTTCCGTATATATAGCAATAGCCATGCCAAAATGGAACAAAAAGATAAACAAATGCTTATCATTTTATCTGTCAAAATAGGTTAATGTCTTTTGTCGTAAATTAAACGGGGAGCAACGGTTTGCAAAAAACTGATTTCCCATGTTAATTTCCTATGTGCATCTTGAAAAAATTCACCCTGTATATATATATATATATATATATATATATATATATATATATATATATATATATATATATATGCGTGTGTGTGTGTGTGTGTGTGTGTGTGTGTGTGTGTGTGTGTGTGTGTGTGTGTGTATGTGCGGATGCCCGCGCATGTTCGTGTGTGTGTATATGTGTGTGTGTGTGTGTGTGTGGTTCCTGTTTACGCTCTATCTCAAATACTATCATTTTGTAACCTTGTATTTCTACCTTATCCTAATATAGTTTTTCTCCGGAAAATACCTTTAAATGTTATTTTTTCGAGATTTATGTTATTATAAAAATTAAAGATTATCAAATTTTCTACAAGTTCAGATTAATACTTTTTCTATATACTTTATGGATAAATCTTTTAAAATTATCTATTATTTAAATCCCGGGGCCTACGCTTTAAACAAGCACAACTCCTTGATTACATAGTTCATATCTCAAATGTATGTAACTGACATATAATAAATATCACTGTCAAAGAACTAATCATATTAAATTAATAATAGTAACGTTTTTAAAAAAATAGTAAATGGAACCATAGTTATATGGAGTGGGACTTAATACAGTTTTCAGCATAAGTAAATATGTAAATATGTATGTATATTTGAATTCATAAAAAAATAAATGGTGGGAGGTATTATATTAACTACATCAGATTTTTTTATCTAAGATAATTCAATTTTGTCTGTGATATACTCGTAGTATCCCACTGTAATTTGAATGAAATTTGGATTTAGTTAAACCATCAAACTTGTACGCAATAAGAAATAAATCTTATTATAATTTGTTTCTAAACCAAATACGAGTGGTTCGATCAAATCTCATACAAGGGTACCAATACCAACCTCTCAAAAATTACCATACCATAAATGTTTTACAACCCTTTGGTATTCTTTACCTATAAAAATGTATGTTTCTTTCCTTATTTAATACTCCTATGCCTATACCCAGTTACGTGTAAATATTCTAATACTTACACTGCAAACAAGTGGAATGGTTGTACTCCGCATGGAAAGGCTTGCAGGCGCAGGCACTTTGATAGCACCAGCTTCCTGGTACGTAATCCTGACAATCTCTGTCGTTGTCACAAGCCGAGCCTAAATAAAGCGGTATCGGTATTCGCGTTGTCATCACCAACATGTCGTCTTGTGATTCCGTGCCCACGCACTACAACAAGAAAGGTTAAGATTTATAAAAGTTATGTTAATCTTGCTGAAATTTGAATTTAATTCTCGATTTAAATGCTACATACTACGTTTACATGCAGTTTTGAAAATGGTTTCAGTTTTCAGTCAAAATTATGCAAAACTGTTTACATGCAGTTTTCAAAACAAGTTTAAAAATTGATTTGAAATCAGTTTCGGCGCGCATGCGCATTTAGCTTATGTAAGTGACAGATCCTCTTCACTCCACATACTTCGTTTTGCTATTATTCCAATTATTTTTTATACTTCGTACTACTACGCACTAAAACTACACAACTGTCAGTATATTTGAAGGTTAGTAACACAAAGCGACAGAAACGTTATGCTCTGTACGCATGCGCAGTATCGAAACTGAATTTTAAGTGTTTACATGAGTAGTTTTGAAACTAGTTTTCAAGTCCAACCCATGAATTTTAGTTTGGGTTTAAGATAATTCAAAACCGTTTTGACACTGTATACATGGTGTTTTCAAAACTAAAAACGTTTTAAAAACGGTTTCAAAACTGCATGTAAACTAAGTAACAGTTAGAATATGCTTACACCAGCGCTTATACATATGTCATCTTTATTTAATGGACTTCATATTTATTATATTATAACGTTTATTTATTTGGGTGAAGTGTAATCTTAATTAAAATAGAAATAGTTTATTAAACGGTAAACAAATATTAAAAAGATAATAAATATGACGATTACTATGGTTAAACAAATATTAAATACTAGTTAACAGCCTGTTAACTTAGCATAAGTTCTAAAATTTATACATGTGTCAATTTTTCAATGCCACATTGTTCTTAAAACAGTTAACAGATTGTTTAACCGAATATGAAAATACCGGGTCTAAGAAAAAAATTAAATACTTAAACGCTAAGATTATTTATTTATTTAAACAATTAAAACCAGACTATTTATTTACACGCTATTTGTTTCACTACGCGTTCCAATCTTAGACGGTCGGTCGATTGCAGACTGTTGTAGACTGTCTACGCGATATTTATATCATTCAAATCATATCACTATTTATTTAGGTCACCACTCAACTGTCCGACTTCCCTCACGCAACTCAACTGTCTTCTACTGATTGACTGACCAACTTCATCTATATGTACACTCAGTTAAATACTTTCTGTTTTATATTTGAACTGAATATTTAGGAAACCATATACTTTAATTTCCAGAATACGAATATGAGTGACACATAGTAGGGGAAGAGTAATACATGATTTTTCATCTTTATGTATACTCCGTTAAATACTTTCTGTTTCATACTTGAACTTTATATTTAGGAGACCATATACAATAATTTCCAGAATACAAACTTGAGTGATAAACAGTAGAGGAAGAGTAATACATTATTTTTCATATTTATGTACACTCAGTTAAATATTTTCTGTTTCATATTTAAACTGAATATTTAGGAGACCATACACTTTAATTTCCAGAATACAAATTTGAGTGACAAACAGTAGGGGAAGAGTAATTTTCATATTTATGTACACTCAATTAAATACTTTGTTTCATATTTGAACTTTATATTTAGGAGACTATATACTTTAATTTCCAGAATACAAATTTGAGTGCCAAACAGTAGGAGAAAAGTAATGCATTATTTTTCATCCTTATATACAATCAGTTAAATACTTTCTGTTTCATATTTGAACTGAATATTTAGGAGACCATACACTTTAATTGCCAGAATATAAATTTGAGTTACAAACAGTAGGGGAAGAGTAATACATTATTTTTTATCTTTATCTACACTCACTTAAATACTTTCTGTTTCATATTTGAACTGAATACCATACACTTAAATTTCCAGAATACAAATTTGAGTGATAAACAGTAGGGGAAGAGTAATACATTATTTTTCATCTTTATGTAGACTCAATTAAATACTTTCTGTTTATTTGAAATAAATATTTAGGAGACCATACACTTTAATTTCCAGGTTACAAATTTGAGTGACAAACAGTAGGGGAAGAGTAATTTTCATATTTATGTACACTCAATTAAATACTTTGTTTCATATTGGAACTTTATATTTAGGAGACTATATACTTTAATTTCCAGAATACAAATTTGAGTGCCAAACAGTAGGAGAAAAGTAATGCATTATTTTTCATCTTTATATACAATCACTTAAATACTTTCTATTTCATATTTGAACTGAATATTTAGGAGACCATACACTTAAATTTCCAGAATACAAATTTGAGTGATAAACAGTAGGGGAAGAGTAATACACTATTTTTCATCTTTATGTACACTCAATTAAATACTTTCTGCTTCATATTTGAAATAAATATTTAGGAGACCATACACTTTAATTTCCAGATTACAAATTTGAGTGACAAACAGTAGGGGAAGAGTAATACATTATTTTTCATATTTATATACACTCAGTTAAATACTTTCTGTTTCATATTTAAACTGAATATTTAGGATAGGTACCATATATTTTAATTACCAGAATACAAATTTAAGTGACAAACAGTAGGGGAAGAGTACAGAACTCTCTTCCACACCCTCAGTATACTCGACTGACTTCCACATCTTCTACATATTCAACTGTCTTCCACAGCTTATGTTACTCAACTGACTTCCGTAGCGTGTGTATTCTCAAATGTCTTCCACAGCCTCTGTATACTCAATTGACTTCCACAGCCTTTGTATACTCAACTGTCTTCCACGGCCTCTGTATACTCAACTGACTTCCGCAACGTCTGTATACTGAACTACTCTCTGACTTCAACTCACTAACTGACCTGACTAACGCTACTAACGGAAGTTTCCTCGCACAAAGCTGTGTCTTATATAGCTGCTCTAATACTTTATGGAAAGATCTAGAATAATAACATTGAATACAAAAGCTTATCTCTCTCATCTGTTTACACAGCTGCCCGCTTACGTCGCCTGCCTGCCGCGAACTGAAAATACGATATCGATTTTCGAGTAATCCACGCCCATGTTACAATACGTTTGAACAGCGGCTTCGGTTGCTCGCGTGCTCGTAGAGTCAATGGCGTAGGTACTCGCACGTTACTATAATACCGATTATAATATCTTTATCTACTTGTGTTGATTTATACAAACATTAATAATTATAACTACATTATTTCTTACCCAATCTGCCAAACAAATACTTGTAACTATAACACTCATTTATGATTAGTTAAAAATTAAACGAATGAAAGTTGACATTTATATTATTTTATAGATGTGGTTTCTTTTGAACACCGTAGAGAAGAATAGAATTGTACGAAATATTCAGGTATGAAATTTTTGAATGAACCCATTTAAATACTGGACTAGGAAAGCACAGATATACATCTGGCTGAAAATAGATGGCCGACTAGGGTAACTGAATATCAAAACAGGGGTGCGTTTAATATTTTAAACATTTTTCGTTTTGTTGATTATAACAAAATATTTTGATCTTTAAACTATTTAGTTTGGCAATTCTATGAAATAGGATTATTTTTAATTTTTTCTAACAGTAATTCCGACTCGAGCGATGCTTACAACTGACACGAACGAACTAGAATTTGCGGTATTAAATTTTTTAATTACAGCCCTGAATGCTGTTGCTAAGGTCATTTTAAATGCCTCCTGGTATTGAGTACAATTCTAATCTTCTGTAACGGAATACATAAGGGTCAGTTTCCTGCCAAATCAAATATAGCGAAATATTTTCAAAAGGAACCACTTCTATTAAATTTCATTTTTAGTCATACTATAATATTTTTCTATTTCGGTATTCTTATGAGTCTATAAAAGCACTGTATATCACTGAAAACACGACGTTTAGAAGATCTATAAACATACTCTTTTTGGCGCCTTTCGTATTCTAGAGGTGGTAGTCATGACAGATGAATTACATATAACCTCAAAATGGTAAGTTGTTTATGTTATAATACTACTTGTAATTATTGATTTTTCTCTTACCTCCAGGTGATAGGACTAGAAAGAATAGAAATTTATAGCTATTGCTGTGTTAGTTAGAAAGAAGAATCTGCGAAGTTAAAATCTTTCAACTAAAATATTATGGAACAAGAAACTATGCGCTCAGATTTGCTTTGTCAAAACAATTTAAACGGTAAGTTTTATTTATAACAATTTAATTTTATGGTAATATTGCAATTTTCAGCTGATTATATTGTTATATCAGGCAGGTTTTGAAATGTATGGTTCACATTACTTGGAATGTTGACACTGTCAACTCAATTTGTGGCTACTTACAAGTAAATATGAAAATTTTACGATCCATGATTTCTAGTTCCACGTCGATGCGAACTGTCGAATATTAAATTTTTAAATATGATTTAGACATAAGTGCCATATACAAATACAACATATGTTTTGTATTAAAGAATGTAAGAACAGCCGTTGCTGTTATGTCTGCAACTGAGCAGTCGATGTGTTGTCAAAATGGTGGAATGTAAAAGTGTAGATCAATAAATTGTTCATTAATGTATTTCATTATTTAAAGAGTTTTATTTATGATAATAACCAACACGAACCAGCGATCCCGATTCCTTATTTGATAAATTTACCTTTATTACAAGATATGTCATATCAATATTTATTTTGAAATATCAAAATTTATAAATATAACCAGACCGGAAAGTGCAATTTATGCATCATCTAAGTCTATTACTGGAAAGTATGTCACACATTTCCAATAAATATAACGATATGTGCAATAGTTCTATACTTGCAAATTCCAATACCGTTAAGAAAATGATTCTAAAATTGTGGGAAGTTATTTCAGAATTATTAAATATATGTTTTATTGCTGTGTCAATTCGTTTTAAAACGAAGATAAAACTTATTAATAAATTATATTTAACAGTGCATTAAGTTTAATGTGTATGACTAGACTAAATTGCACATAAAAGTTGCTTTTTTAAAAAAAAATACATTTTATAAAATACTAAAAGTTCACGTAGAACTAATGAGAAAATAATCAGTTTTACGTAAATTAGTTTTTAATTAAAAACTCTTTAGTAATTGGATGCAAAATCATTAAATACATCCATAAAAAAATCATATTTACATTTTACGATATAAAATTCTCTGAAGACATATTGATGAATTTTGTCACGTAGCCAAACTTTATTTGAATACCATCTAAAGTATTTTTCAAATACATCAAATATATCTTCGGAAAAGAAAAAATGATTTGTGTCTGTAAATATACATTTTTCAATAAACGTAAGGTATTTTCTTTCAATCTAAATAATAATAAATAAATAACATCTCTCGTTTCATATTCATATCGTTTCATCACTTTTATACCTGTATTTGAATATTTCAGATTGCGAAGAGTTCTCTTTATGTCAAAGTATACAGCGTGTTTCTCGGATACGCGACACCCCAATTATTTTCTTTATTATTGGAAATACAAGAAAATCATTCAAATAAAATTCATTTATTGAAGAAAAAAATTAATCAGTGGTTCTCAAACTATAACATAAAGTTATATTTTTACCTCCCGCTACCCTTGGTAAGGGAGGCATAGAGATCATGTTAAAAATCGCATATCGAGATTTTGGTAAATGACCAAGTTTTTAGGGTCCCTAGAATCCAATTTTAACATTTTCACGATGTGTGTGTGTGTGTGTGTGTGTGTGTGTGTGTGTGTGTGTGTCGGTGCGCGTGGGTGCGTGTGTGCGTGTGTGCGTATGTGCGTGTGTGCGTTTGTGCGTGTGTGCGTGTGTGCGTGTGTGCGTGTGTGTGTGGGTGTGGGTGTGGGTGTGGGTGTGGGTGTGTGTGTGTGTGTGTGTAACAAAAATTTCGTCTGCGATAACTATACAATTTCAAAAATTATAGGTTTTTCGTATTCTTCTTCGTTACATCCATATGAAGAGCTGATTAGATTTTGGTTACAATTGGTCAACCAGAAGTACTATCATTTGAATATTTTAACAGTTTTCCTTGAAAAAACTATGTTAAATAAAAAATTTTCACATTTAATGTTATTATAAAAAATATTAAAGAATATTTTATTCTCTATACGATTTGACTGCATTAATATTAAATGGATATAAAGTTAAAAAATTATAAAGAAATTAAATTTCATAAATTAGCCAGCTATGCTAGAAACAGCTACTATATTAAGAAAATTCTGATTGAAAGATGTCAGTGTAAAGTGCAATTGACATATTCGTAGTATATTTGTGTTAGGATCTTTTTGCTCGCAATTTTCTGTATGGAATTAGTGTAAAATACATACAACTGTCGAAAGGTAATGTACATACAAGAAATTTAGAATCTTTTGCAAGGAACTTTCTGTATGGATTTTATAGAAAATACATAGGCATTTACGAAAATTCTACCCGTAGATACCGCATACCGACTGTGTTCGAAAACACAAGTGGTAAAAAGTTACCGTGTTCGAAAATTGTTCAGTTACTACCAGATCCATCTACTGGATTCATGAAGAATCTAATCTCAAAAAAAGGTAGTGATGCAAAGCGAAGTGTGCGCGATAAAAGTGGAAATGTGTTCAAAGTAGGACTCTGCTCAGTTTGTTAACTACGTCAAATTTCTAACCAGTTTTAAATTTTCAAATTTTTTCATAGGTTATGGATCTACCCTGTTTACCACATGCGTTCTTAAAATATCGATATAACTATAACCTGATAAAAAGCTGTTTACTGGTAACAGTTCATCGGTAGAATTTAAAAAAGGATCGAAATTTTTAAAAAAATTAAAATTCTGAAAATATGTATTTAATTAGATTGGAGGGTGTAGATTTAAGATTTTAAAACTACAGGTCAATATCTCTTTTCGTGTCTGAGATATTCGTCCTCAAAACTTTGCTCAAAAATGCCCATTTTTGGGTCATATCCCAAAAATTGTCAATTATACACCGCTGGCGATATCACCATTAGATTCTATGAGCAAAATTACATAAGCATACCAATTTTCATAATTTTTCAACAACTATTACAATCTCCAGAAGGAAAAGCCTGAAAATGGCCGAAAATCGCAAAAAATCTAAGGTGTACCCCTTGCGATTTTTTCAGTTTTTGACGATTTTAAAGAATGTATAATAATAAATGTATCCCTTGGAATATTTTGATGAAAATTGGTATACTTATGGTTTTTGGTACGAGGAATTTACTGGTGAGGTCGTTGAAGGTGTACCGCACACCCATTTTTGGGTATGAGGGTGGTGAGGTTTAAAAAAGGGTCGAAATTTAAAAAAAAATAAAAATTCTGAAAATTTCTTTTGAATTAGTTTGAATGGTGTAGATTTAAGATTTTAAAACCACAGGTCGATATCTCTTTTCGTGTCCGAGATATTCGTCCTCAAAACTTTGCTCAAAAATGCCCATTTTTGGGTCATATCCCAAAAATGGTCAATTATACACCGCTGGCGATATCACCATTAGATTCTATGAGCAAAATTACATAAGCATACCAATTTTTATAATTTTTCATCAACTATTACAATCTCCAGAAGGAAAAGTCTGAAAATGGCCGAAAATCGCAAAAAATCTAAGGTGTACCCCCTTGCGATTTTTTCAGTTTTTGACGATTTTAAAGAATGTATAATATTAAATTTATCCCTTGGAATATTTTGATGAAAATTGGTATACTTATGGTTTTTGGTACGAGGAATTTACCGGTGAGGTCGTTGAAGGTGTACCGCACACCCATTTTTGGGTATGAGGGTGGTGAGGTTTAAAAAAGGGTCGAAATTTAAAAAAAAATAAAAATTCTGAAAATTTCTTTTGAATTAGTTTGAATGGTGTAGATTTAAGATTTTAAAACCACAGGTCGATAGGTATCTCTTTTCGTGTCCGAGATATTCGTCCTCAAAACTTTGCTCAAAAATGCCCATTTTTGGGTCATATCCCAAAAATGGTCAATTATACACCGCTGGCGATATCACCATTAGATTCTATGAGCAAAATTACATAAGCATACCAATTTTCATAATTTTTCAACAACTATTACAATCTCCAGAAGGAAAAGCCTGAAAATGGCCGAAAATCGCAAAAAATCTAAGGTGTACACCCCTTGCGATTTTTTCAGTTTTTGACGATTTTAAAGAATGTATAATAATAAATGTATCCCTTGGAATATTTTGATGAAAATTGGTATACTTATGGTTTTTGGTACGAGGAATTTACTGGTGAGGTCGTTGAAGGTGTACCGCACACCCATTTTTGGGTATGAGGGTGGTGAGGTTTAAAAAAGGGTCGAAATTTTTAAAAAAATAAAAATTCTGAAAATTTCTTTTGAATTAGTTTGAATGGTGTAGATTTAAGATTTTAAAACCACAGGTCGATATCTCTTTTCGTTTTCGAGATACTCCATATTTTTTACAACAAGGTTAATACACTCTTTCTCTCGGTTATTATTGCAGATACACATATTGATTATTGAATTGTGTGAAAATTGTAATTATGGAACTTCCGGTATGAGTGACATCAACTTTGTAAATTTAAATACAACCTATACTATTTTTTAGTTTCATAAAATTTATTAAAACAGGTGAAATTTTTAACCAACGTTCCGCGTGAATCAAATCAAAAATCTTATTCTTCTTCAAAATCGCTCATTTGAATATTTTAGACTAGAAATAATAGTCAAAATCTATCATATTATGAAACTATAAGCAGGAAATTACGATATTCTGTTGACTTTTGACCTTTATAATTAATATTAAAATTGCTGGCTCCGGTCGTCCGACAGTATCTTATAATACTATCATTAATTTTTTTTTTCTGTACCACTTATGTTATATTTCAAAATAATGTTTGAAAACTGATCTAAATATAGAGTAATTAAGATTAATATTAGATTTTGTTGCCAATAAACAATAGAAAACAACAAAATTATGCAAATTAACATGTTGATATTGTTTTATATTTAAAATAATAAGAATCGTTCTTATGGAGAATGATGCGAAAGTATTTTGCCAATGTCGTATATATGAATAACAATTATTTTTGTTGAAATTTTGTGTGTGTGTGTGTGTGTGTGTGTGTGTGTGTGTGTGTGTGTGTGTGTGTGTGCGTGTGCGTGAGCGTGTGCGTGTGTGTGTGTGTGTATGTGTAACAAAATTTTCGTCTGCGATAACTTAAATACTGCAATTCCGAAAATTATAATTCTTTCTTATTCTTCTTTGTTGCATCCATATGAAGAGCTGATTAGATTTTGGTTATATTTGGTTAACCGGAAGTGCCGTCAGTTGAAGATTTTAACAGTTTTTCTTGAAAAAACGATGTTAAATATCATTTTTTCACGTTTAATGTTGTTATAAATATTAAAGAACATTGTATTCTCTATACGATTTGACTGCATATTGTACTTCATATTAAATCCATATAGTTATAAAATTATAAAGAAATTAATTTTCATAAATTAGCCAGCTATGCTAGAAACAGCTACTATATTAAGAAAATACTGATTGAAAGATGTCAGTGTCAAGTGCAATTGACATATTCGTAGTATATTTGTGTTAGGATCTTTTTGCTCGCAAGTTTCTGTATGGAATTAGTATAAAATACATACAACTGTCGAAAGGTAATGTACATACAAGAAATTTAGAATTTACGAAAATTCTACCGGTAGATACCGCATACCGACTGTGTTCGAAAACACGAGTGGTAAAAAGTTACCGTGTTCGAAAATTGTTCAGTTACTACCAGATCCATCTACTGGATTCATGAAGAATCTAATCTCAAAAAAAGGCAGTGATTCAAAGCGAAGTATGCGCGGTAAAAGTGGAAATGTGTTCAAAGTAGGACTCTGCTCAGTTTGTTAACTACGTCAAATTTCTAACCTGTTTTAAATTTTCAAATTTTTTCATAGGTTATGGATCTACCCTGTTTACCACATGTGTTCTTAAAATATCGATTCCAGTAACTATAACCTGATAAAAAGCTGTTTACTAGTAACAGTTCATCGATAGAATTTTCGTAAATACCTCATATAACTGACGGAAGGTAATGTGCTGGCCACATCAGATTTTTTTAAATGGGATGTATATATTCTTTAGGCTCATTCGATAAAAATCATTTTATATTTATATTACAAAAGTATTGATAAAAAGCAAATTGAAATTTAAATAACTTGCACAAATATCTTAAATGTTGACTAAAAAAAGCTCTAAATGTAAAATGCATCATTTATCGAGATCTGTCTGTGAAAACTGCTACACCTACCTATAAATAACTGATATGCTGATTATTTATTGAAATTATACCCTATTCGAAAGCAATCATATTTAACTATAATCACTAACGGCTGTAATTAACAGTGCTAAGGCCGAATCAAATCTAAAATACCTAGTTAGTAATGCTTATTCACTTCCACAAATTAGAATGCTAATTGCGTGTGCTAATGAACATTTATCTAGATAGTTAATTCTTGGCTAAATTACAGAGTCGCGGCAAGCTTACTGCAGCTATAACATCACGACAGCCGCATTATCCACGTCCGTCATAAGTCTACGTCGGGAATGGCAGACTCAAGAGCTGATCAGCTTCAACTCAATGGTAAAAAGGTGTCGGCTAGTTGTCTGCCGTACCGCAAGCAACATGCAAGAAATGCAAGTGTGAGATGCTTTGACCACTGCAGATTTGTCCGGAGATTTGCTTTATGATTACCTTCATGATTTTATTACTGTGTGTTACTAATTCGTTTTTGTAGCAGTCTAATAAAATTGATAATAGTGACCATTAAATTTGTCTCGTAAAATTGACTATGAAATGCGTAAACAGTAATCGGTTTTACATTGGTATCATAAATATCACGTAAGTACAGAGTGTCTCATTTTAGATGTTTTTTATGTACCTCGGGTAGTACTAACAGCAAAATCGTTTGCATATTCCAGAAACAAGATTTCAACACAGCAATTCGTTTTTTGTACTAATAACTAAAAAATCTGATGTGGCCAACAAATGACCTCCCGTCAATTCCATGTTTAAAATAGCAATGAGCTTTAAGTAAAGTATCATTTCCGGTTGATCGTTTGTAAACAAAATCTAATTTGTTGCTCCAATAAATATAAAAGTCTGTAATACCAAATTTTAGATTATATTTTATTGTTTTTCATCGAAAATCTGTTAAGAGCTTTAAATTAAGTACCATTTCCGATTTATCATATAGGTATAGTGAAAATATAATGTTTCAAATTATACTATTATACATGAGTTTTAAATCTCAAATTTGAGAAGTTTTGAAGCATGTTTTAATATATTTTTTCACGAAAATCTGTTTCTTTTAAAGATTCCTGTAAAGTAGTACTTCCGGCTTATCAATTTCAGAAAACATCTAGCATGTGTTGTTCTCATTAATATAAAAGTCTTAAATACCAAATATGAAAAGTTTTGGATTTTATCAATTTATTTTTCACGAAAATCTGTTCAGAGCTCAAATAAAGTATCACTTCCGGTTTATCAGTTTTAGCCAAAATCTAATATGTTGCTTCCCTTTATATAGTCCTGGAGTATATCATAATATATTTTTCACGAAAATCTGTTAATAGCTTCCAGTAAAGTATCATTTCTGGTTTATTAATTTTAGCCTTGATATAGAATTCTTAAATACTAAAATTGAAAAGTTCTGAACTGTTATGGGCTTCATGTAAAGTATCACTTCCGGTTATCCAATTTTACCCAAAATCTAATCAACTCTTTATATGAATGCAGAAAGCTTAAATACGGAAAATCAAGGAAGTTTGTTATACGAGTTATCGTGGACGAAAAAATCGTCACACATACGCGCACGCACGCTCTCAAGCACGCACGCACGCACGCACGCACGCCCGCGCGCGCACCCGTACTCCCATACACGCACACACGCACACACGCACACAAACACACACACACACACACACACACACACGCACACACACACACACACACACACACACACACACACACACACACACACACACACACACACACACACACACACACACACACACACACACACACACACACACACACACACACATACACGGACATCTTCGTAAAAATGTTATAATCGGATTCTAGGGACCTTAAAACGTGCTTATTCACTAAAATCTGGATATGCGATTTTTAGCATGAATTCAATACCTCTCTTAGCAAGAAGTAAAAAGATTTTTTTGATCTTTTTCAAACCATGTTTATGAAGTTGGAGAGTCAATGGTACCAGTGATTCTTCAACCATGGTTTGAAATAAATCAAAAAAATATTTTTCTATTATTTAACTCATTTAAATTTTTTGACTCGAGAATGGCTATAACTACGGCCGAAACGTCGTCTGAAATTATATTTTCAACAATAAACAATTAAAAACAACGTTTGAAGCTTGAATCCAAAAAGACTCCTATCAAGTAAAAATGAAGAAAATAACATTGAAACAGAACAAATTATAACCTGTATTTAATATGTAGATTTGTTTCATAATGATTTTCAATTTTTCACCCCACTATTTCATCGAAATGCTTATAAAATAAAATAATTTGAGAATATTTTCATCATACGTTCCCATTTACAAAATATTAGGTTAGTGTTATATCTCGATAATTATTAAATTATCTAATAACAATTTATGTTATTCAACATAAAAACTGTCTTTTTCTGTATCTCTGACGATAAGCGAGATATGAGTTAAGAGCGAAAAACAAATGCTACCCTTTAGCTCCAAAACAAAAATGAAATTCCTATGGTAACTATGTAGGTATTAAATTTGTCTGAAAAAAGTAACTAATGGAATGTACAAACGGTTTTGTTTTGTTATTAATTCCAGCTTCCAATCGAGATACCTTTCTTAAAATGGAACACCTGTACATACAGACACGTAAATTTTATGTTTTCAAATCGCAGGGAAATAGTGTTCAACGTTGTCATTATTCAAGAACATAAACTTTTATTAGGCTACCTTTGTTTTACTCTTTAAAAAAGGAATTTTATTTTGTTTTCATCTAGTAATTTCCAGTCCAGAAGAATTCCATCATGTCTGGCGGCAATTTCCCGCGTACGAAATAGCACATAGCATATCATCATTATCTGCCATCTCTATCCGATGTCTGCATACGTGGACTAGGAACGGGACCTGGATTTTTCCGCGTATATTTTTCTAGGTCTCCGTAACGCAACTACGCACCGATCCGTTTTTTATTACCCCGTCACTAGTGCAACGGGGAAATGGCATTTTTATGTTGGACAGCCTGCTGTCAAATAACTGCCATCTAGCGCAGATGGCTGTATCATCTGCAGAAATGTGCGGAAAAAAATATGGAATGGTAACATCATTATCTATATATTTAAAACACAAGGTTTATTTTTATCTCGCTTAGTTTGAAAGTTCTGCTACACCAATTTAAATGATTCTTTTAATAAGGCCTTAAAGTTTTCAATTAAATACTGTGAGTCAAACAACCCAGTAAACAACAACCATCTCTGAGATCTCCCGAAATATCCCAAAAACATCTAATTTGTTACAATCACATGTTTCGTTAAAGAGATCTCACATAGTATTGATATTTGAGATATCACAATAGTATATTAAAGAACGTGTTTTATAAGACATGTTTTTTTCGCACGCGTCAAAATTTAGAAAACGAGCTTTAGCGAGTTTTCTAATTGACAAGTGCGAAAGAAAGTCTTATAAAATGAGTTCTTTATACTATTTTTTATATTTTGCACCTTCTACAAACTAAAATATTTTTAAAAAACTGTTAATATTAAACCGAGTTGATTTAGGGAAATTTGTAAGTGAAATGTTGTAGTTGGTAACATTGAATTGACCACATTCAATTATTATTTGAAAGTTCATGTCATTTCAATATTTACGAACAAATTTAAGTGAATTTAGTGTAATCATGGAAGATGAAATCAGTTGCACTCCGCCTGAGCTACGTAATATAGCTCAGACTACAGTAAATAATCTACTTCCTAAAAAATCGCGCGAGATTTATGAGAAAGAATTTGCAAATTTTGACACATGGTGTAAAGAAAATAATGTCAAAGGCGTAACAGAGAATGTTTTGATTGCTTATTTTGAAATGCAAAGTAAGACGAAAATATGTATTATTATTATTATATTCATTAAATAAAGTGATTAATTAAGTAAAAGAAATTTTGAGGTTATATTGAAATTTCTTATCTTCCAGCTTTGACGTTTGACAATTTAACCCTTTCAGCCTCAGTGTACAGGAAATTTTTATTTTTTCTTATATTTGAATTAAAACTTGCTTTAAAATTAATTAAAAATAATTTTCTATCGTTCAAAGGTTCAATCTACAAATTTTTAGTACTACTAGGTCCATCTATGTGGACTAATTCGAACATTATATTAACATTTACTTACTCAATTTATGATTATATTTGTACATTTTCATGTAAATAATCTTCCCTAAATAAAAAAATAATAATAATATTGACATTATATTATTAAAATGAATTGACAATTAACTAAAAATAAATTAGGTAAAAATGGGTTAAAGAAACGTCATCTAGTACTAGACTTCATTATGAACGCAAAATATAAAAAGTTATTATCGTATGTATCTCGCATTTGTTTAGTCACATTTATAAAAAAAATGTAACATTATATAGATCTTGTTATAATAATAACATCGTGTGCCTGATAGTGATGCACGCGAGGCAAGACGAGACGAGAAATATAAAATATCGATCTCGTCTCGTTTTCGGATCTGTAATCTCGATCTCGGTCTCGCACATTTTTTTGCGTCTCGTCTCGATCTCGCAAGAGAATCTCGAGAGAGTCTCCCTACAAAAATAAGCGCTTGCGCACTACGTATTTACGTAACAATTTAACTACAATAGATAAGTTCGCACAGTGTATTAGCAGTCGTATAAGTATAACTATAACAGAGACGAACACTAAATTCTGATCACCAAATTATTTCAATACGAATATAATGTTTATTCATTTACGGTCATCAGAAAATGTGATGTTAGTAATTTATCACCAAATTGGGATCTCTAAACTATTTCAATACGAACATCTTCTAATACATTCTGTCATCAAAAAAAAGAATTAAATATTTTTTTTTGTAACTAAAAGTACCTACAATTTATCATTAAATATAGGCCACTGTGCCATCGACGCTTAATATACCAACCAAAACTAGTTCTATTGGATGCAAAACCGATTTTGTCTTTATACTGCATTTCCTCGCTCTGGGACCGATACCAATCGAAATCGACTATAGATAGACTCAAAAAAATGTAGTGAATTCATATAATTTTTCACATTCACGCGTTCTATGGATGAATTAGTGGACTCCACTCCTTGTACGGTGAATTTCTCATTGAATTTATGAATCAAAGCCATAAAGTTACAAGTACTTTTTATTACGAGACTCGCGAGAATCTCGCGAGATTTCTAGCTTCTTGCAGTTGTTATATCGATCGCCTCGAATTTTAAACTGCAATATTGCTCTCGTTCTCGTCTCGTATGCAGCGAGACGAGATGCGAGAGTACTCTCGCTTCGTTGTGCATTATTAGTGCCTGAATGTCTGGTCGCGAATTTGGTGTCCCCTGTGGTGCATTCTCCGTACCAGCAATGAGTGTGCGTGTAGTGACGCTGTTAAACGCCCGCAGGGTACGAATATGTCATCAATTATCATGCTACCTGTAATTTTTAAAAGGAATATTTCTAAATATAATTTAAACTTTAACCTGGGATCTCTAATTCAGAACCTTTCACTATGTCTGGTCGCACTTACTTTCCTTTTCTTTCAATTTCCAACTAGAGCATGAGGTAGAAATTATATTTATTCTGTTAACAATTTGCACTACACTATAATTGTTTTTTTTTAGCTTATTAGCTATACTTAGTAGTTTATAAAAAGAATCTTTAAACGTATACTTTGATCTTCTACACATGTTAATTCTAACAATATTATTATATGAGGTTATGAGGATCACGCAAGAATTAGTGAACATATATATATGACTTGAAAAATCCTATTGGTTTATCTCAAGTTATTTTAAATCTTCTTTAAATTCGTATCGAAAAGATAGTTAAATACTAGATTATGAAGATAGACAAGGAGAGGAATATGATTTAATATCATGCTGGATATACAAAATCTAAAAATTGTCATGTTGTTGTTTGTCTTCATCACTCCAAATATTTCCCTGTTGGACAATTTTACTAAGTTTTATGTCGCGACTTTTATAAAATATGGTAAAATGCAAATGATATGAATTTAGTAACACTCCAACATATTTCGGATGTGCGCATGCGTAGTTACATTATTTGAAGCTTCACTGTTTATTTCGACGGAAGTCAATCCGTTTCATAAGTCCAAAGTCCAAGCCTGTTATTTTATAGGCTTTTGACTTGCCATTTTCAAGCGGCTTGAAATATGAATCTCAATCGTTTATTTCGAAGATTGAAAAGGGATTTACTAAATTCAAGCGGCTTGAAACAACGAGATAACCGTAGTCCATGTTGCTAGTAGTAGACCAGAAAAGTTAGGTTAGAATTTACCTTTGGCGCGAGTTCATAGTTTGAATTCCCTAGTAGAGGTTTTATATTTGGGAATTTAATTTTACAGACAAAAAAAAAAGATATTTTGTAAAAGAAATTAAGCAGCTCTTGTTAAGAATTCAATAGTTTGTTTATTCGGTAATAGATTGCAACAGTTTAAACCTGTAAAAAAGGTAAAGTAAGAAAATTATTAGAAATTAAAATGCTTGTTGCAAGCAAGGATACCGTATATCGTTGATCCACCAGTAAAATGGACAGAACAATAGAAGATGAAGCATGCACTATCAAACTAAGACATACGTTCAATGAATTTTGTAGTGTTGTATTATTATTTAAATAAATATAAACTGTGCACAGTTCATGTGAATATTATTGTACGAATCTGGAGATAAAGGATCGATCTAGATGCTACGCATAATGCTTTGCATAAGAGTTTTACTTTTATGAGATTTTTCGGCCTTTAAAGTTGAGCAAAAATTTCCTTGGTAACAAATACATGTTCTCAGCGTTATGAACTGAGTTTGAATTTCGCGCCTAAGTTTGACTGTTACACTTTTCTGGTCTGTTTCTGCTGGACTAATACTGTTGGGAACCCGAAGCACTACTCGTTCGGAGGCCCCCTCTATCAAATAAATCGTCCTAAACTCAAAAAAACATTATTAATGCTGCTGTTTTAATAAATAAATAAATATATCATCACGGCATATTATCCATTGCTGGGTGTGCCAATCTGCTTTGTATACAGAAATTAATTAATTATTTATATTATGTATATGGTTTGGACACAAATAATAATAATAATAATATTAAATGTCATAAATACATATTCTTTTGAACTTATTCAGAAGTGTATACATATTGTAGGTATCTCACGATAAGTCGAACATAATTTAATTTTAATTGTAATTATTTTTGGCTTTATCTATTTGTTAAAATAATCTAACAAAAAAAATTGTACACATCTACGGAATAAAATATTTGTTGGAAAATCTCGGTGGCCCCTATTTAGCGGGGGGCCCTAAGCACGTACTTAGTTTACTTATGCATAAGTCCAACCAAACACTTCCAGCTTCTAGAGAGAACCAAAACATTCAACTGTTTTTGAACCCACAAAGTACTAAAAGAAAACTTACATATTTAAACTGTATTCTAAATAACATTAGCACTGATTGTGCACATATTTTATCTTTATATCATATTTCATCATAAAATGTCGTTTAACGACAGAAAACAGAAATGTTAACATAACAGATGGCGGTCCATCTTAGAAAATGTCTGGATCGCATGATACGGTTGGTGCTACTGTTTTCATATTGTTCATATCACATGGTTTAATTCGTTTGTTATTTTCTAGAAACAAGTACAAGTTAAAATCTAAGTTAATTAAGGCAATTAAGATAAATGAAATGTTTTCGAGCGTTGAATCCAATTTTCTTCTCGAATTCAGAATTTCAAGTATCAGTATTAGGAGACTAATAACTTCAGGATATTAAATATGACTGGCAGTTATTTTCATATTAAAACAATAAAGTACATTTCTATGCCCTTAATATTCTGATCTGAATCTGTTTTACCTGTATTATAATCTATTTGAACTCGAAGTGATTTTCATAGAACTCCTAATGTTCTTTTAATATAACGATTGTATGAAATGAAGTGCAAATGTTTTATAAATACTGCAAAAACTGGAATACTTCACACTAATTTGTTTTGAATAACAGCCTACATGTAAGTTGTAAAAGATGAATGAACGCATTATAATAATGTCTTAGTTCGCTCTAGCCTTTGGACATTGGTAGCTTTGCTAAAAGAGACATCATTATTCACATATTCTTGTCAATCATAAGAAAGCAACGAAAAATAACAGACCTGATAAATATATAATACACATACACAACGAACTAAAAGAGAAATAATAAAATAATTATTTTCGTAATAAATTTTGAAAAATATTAAATATCATACGTGTAAATTGACGATTGACGTACGACGCGTTGCGGAGTGCAATTAAATACACACGATATCTGATATCGATCACTAAATACCTAAAGTAAAGTTGGAAACGTATGTAAAAGTATAAATTTTATTTAAAAAGAAATATATGTTTTTTAATAAATTAAGAAAGAAGAGTTTCTTTGACGTCATTATTTTGAACTGGAGAAAGGGATGCATATTTAAAAATGTAACCTGTAGATGGCGAGCGAGTGCGAGTTTTAATTTGATTTTGACATTAGTTCATTTTTCTGTCACTATCTCTCTTCTTTATTATTTACAATTTGCGTGGTTTTTGTTACTTTTATTACGTATTTCGATTTGATAAGCAGGATTTTGATGGATTTTAACTTAGCTTATACTCGTACAAGATTAAAATGACAAACGAAAATATTAACCTACAAACTATTATTCATACGTCAAACAGATGATCTGTCATGTTTAAATTACCCGCACATGCCGTTGCTGTTGGACGTAAGGATGTTATTGCTTTACGGCCATTCATTGGTTCGGCGTAATTCTACGTCACACATGGCTGTAATTTAAATATTAAAATTTCATTAATTTTTTTTTGACCAATTTATGAAAATTTTACCAAAAAAAAAAAATTTGGGTAGCAAGTTTTTATCGTCTCTTCAAAAATATTAAATAAAGTAGCCCATTATCTATGTATTTATTTAATAAAATTATGTATAACTATATTTCAAAATTAATTAAAATATTTAAAATAAAATAAAAATAATTAATTTAGAACGACCTTGTCTAGCTAGAAAATAATTACATAGTAACCTAGCAACCGTGTCAACTATTACGCTATGAAATATATTGTAACACTAATTAGTCCAGTCAAAAAGACCAAAAAAGCCCTTTACCTGACAAAAGGTGGTGTAGATATAATTTAACATATGTTGTTTGGGTCAAGACGGGGATGAATAGTTCAAATTTTGACCTTGGGGAGGCTTGGCGCGAACCGCTATCTTGGATCAAAGGTATAAAAAATTAGTATTTTTGGGGTTTTGGCTATTTTCTCAAAAACAGTAGCCCGCATCAAAATTTAACACAAAATTAAAGCACGTAAATTTTTGTATAAAAAGGATTCTTACATTTTTTACCTAGAATGAACTCCTAAAGAGTTATGTTAAAAATTGTTAACCAGAATAATAATTTATGAAAAAAATTATATTACTTAAAAAATAAACAATATTAGGTTTTTAATACTTAGTCTAATAGGTTTTACTATTTATAACAGTTTACAGTCGTCGTGGCATTGAAAGAAATAAATTAATGATGATTTTTAAATATTTTTTTCATCGCTTTTCTATAAATTCATAAACCACTCTGACCCGATTAAAGATATGATAACGAAGTTTGAAAATTTGAATTCTTCATCATTTCATGTATTACACAATTTTTGCCGATGATCGGTTCGCAAGTTACTAACAACGTAAACTTATAAGAAATCCTTCCAAAGTATTAAACATCTGCAAATCGGCTTAGTTATCATTTTCATGTAAAATTTCAGCACGATTAAAATTGAACAATATTACTTATTTATGTGGTTTCTTTTGAAATCCTAGAGAAGAATAGAATTGTATGAAATATTCAGGTATAAATTTTTTGCATGAATCCATTTAAATACTAGACTAGGAAAGCACAGAAATACATTACTACATCTGGCTGAAAATAGATGGTCGACTAGGGTAGCTGAATATCAAAACAGGGGTGCGTTTAAATATGTGAAACATTTTTCGTTTATGTTGATTAAAACAAAATATTTTGATCTTTAAACTATTTAGTTTGGCAATTCTATGAAATAGGATTATTTTTAATTTCCTCTAACTGTAATTCCGATTCGAGGGTTGTTTACACCTTACACGAACGAAGTAGAATTTTCGGTAATAAATTTTTTAAATACATCCCTGAATCCTGTTACTAAGTCATTTTAAATGCCTCTTGGTATTGAGTATAATTCTAATCTTCTGTAATGGAATGCATAAGGGTCAGTTTCCTTTCAAATCAAATATAGGGAAATGTTTTCAAAAGAAACCGCATCTATTAAATAATCTAAACGTCAACTTTCATTCGCTAGTCATACCATACATTTTTTGTTGACATTTGTAAACGAAGCATTGCTGTTAATTGTGTTTCTTTAGTTTTCGTATTATTATATCATTTGTTAGTATTTTTTATTTATAATTCAAATATGTATAATAGTTTTTCGTATAGTTGTAGTTTCATGTAAATGCCAAATGTGTACCACTGTTTGTAGTTCTAATATTCGCCACTAGTTAGCGTTTTCTTATCTAAAATCCCAATACCGTTTAAATGGACTCCTAATGGTCTAATTTAACCTATATCACATATTTTTATAGTTTGTTAGATTTCCATGTTAATCAAGTTATCCTGGACACCCTGTAAACCCGAAAACACCTTGCCTGTGGCAGTAACAGTAAAAAATTGTAAAAGCAATAAAAATATAAACAAAAAGTAAAGTTCATTAACTTTAAGACGGTCAGATATGTGTTGCTGCCCACATCAGATTTTTTAGTGAAAGGTGAAAATTCTTTTCAGATTTCTTTTGGTCAGCGAAAATGTGTAGTAATCTATTTATATCTTTCGTAGAAGTATAATGGTGTAAAGTGAGGATTATGGTATTATACCAAATAGGAAAATAAGTAATACATTCTTTTAAATAATTAACATTACAAATATGAAAGTAGCATTTTAAAATGGAAAAATAGAATAAGCTTGGAACGAATTTGCGTTGCAAGATTGACTAATCATCCTTCATATCCAGATTAAATACCAATTAAATGATATATGATGGCAGAATATACTCCAATAAAAGCTATAAAAACAGCTTCATAAGTGCACAAAAACTTAAATAAACGAACGCCGGATAAGATAAATGAAACTAATGTAAGTTCTAATGTTACTCACTGCCATTTAAAATCCTTTTTCGTCGCTTGTTCCTTTTTTAACGACTTTTATCAGATCAAGAAAATTCTTATATTTATTTTATTTTCATAACTACTGAAAACACAAATAAAATCACGCCATTTTAGCATTTCGTGAGTTCCGCTGTTTAAATTGAGCCAGCATCAAACTTAAGTTGTTTAAAACGCAATAATTGGCATTTGTATATTTAGTGCACGCGAATTTACACTTCATTATTGTAGAACTTCTTGTATTATATATTTAAATAATTTTAGAATTTCTTATAACTTAATAATAGATGGATTCTAAGGTTAAATATAACTAAAACTATTATAATTACCCCTTAACCTTAAAATTAATTTAAATAACAAAAAATCCGGTATTTATAAAATTAGTTGTAATGATTGTAATAAAGTTTACATCAGTCAAACTAAAAGACAAATTGACATTCGGTTTAAAGACCATTTTTATCATCTTAAAAGCGGTAATCCAGAAAAATCTAGCGTAGCTCAACATATGTTCATTAATAATCACAAAGTTAATAATTCTAATATTAAACTTTTAAAACATATTTATAATAATAGATATTTAGATGATTACGAGAGTTTAATAATAAATAAAGATAAAAATAATTTGATGAACGCAGATCTCAGTCCCACACCAAACTCAAAACTTCGATTTAATACAATGTTAAATTTTATTGGACGATTTAAAATTTAATGACTCATTATTATTGGACGAAATTTATCTTAGTTTATAGGTAATCATTCACCTGTGACTTCCATCTCAACCGGTTCTAAATCGTTTCAACACTAGTCAAGGCGGTTCTAGAACTATAAGTTCGCGCATGGATTATAAGCAGTTCTGAATCACGTTCTGAAAGTTTCTGAACTTTCTGTTGGAATAAACCTTATTAGCTGTTTCAAGTGTTATTGCATAGGTAGCTGCTTTATGAAATTTAATTTCCTTCTAATTTTTTAACTCAATATCCATTGAAAATGAAGTATAAAATGTAAATGATGTTTATGATCGTTTTTCAAGAAAAACTGTTAAAATCTTCAAATGAGGGTACTTCCGATCGACCAATTATAACCAAAATCTAATCAGCTCTTCATATGGATGTAACGAAGAAGAATACGAAAGAATTAGAATTTTTAGAATTGTAGTGTTAGAGTTACCGACGGAGAAAAAAATCGTCACACACACATACAGACATCATAAAAATAGTGAAATCGTATTCCAGGCAGTGGCGTACCCAGGGGGAGGGCGATGGGGGGCATTTTTTATATCAGTGATATTTCGAGTTAGTTGTAATAATTGTCATAAAATTGCTCTAAGTTTTGTTCATTTATCTCGAAATTTCTTCTAATAATGGCCCCTCACTTGAGTAAATCTGACTTAGTATTGTTCACATTAAAAAAGAAATTGCAAGATAAAAATTGGCTAACTACAATTGTCTTAAGAATATTGATTGGGACTTTTAAATTTTGTCCACATATTTTCGGGTTACTTTAATATATATATTCCAATATTAAGTGGATTTTTTTAAACCTCTTATTGCCTTTGACAAAAATACAGTTCCAAAATGTGTCAAAACCCAATGTTATTTAAATGGGGAAAAATCAAGTGCATTTAGGTACGGTCAAACATTAATATTAAACGGAATCATTGCCTGCTCATTTTTTTTATTTATTTGGAACCACTTTTGGGGCGGCCCGAATAAAATTCGACTTGACCCCTTTTAAGGTCCACCCTAATGTATATATTAAATAAAATTAGCGAAAAGTAAATACACATAAATTATATATATATATATATATATATATATATATATATATATATATATATATATATATATATATATATATATACCGTGTGTCTATCTTAAAGGTGTACATAGGAGATTAACATGGGAAATCAGGTTTTTTCAATTTCCTGCTCGCCTAATTATTTTAAGCAAAAACGCGTCAAATAAAAGTAGGGATCGACCGATATGATTTTTTGTGGCCGATACCGATATCGGCCGATACCGATATACTCATATCCGATATCGGCCGATACCGATATATCGGCCATAAAATTTTGTCGTAAATTTTTTGCTGTATAAATGAGGTAAAAGTGATTTATAATGATATACTGTTACCGTTACACACATTAACCATAAATAAATCACAAAAAAAATGCAGAGCAAATGCAAAAAAAGACATTTTTCCATTGATGTACAAAGTTGCAATAATATACATATTTAGCAAAGCCGCCAAGTAGTGTTGCTAGTAAACAGCTATTTTCTTCAGCTGGAAATGTTTATGAAAGCGCAAGAAATCGTCTAACTCCGGAAAGAGCAGAAAGCTTAATTTTGTTACATTACAACTTGCCAAAACTTAACTTTAAATATTAACTTGTTTAACTTAGTGTGTAACTTTACTTCTACATTTTTAATGACTTTTTTGCTAAATTTTGAATAAGAATAAACTTGATTTGTTTTTTATTTGATATTTGTTTTAATTTCTTTTAAAAAATCCTTAGCAACTGAAATATTAAGCAATATATATTTTTTTAGGCCGATACCGATATCGGCCAAGAAGACCGATATAGCCGATATACCGATACCGATATCGGTATCGGTCGATCCCTAAATAAAAGTTTTAGGACGTAAAATTCACTATCTAAATCAATAAACAGAATTACCTTTACTTAATTAAATATGAACATTTCGAAAATTACGTTGAAAATATCGACAGCCATGGAATTGAACAAAAAATAAATAAATGCTTGACGTTTTATCAAATTATCAGAAACGTCAAATAAGTTAACTTACGTTGTGACAGATAAAACGTCAAGAATTTATTTATTTTTTGTTCAATTCCATGGCTGTCGATATTTTCAACATAATTTTTGAAATTTTCATATTTAATTTCTGCCGTTACAAACCATGTAAAGGTAATTCTGTTTAGATGCAGAATTGTATGTCCAAAAACTTTAATTTGACGCGTTTTTGCTTAAAATAATTAGGCGAGCAGGAAATGGCAAAAAACTTATTTCCCATGTTAATCTCCTATGTACACCTTTAAGACAGACACACGGTATATATATACCCCTCCCTAGACCAAAATCCTGGGAACGCCACTGATCCCAAATCGTGTTCATTCATAAAATCTCACTTTTTTTCCTAAGGTGACGGAAAGTAAAAATTTGGAATCCAACGGGTAATAATTCATGATGATATCTAATAACCTCGTAAATAATAATTTATTTAACTAATTTATTATTTGTTTCAGTTCAAACAACATTTCTCACTTATTACTAATCGAAAAAGTTTCTGTCTTCCCCGTAATCAGCAATATCTATAGTTATCTCATCTCAGGTGAAACCACCTGAATTTCGCGTGATAACAATGCAACTCTAGATCAACAATTATTCCAGCCATCTAGTTACCAATTACGTAATTAGTTGCGCAGTGCAATTTTTCCTCTTCGAGTCTTCAGCTCCAGCTTTCCGAACATGCAAGAGCAAGTCATGGCACTTGGATGACCTCGTCCGGTAATACCGCATAATAGGTTCAAGGTCGTGGACAATACCATGCGTGCATTTTTATCTAGATGGTTAGAAAATAATCATACACGACTGAGGAGATGCTTATTGAGTTATTTTTGACATGTCCGTTGGTTTTGAGTTTTTTTCTGTTGACCCTCGGGGCACTAGTCGAATTATAACTGGTTTAAAATTAAAAATAAGTACTGGCATTAGATGTTCTTCCTTGTAATTTTCTGGGGATTGGAGAAAAAGTTTCAATTCTCTTTTCACCGAAGGGCAACAATTTTAAGTCTTTGTAAGAAGTTGGAAAAGTGTTTGTGGCTCGTATATAAAATTCCAACATAAACTTTTGAAATTAAACTTTGAACAGAACTTTATAAGAATTTATGCGTTTGTTTTCATTTCATTCCGATTTCAACTTTAAACTACAGTTGACACTTAAGTTATCGAAAAATTAGAATAATAAACATTTAATTTATCGTTTACTCAAATCTAATATTATCCAACTATTTGTCAAAAATACTTTTGTGTTATAGAGATTTAAGAATTGCTCTAACACAAAAGTATTTTGTACCGGTAAACACGTCTTTCAAAGTGAACCTTATTGCCACAGCAAATAAGAACTAGAATTTTAAGCAGTTCATTTCGTCACCAATATCTTACTTAATAAAGAAAAGTTTGCTATTTAAGCTATCATTCCGTTAAGTTTGAATATTACCCTTTCAATTAAACAAAACATATTATCCTAATTTGTAATCATATAAATAATCTATTCAAGTTTTAAAAAACTTTGCTTGAAACTAAATGTTCGTTCAATCTCGAACATGTTCGTGTGACATCGCGTGAAGCGGCCGGAAGGGCCCGTTTGAAAGACTAGAGGACCATTTTTACGTTACAGTACCATAAGAACGCGACATATTAATATATTAATGTGGAGAGACAGTTATTTACGTACATTAAACTTAAAAAGAAGAATCAAAGTTCTGAAAAGAACTGATTTGAAAACGCTCAAAACCACTAGCAAATAAAATCTTAGTCGGTATGTCGGTAAATTCTCAGATATGCTTGAAGCTGCGCAAACTTGATACTCTGTAGTTCAGAATGTGCAGAGTTGATTTCAATTTGAAATAAAACCTTTGTTATTTATTAATGTGTATATATTGTATTACGAAGTAATAGAAAAATATTTATAATTTAATATTATTAATATTTCAGAGTTAACTTCTTCATAATAACAATAATATCAGGATCAAATTACAAGCCTTTAAATTCTGATTCTTATGTGTTCTGTCAATAGAGTCTACTTTGAAAGTGACGTTTTAGCTTAGACAGTGCTTCATATTTGGCGCTATGCTTTGACGTCACACTATTCTACCGCATTTGGGAAGCAACGCGCAAGGATGTCCCATGTTAAATGCCTATGTAACGGATTTCGATTGCCAAGAAGAATGGTCGTTGCACGCGAAACATCCCGCGCGGCCGAAATCCCACGCGGTCGAAATTCCCTGCGGTCAAAATCCCACTTGATCGAAATGTACCCCCACCACTTTGTCCGTTCTACAGAAATTCAAATATTTCCACGCCGTCGAACCCCACCCGGTCGAAATATTACACGATACAAATCCCTCGCTCCCGTACCGCTCTCTTTATCGATCGTATAACATTCTAACAATTTATGCTTCGTGGTAGTTCCGCGTCAAAGATAATATATTAAAAAAAATTGAAAATATATATTATTATACAACAAATTATTTAATGAATGAAGCAGGAAAAGAATTTACCTATGAATAAAATTATTGATATTTCTGGTCCGCCATTTTAGATTAGCTGTCATATTATGTGAATAAGCAGTTCATTCTTTCTTTCAGTTGTAAAATTATGTATTACTGTGTCTATTATAAATCTTATGTTGCTTTTATTTCCAAATATATTTTCTTCCACTCGGCATATTTTGACTATAACGGTAACTTGATGTATCTACACATACTTGTCTACTTGAAAATAAATTTAATTATTTTATAATATTAAATAACTAGTAAACTATCATGTCTACTTAAAATGTATAAGTAAATTATTTTCCTGCTTCATTCATTAAATAGTTCGTTGTAAATTATATAATATGTTTTAAAATTTCTTTTTAATATATTATCTTTGATGCAGAACTACCACGAAGCATAGATTGTTAGAATGCAATACGATCGATAAAGAGAGCGGTACGGGGGCGAGGGATTTGTATCGTGTAACATTTCGACCGAGTGGGATTCGACGGGGTGTAAATATTTGAATTTCTGTGGAACGATCAAAGTGGTGAGGGTACATTTCGATCGCGTGGGATTTCGACCGCGTGGAATTTAGACCGCGCGGGATTTCGACCGCGTGGAATTCGACCGCGCGGAACGTACTAGTTGCACGAATATGTATTTATCTCCATAAAAAAATTTCTTCATACATATTTATGCAGTAAAAAATGTGTCATGTAAAATGGTAATAAAAAAATATTAGCTGGGCTGGAATCAATTTGAATACTCTTATTCACAATTCAACCGCTGGCTCTATATGAATTTAAAATGAGATTATGAAAAGGCAAAATCCGAAGATTAAAATTTAAAATTAAAATGCTTCTTTCCTTGAAAGACGAAAGACGATACTAAAACGGTAAAAACAAAAAGAATAATTTAGTATTCAGTGGGATTAGATTACAATTTTCGGAACAAATGGAAATGGAAACTAGATTAAAAGATTTATATTTAATAATGTAAATCTTAAATCACAGTTACTGAGAGACAAATAAGTTTTAATAAAGAGAAATGTACAGGTGTCTCATTTTTCGATGTTTTTTTAAGGTATCTCGGGTAATATTAACGATAAATCAAAACCGTTTGCACATTGCAAGGTCAACTTTTTTTCGATCTTCTTTTGTTTCTGAGCTACAGGCAAAAACTCGTTTTTTGCTCATTTTGAAAATGTATCATATCTTATTTATTGTTAGTTAGAGAAAAATTGTTTTTACAAAAATTTTACCGTTATTTAGACAGAATAAAATGGCGTAATTAGCTTTTTCGAAAACTTAATAATTTATAAGCTTCTACATTCTTTTGTTTTACACATAAATAAAACACGAATTATTAATTTATTGGGGTGAAAATATTGGAAATTATTAAGAAACAAATGAAAAAATCTCTTACATATCATCATTTGCATATTTCTAATAGTATTTGTTTCAGTTTTATTCATTTTTTCAATTTATATACTTCAAAAGCATATTAAACCGTTTTTTTCAGATTATGTCAAAGCCAACTATAATGTAGATAAATAGTAATTTAACTAACCCAAAAATAATTGGTTAAGAACAATTTTGAGAACACAATTAATAGATATAGAATCAAAATAAACAAATATTGATCTGTAATACATTTTTTCATTTGTTTCTTAATTATTTCCAATATTTTCACTAGAATAAATTAATAATTCGTCTTTTATTAATGTTTAAAACAAAAGAATTTAGACTAAGCTTATAAATTAAGCAAAAAGACGAGACTATTTTCAACACAGGTTCCCATTTAAAAAATCATAAGTTTGTGTTATATCTCGAGAATTATTAAGTTTTCAAAAAATCTAATTACGCCATTTTATTCTATCTACAAAACAGTAAAATTTATGTAAAATCAATTTTTCTCTAACTATGATAATAAATAAGATATGATATGTTTTGTTTTTGCCTGTAGCTCAGAAACAAAAGAAGATCGAAAATTCCTGTGGTGACTATTAAACTTTTCTGGAAAAGTTGACCCTGCAATGTGCAAACGGTTTCGCTCTATCATTAATATTAACCGAGATACCTTAAATAAACATCGAAAATGAGACATCCTGTATAGCATTTTATACCAGGTGTAAAATGAACAACGTTTTTACATTTAAATGCAAATGACATCTATAAAATAAATAATAGAAGTAACGGCAACTTTGCGTATCATACTAACGGAATGCATATGCGTGATGAATATTTTTATTTATAAATTATTAATTTATTGATAAAAATGAAATCATGGGAAGAATTGACCCATATAACAAGTTGCACTTGTAGTTAAACGAAAAAATCTTTTTGCTACCAGTGTGGGAACCGGCTTTTTAATTACATTTATTCTATCATTCTGCAGCCATATACGTACATACCTAACCTATACATGTAACCGTACAATAATAATTATTATCATTACAGTAATTCCAATCTTATTAAAGTTTTGAACGTTTCATTTTTTCTTATTGTATATAAAGCTTATTTCTATGAAATGCAACCATGCGTGATGAACTGATTCATATGGTTTTCATTTTTTAAACCTGTTAATTTTACTTTCAGATAGTCCGTATCATAGGCGTAGTTAGGGGGGTACTTGGGGGTGCTTAGCATCCCCAGGTTTTGAATTAGCACCCCCAAACAAAATTTCTATAAATTTTAATAATTACATTTTAGACACATCTATTCATTTTGACTGTTATATTAAATATTATCAACATATTAAGAAAGAACTTTCAAAGCAAAGAAGGGAATTTAACTATCATTAAAGATGTAATAAAAATATATTAGAAGAAAAGCGAACTGACTATGCCTTTTTGTACTCACGGAGAGATATTGAAATTGCTTAAAAAAATAACAATATTAAAATTGAACCTATTAAAACTACAAAAATAAAAAAAGCGAGTCAAAATTACTTATTTGGTCGAATCAACAATTGGAACTAGTTCACATGATACTGACACATACTGGTGCTGATAATTCTTGATGATGATTCTTTCCGAATTAATATTTACTTTACTTAATTGATGCAATAACTACACACCTAAATTCCGATTTTCCCTAGAAAGCCAATAGCCGTACATATAGATCATTATACCACTTTTGCAATAAATAAAGTTATTTTGAAAGCTGAAATTACTATTCTAAAGAACATGAGCAGTCAAGAATCAAATAATATTAAAAATGTACTTAATCAATGTACATTTGGTAATTATTATAAACTTTATAAAATTACACTCATTCTGCCTATACAGGGTGTTTTCCAACTTCAGGTAAAAACTTTAAGTGCATATAGTACTGACCAAAATTAGTAAAACAGGCTTAATCAACAAGGGTCCGATCTTCAATAGTTTCCGACATATAAGGCTGTGAAAAATGAGTTTTTCTGGGGTTTACCTCTGCTATCACGAAAACTATAAGAGTTACGACTTCGATTTATTAAGAATTTTTATTTACCTTTCAGAGGTCAACTTAGATGTGCTTTTGTATTTTTTTTAAATCATATAATTGTACTAAGTTAAATGTTGTGGCAACCTTGACCAATATTTGATTTTCAAATAACTTCGTTACTATTAGAAATTGAAAAAATATTTCATAATAAATTTTATTGTTTGTTTATAGTCTACTCGTATTTACCGACATAGACAAAATTTTGTTCAATCACTATGTGTGTCAATTTTATTCGATTCTAATAGTAAATGGCCTCTTTCTCGGAAACAGTTGAAGATCAGATCTATTTTTATTAAGCTTTTTTACTCATTTTGGTCTGTACTATATGCCCTTATAGTTTTTACCCGAAATTGGAAAACACCCGTTATACACAGAAACTTGAGAAACATTATTCTCCGTTATGTGGAGAATTGAAAAGTGGCTGAGCACTACTATGACACAAAAAAGTTTTACTAATTTAGTAGTAGGTAGATAAGTATTGAATATTGAAAATGAACTTTTAAAAAAAATATATATAAATAATACCTAAGATATTTTGCAAGAATTTATTCGTCAGAATGAAAACAGAAAATTAGCTTCGCGACGTGTTCCAAACTTCCTTTTCACAAAATAAAATGTCACTTGTAACACTTATATCATAACTATTTTGTTACTTTAAATAATATTTTTTGTTTATAAATTAATCAAATAAATACTTTTTTAAAATTTTATAAACCAATTTTTTTTCATTTTAAGGTAAGGGACTTTAGCACCCCCTAATTTTAAAGTCTAACTTCGCCTATGGTCCGTATGACATGGTCAATTTTTATATGCAATTTCGTATCAATTTTTACTTCCTTGTACGAAGTAAAGGAAGTATTGTAATCGCGAAAAATTTCGGTTTTGAGATTTCAACGGAAATATCCATTTTGACCATCCCTGAATCCATTTTGACTAATTTCGTCGTGACGTCTGTACATACGTACGTACGTGCGTACGTGCGTATGTATCTCGCATACCTCAAAAACGGTAAGCCGTAGAAAGTTGAAATTCTGTATTTGGGACTGCTATAATATCTAGTTGTGCACCTCCCTTTTTGGACATTACATAATTTTAATTTTAATGAAAAACTATCTTAAAATATAATCAAACACTTTCAAATTTGGTATATAAGACTTTTATGTCAATTGGAATAACATAGTGGATTTTGGTTAAAACAGGCTAACCGGAAGTGGCATATTACCTGAAGGTGTTAACAGTTTTTCTTCAATAAAATGGTTTCATTTTGATTTTAGAAATAAATGCTTCAAATAAAATTTTTAGAGAATTAAATTCTGTGTCTAGCACATCAAGTATTATTAAATTAGCCCTTTGTATAAGCGAGATATGTATATTTAAAACTTATATAATTTTTGGTTTTTGTAATGAAGCTTGCTATGGATTAGGGCAAAAAATCACAAAAAATAAAAAATAGATGCTAATGTCGAATTACGTCAAATATGTGCAATTATATACTTGGGTCTATACTTCATATTGGTCTTGTGTACAAGGAAGTCGTGTGGTGTCCACATCAGATTTTTACCTCTCGCTAAGAGAGGTATTGGATTCATGCTAAAAATCGCATATCCAGATTTTAGTGAATAAGCACGTTTCAAGGTCCCTAGAATCCGATTATAACATTTTTACGATGATGTGTGTGTGTGTGTGTGTGTGTGTGTGTGTGTGTGAGCGCGTGTATATGTGTGTGTGGATACTATAAGACTTAAGACATTTTTAACTACGAACTCCTCAATCTAACAATAATGGGAAGAGTTGATTATGTTTTGATAACAATTGGACAACCGGAAGTAGTAGTTACAAGAAAAAAAAATATTATTTATCGAAAATTTATGTAAATACTTATATTAAAGAACGTTAAATTCTTTATTCGATAAATATAAATTCATTATTATATCTTCTATAGATTTAGAGATAAAGAAATGCATATAAAATAATTTGATGTGAAAAATCTCAGATCAAACTAAGAAATTCAAATGTTTGTAATTGACACATAAATGTCACTGTCAAAAATGTTTGTATGCCACTGCCAAAATTAATTGTACATCATTATGAAGATTATGAACTTAAAAAAAGTCTACAACGCAAAATATACGTAAAAAAGAATATAAAAGGAATTTGCGAAAAAATGACGAATATAGAAAAAGAAAAGGAACGTAGAAAAAGAAAATTTCAGGATATTGAATATAAAGAAAATGTATGTATTGTACATAATTTATATTAAAATATCCCATAGATTTTGCAAAAATATGTGAGAATTATTTTGTAGTGAGACATGAATATATGTATTTGTATTTAAAAATATTTTTTGTTTTATGCGTACAACCAGGTAAAATATCTGGCGAGAGGTTACGTGCTGGCCACATCAGATTTTTTTATTGTACTCGTATATAATGTTTATTTCTATGAAATGCAACCATGCGTGATGAACTGATTCATATGGTTTTCATTTTTTAAACTTGTTAATTTTACTCTCAGATAGTTTATGACATGGTCAATTTTAATATGCAATTTCGTGTCAATTTTTTATTTTTGATTTCAAATGAACGTTTCACACACGAAAAGCGTTAAATTTTTATTCATTTTGAATGTACTTTAAAAAATATAACTATTATCGTCAATTTTTGTTTCAGCGTGAAAAATGATATTGATAATTACTGAATAAAAAATCTGATGTGGCCAACACATAACCTCTCGCCAGATATTTTACCTGGTTGTACGCATAAAACGAAAAATATTTTTAATTACAAATACGTATATTCATGTCTCACTACAAAATAATTCTCACATATATTTGCAAAAATCTATGGGATATTTTAATATAAATGATGTACAATACATACATTTTCTTTATATTTTGAAGAAACGGGAAAATTCCCAAAAAAAATCCCGGAATTTTTTTTCTGAGAAATTTCCCGAGGAATTTCTAATATGAATAAAAATTGTAAGGTAGGTTTATTTAGTTTTATTTGTCAGTGAAATTATGGTAAAAAATACATACATATACTCGTATCAATATATTTATGCACTATCGGTCATACATACGAGTAGAGCGACTCTATAAGAACTAATAAAAAATACTCCCCCATATTTTAAATGTTCAATATATTTTCATACTTCTTATACAGGATGTTTCCTTTAAAACAACCAGCGCTTTTTTGGGCGAACTAACAACTTTAGAGAAAAATATAATTTTTTAGCTCTTTAAATAAAATATTATTTTCTGATTTCAACGATATAAATATAGCATAGGGTTGTATAACAATTATTACGAGAAAAATGGTATTAAAAACTAGAAATAATGTAATAAAAAATGGGTTTACTACTAGCGTAACTAGGCAACAGACCTATGTATTGCATAGCCTATTGTAATATTACGAGTATAACAATATTTTTAATACCATTTTTCTCGAAATAATTCTTATACAACCCTATATCATTGTAATCAGAATAAAATTCTCTATCTAATGGGCTAAAAAGTTATATTTAAAAAAATATAATTTTGTTCTGCCGTTTGAGAACCACTGGTCGCATTTTCGGTTTGTTATTATTAATAAATTAGACCCTTATTCTTGGTCATTTCTTGTACATAACATTTTTTTCTAAAGTCATTAGTTTGCCCAAAAAAGCGCTGGTTGTTTTAAAGGAAACACCCTGTATAAAGTAAAGGTGCAATATTCATAAAACCTGAAATGTCATTCAAAAGCACGTACTAAATTTCACAAGAACTTATATTTACTAAAAAAAAAAAAATTACCAGAATAACAATTTATTTTGAAGGAAACTTAAATTACTCAAAAAATGAACAATGTTACATATTTAATAATTATTTATAACAACTTGCACCAAACATCAAGGCCATAATTTTTATTAAATGTACGGGAAATTTGCAAAAAAAAATTCACGGGATATTTCCAAAAAAATTCCGAGAAAAAAGGTAACAAAATATCTTCCCGGCAGGAATTTTTTGGCGGCACATCACTAATCATGTCTAATAAAATAAATTAGTTACGCAAGAAGGTATTTAATAAGAATTTAAAAAATGCGAAAATTCTTAGCAAAATCTCGACTTTTTCTGGTGATAAATATACATTCCGTGGTAGACTGTCCAAGAACCAAATCCCGTTAGCGTATAAATATTGAACTATCATCGACGACTGTCGTCCACGCTGCAAACATCTGAATACACGCCCCGCACACGCCTCCTAGATCTAAGATGTAGATTGCGACATCCAGCAACTGAGCATCGATGTCAGAGCACAGCTCTCTGGATCTGAAGGTCCGAGATAACGACGTGAGTACAGTGCCGGATTAGTGAATAGGTTCAATGGTTACGGCAGATGTCTCAAAATAAGAAATTATGTAATTATACGGTTATTATGTTAGAGACCCACCATGGTGTCTCGGAAGCAATAATGAATGAAAAGTTTTGCTTAACCGATATAATATAATATTTCATTGCAGACGACAATAGTCGGGCAGGAAACTGATATATAAGAAAATTTTTATGCTCTACAGCTTTTGTTTGAAGATTTTTTTTCTAAAATAATTTGGAAAGCAACGCACAAGGAAAAAAAACCATGTTAAATGATTAAGTAACGGCGAGTCTTAAGACCAACGTGCACTTAAGCGACCGAAACGAAACGCGGGCAAGAGAAGATTTTTCATTTAATGTATTATTATGTGTATACGCGCACTTTGTAGAAGCGAAAAGCACAGCAACGAAGCGACTATATATATATATATATATATATATATATATGTCGCGGAGTAGTATCACTGGCAAACTCTATGTCAACCAACACTATTTCAGAACCACAGCGATAATATAAACGTGATGATCTCAGCGAGGCGGACCTGCACTCACTCCCTGAGCACCGCTACACACTGATTCCATCCAAGCATTGTAGCCAAGAATGCTTGACGTTTCGATTACGACAATACAATTAAAAGATTATAAGTGATTCATGTAATACTTGATTCATTAAATGATCGTTACGACATGCTTTGATATTACAATCTCCGACACGGCCATTCTGACGTTTCACACGTCCTCGTGTGAACTATCTGAAAACAAAGAATTTATCCACAGTATTTTCGCTCGGCTATCTCTGACCAATAAGTGCTCAAATAGTTACAACTTTGTTCACATTTATATCAAGCTCAAAATTTAGCTATAGTACACTAAATTATTTAATGGACGCCTTTTTTACAAGACGTCAAACAAAACATAATTCTGTGACAATACATTTCACCAGTAAATACATGACTACCAATATCAATATTCAAGCATTGTTATAGCTTGTCCAACAGCGACAGACCATCATTGCTTAATCAGCAATCGATCGCTATTCCATCTTCGCTTAACCAGCGCAAGAAAACCATACCGTCATTGCTTACCCAGCAATGGAACACCCTTCCGTCATCGCTTAACCAGCTCGGGAAAACCACACCATCATTGCTTACCCAGCAATGGAACACTATTCCGTCATCGCTTATCCAGCTCAGGAAAACCACACCGTCATTGCTTACCTAGCAATGGAACACCCTCATTGTACTATAGACAATTCTAGTTTTAATTATTTTGGTAGAACCTGGCTCTTCTTCAGTTCCTAGGGAAGAAATATCATTATTATCTGACATTTTTCTAATTTGGTCATGTGCGTATTTATAAGTGCGATTAGAGTCATGGGCCTTTAGAAAATACAAAACAAATTATTACTGGTTTGCTAACATTCAGGTCCTAAATCAGAAATCCTATGGCAAATCGAAAACTTAGCTCGTCGTCTTAGGCCACGCTTCCCAATTCATTTACTGGAAAACACACACGACAGAGGCACCTAGTTAGCATGTTACCTTCGGCAGAGGTATCAGAGTAGCATACCGAAACACCATGACAGAGGCATCCAGTAGCATGTCATCTTCCATCACGGTTAATAATTCTAAAGAATTTAACGAAAATGTCCAATGTCCAGACCAACGCCTCAATTGCTCCTTAGCCACTTTTATTATAAAAGTTTGTCGGCTCTTCAAAGTTTTAGTCACCCCCTGTGGATTTTCAACGATCCGCTCGATTAGTCTAACTAAATTGTGGTCTCAACCTCCAGAAGGTTCATTATTGTACGCATGAACCGCTTTACTTAAAAATTAGAACATGGATTCATGTGTTATGTAAATAATACTTAGAGCTATCAAAATGTTCTAAATTTGTTAAATAATTCAAACAGATAGTTCTTCTTTTCGTTTTCCTAACTGTATTTTGGCTTAGTGTTTTTTAGTTTACTTTTTGACAAGTTGGTTTTTGCTCTTATTGGAGGTTAGTAAGTTTTAGTCAGTTGATCTTACACTGTCACAGGTGATGCTGTCCATTATAATGTTTCTCGTTTGGCCTACATATCTCACAGGTATTTTTTTTTTTTATTTAAACTTGTTATTTATTATTGTTTGATTATACTCTGGAAAACGATTGTTGTTGATTTGTGTCAAATATTTTTATTGTAGCACTTGATGAAGGTAAAATAATATACCGAAACGTTTGCAAGAGGAGATGTAGAAACAATTTTTTATCTTCCTTTATATTCATCATCCGATGAACTTTCTTCAATTAAATTTATCCTTGGATACGATCAAAATATTTTAAAGCAATTTGTTCCAGCGTCCATCACGCTGCACTTAGGCGTCCCAAACATTAAGACAAACATTTGAGAAGCAAGTCCCGTCTTGTCAGACTTCTCTGCTTCCAATGGCTGACAGATTTCTGTTGCTCAATTGTTTTTCAGGTAAAACAGTCGGCTTCGCAACCATGGCAGGCTCCAGTCCGGGCACCAGCTGTCCTGTGCAACTCCTCTGCGGATGATCTAGCTTGCCACAATTTAAACATTCAACAAATTCACAATTTGACAAAACTGGAATGGTCACCCCGAAAACGGTCACGAGGAGCCTGATCGGCCCCATCAAAACCAAAACGCCAAGTTTTATAGCTACGACCATGCTCACCGGAAATTCAATAAAGTCATGTAGTACGTTCTGGGAATACACTCAGGGACTTTTTCAAACCACTACCATATTTGTACCTACATTTCAATATTCATGAAAGTTCCATCCGTAACGACTCAGGGTTTTGGAACATGGACGTGCAGGAACTTGAATAACTTCATACAAATTATACCATGAACAATTGATAAAAGTTCACTCAGATTTGAACTGTCTGCACAGCGCTATATTATTCACGCTAACACGGTACATCCAATACAGTCTCTCACTATCAGTGCTACACATCGCCTCATTCATAGATCTTGGGCAGAATGCTCGCCCATTCTGGCTTATTATTTCGAGACAGACTGGTACAGACTTCGTCCATAATTACAGCTCTCTCGCCCCTGTCAACAATATTTTTCCCAAATAGCATCATCGTACGGTAACTGATCGAATGCATCGATCTCTCACTTCAATCACATTACCCTTAATGTCAACGCAGATACCTGAAACCTGAATACTCAAAAGTCCACATGCAATTTATACATTAACAAAATCATCAAAACAAATCCCGTATCAGCCTCGGACACAAGCCGCTGTCCTTCTAGCAAAAACTGGAGATTGCAGGCAGAAACGAACCACTGGCCATACATCACCGTATTTGGACCAATGATCACTCATGCATCATTAGTATGGCGGCAAAAATGTAACAAAACACAGCACAAGCGTCTTTGCGGAAGCGCAACGATAGTTTTTCTGTGTATCACATACCACAGGCGCTATGAATACCTGTCCAAGTGCAGTAATGGAATTGATTCTGGGGCCAACGTCTTTGCACTGTGCAAGACAAAACACTTCAAGTTTGGAGATCTCGTAGGCCACTCATAATTTCTAAAACAAAAAGCTACACAAGAGAGTTTTCGGTACTCGCCTTCGGTGGACAGTAGTAAGGCCACTCTTCCAAATAGACTATCTGTCCTGGTTTACGGATATTTCTAAACTAGAGTCAGCAGAAACTGGATCGATTTTATTTGGTCCGTGCTGCCAAATAAAGGAATCCATACACAACGGTTTCATTATATCTCAAGCAATAAATCTGTGTGCTCAATAAACTTAAACAAGCTCTCAAAGGAGAAGCAATCTACATAACGTCCGATAACCAGGCTGCTTTCACTTGTGAATCAAAGCTAAAATGGGTACCGTTGTATAAGTGAATCTTAGGCATTTCCTGTGGATACTTGAAAAGCCATAATTCATAGCCTGGAGATATTCATTTCACCCTCGACGATGAACGTTAAAGAGTTATCAGCTCTTAACAAAAGGGATTTTGAATTATGACAAGTATCTTTACTAGTCATTGTTCTATAATATACCAAATTTCAGTTCATCAAAATTTTGAAGTGGCTTCCAGATATTCAGTCAAAACATGCTACAGCAGATCTTACTGGTCGTGGTGACAAAAGTCACCAGCGCTTAAAGCCCTCAACCTTATAATGATAATAACAATTTGTAGCTCAGTAAACTTTATCTGCAGTTAATAAAATATTAATCTTTAGCATAGTTTTCCAACATATTTCCACCATTAACTATCTTCCCTGAAGATCTCCAGTGAAATTTTCATGTTATAGTTTCTATTTCGGTACATCATGGTTCTGCACCCGCATCGGTCATACCTGGATAAAAAGTAAGTAACGATATATCAAGTGCCTCAAGGTTGCAGTGTACCTACTCAACGTGTCTGTTAGTTTGCGAAACTTGTACAATGAAAACATTTTACAATCTTTCTTGACATACCGAAACACTTTAAGGAATTTGTATTAGTTCGTTTGTTATTTCACAAATAACTACTAAATCGCAAACTGGTTGATACTCCCGATCTGTGACTACTTGACCTACATTCAGTTTAATAATATTGTCACGTCGCAGACGATGTAAAGGAGTAGAATCAAGCTACCAAAAATGAAATACTTATTACGTCATACAAGCTCAATGACAAAACATCAATCAAAATATAACAACTGCCATGAACACCTACTGTAATAAATAATATCTTAAATAACATATATGGAGATCGGTAATCCGGATCATCGGCCATCACAATATCATAAACAACAAACTCGACTTCGTCTCTCGTTTCTCAACAAGCAACTGACCGAATTGCTTTTATTACAACAGCAACCCAATTGCCACCAACATAGCTCACAACGATATCTTGAGCTTTGTAATAAAATCTCTTACCAGTATTGGAAGACCGCTTAACATAAATTCAGTACTCATTACTCACGGTTCTACTTAACCAGCTCTTGTAATTACGTCACCACTCTCCGGATGGGACACAGACGGAATCCTTGTTACTGGTCAATGCCCTAGGATGAAAACCTGCAAAAATTGCTACACGGCCTTTCCATCTTAACCTGCTTGGCCCTACACTTCACTTTATAATTCACCAAGAGAACAAAAACCCACATACAATATTGTGGATCGCAGGCGAATCCCACTTCTGATGTCGCGGAGTAGTATCACTGGCAAACTCTATGTCAACCAACACTATTTCAGAACCACAGCGATAATATAAACGTGATGATCTCAGCGAGGCGGACCTGCACTCACTCCCTGAGCACCGCTACACACTGATTCCATCCAAGCATTGTAGCCAAGAATGCTTGACGTTTCGATTACGACAATACAATTAAAAGATTATAAGTGATTCATGTAATACTTGATTCATTAAATGATCGTTACGACATGCTTTGATATTACAATCTCCGACATATATATAAAGGCTGTCGCGCATTTGAGCGACGCGAAGAGCGGCGAAGGGATTTTTTTTTCATTCAATATATTATACACATAATAATACATAAATGAAAAAACTTCTCTTCGCAGCGCTTCGCTTCAATCGCTCAAGTGTGCGACGGCCTTAACCAGTATACCTTGTAATTTGTAAATGAAGTCTTTTTGGAAAATAAATTCACTATTTTTATATTTACTATAGTAACGTTATTATTTATTTATTTGTGTGAAGTGTAAATATTAGACAATTATTATTAAACTACAATGAAAATTACTATTGCTAATATTAAATACTAATTTAAAATCTAATTAAGACTAAAACTAAAATAACTATATAACACTAACACTATTTATTTATTTAACCAATTAACACTACTATTTATTTCCACGATATACTAATTATTTATTTCTACTATTTATATCACTTTTTATATCACGTTCAACTGTTGTCCGCCTACCGACCTCCACAGCGTCTATATACTCAACTGACTCAACAGCGTCTGTATATTCAACTGCTCGGACAGAAGTCACACCTTTCACCTCACTGTCTGTCTATTTATGTAATTTTCTCACTTCCACAGCCTCAGTATCACCGATTGTCCGGATGCCACAATTCCTCAACACTGTCGTTACTGTCCCCGTATATACCTAGCTTCCCAATACTCGTCAACACTACCGAGTATTCACATCCACAGCTATCCAAGTTAACCAGTAACTTCCCGAGTCCTCCACTCCACACTATACTGCATACGGCTCACCACGATACTGCTGTGCTTCACTCACACTCTATGTGAATGTCTTTATTCTTCTAATTCCTTTTATATTCTTTTTTACGTATATTCTTTTGCGTTGTTGACTTTTTATTTATTTTCATAATCTTCATAATGATGTATAAATATTTTTGACAGTGGCATACAAATATTTTTGAGAGTGACATTTGTGTCAATTACAAAAATTTGAATTTCTTGCCTTGAAGTAGTTTGATCTGAGAATTTTTACATCAAATTATTTTATATGCATTTCTTTATCTCTAAATCTATAGAAGATATAATAATGAATTTATATTTATCGAATAAATAATTTAACGTTCTTTAATATAAGTATTTACATAAATTTTCGATAATTAATATTTAGATAATTTTTTTCTTGTAACTACTACTTCCGGTTGTCCAATTGTTACCAAAACTTAATCAACTCTTCCCATTATTGTTAGATTGAGGAGTCCGTAGTTAAAAATGTCTTAAATCTTAGTATTTGAGAAATCGTGGATCAAACATCCACACACACACATCCGCACACATACACACACACACACACACACACACACACACACACACACACACACATACACATACATACACACACACACACACACACACACACACACACACACACACACACACACACACACACACACACACACACACACACACACACACACACACACACACACACACACACACACACACACACACACACACACAAACAAACACACACATACAAACACACACATACAAACACACACTCACTCACTCACTCACTCACTCACTCACTCACTCACTCACTCACTCACTCACACTCACACTCGCTCGCTCGCTCGCACGCACGCACGCAGGCACGCACGCACGCATGCATGCACGCACACATACACACACACACACACACACACACACACATCCACACACACATACGGACATCGTAAAAATGTTATAATCGGATTCTAGGGACCTTAAAACGTGCTTATTCACTAAAATCTGGATATGCGATTCTTAGCATGAATCCAATACCTCTCTTAGGGAGAGGTAAAAAGCAGTGGTAAAAGGTACCTCACGGCAAATGAGATCGGGAAAGTGACTACTGGAGCAGTAACTGGCTTCATGACAACTTCCAGAAAACTAAAATACGACAATGTTACAATAGACCTTACAGATCACAGTGACAAAAAGAGACTAGCGCTTAAAGCTCTTAACCTAATTATAATAAAAATAATAATAAAGGTTGATAAAAATTTAAATTATCTACTTAGTTATTGAGTATGTATGATTATCTGTCTTAATAGATGAACTTACTTGAGTCATCAAATTTATTTAACGTAGGGCATCAATTAAGGAAAATCCGGCACTGCATGAATATGAGATACTGCTGCAGGCTCTGCTATTGTGGACGAGAACAAGAGATGTAATTATTGAAAGTGAAATCTGGAATCTCGTTCATCTTGATTAGTTTTCCGTTAAAATTTTGTGGGAACGCGCATCTTCAGCATGATTCCACAGGAAAAAAAAACTCAAATGTCATTATCAGCATCATAAGCAACAACTATAAAATACTAATGGAACTAGCAGTATCATCTTATAGAAGAAACTCAATTTTCTGGGTTTCAACAATAAATTTATAATTGTCCTATAACGGATTATAAATTCATTGATTTCAGCTTTTAAATCTAATATTCGAAATATCTGGCGATAGACTCACATGTTATTTTTCAAGATAATATTTATTATACGAACCGATATTTTTCTTTAATCTTTTTTGAAAATCTAAACTTTCGATCGTTGTTTTTGTTTTGAAAATACAATTACCTAAAAAAAAATCGGGTTCTATATCAAAATAATGGCTGAAATAGCGACATTTGCTCCACGGAAAATAATCTAAACAATTATTTCGGTCAGATGAATTGTATACAAAACTGCCAAAAAAAATTCTACAAACCTATTGAAAGTGGGCTTTTTAATGTTTGTTTTCAACGTTAAAAATGTCATTTTTTCTATTTTGGTTCTTTAATATGTACTTTATGAAAGTACTTCTTTATGACATCCAAATGAGTTTCATAACCTACATATTAAACAACCGAAATTGAAATTCCTGGACATAAAATAACGTACATTTTTTGAAAAATGACCAAAATAGAATAAATAGTATAAAATACACGTTTCATAAGACATTTCAGCGCACTTGTCCCCTTAGAAAACTCGCGGCAAGCCGCTCGTTTCTAAGAATGACGCGTGCGCTAAAATCATGTCTTATGAAACTTGTATCTTAATGTACTATTATCACACCAGTGTTAAAAGTGACTGGTCATTGTTACTTCTGACACCAGTGTTAAAAGTGAATGTCAAAAAATTAGTAGAAATACAAATTTAAATTTAAAAATCTGATGTAGCCAACACATAACCTCTCGCCAGATATTTTACCTGGTTGTGCGCATAAACGAAAAATATTTTTAAATACAAATACATATATTCACTACAAAATAATATATATATATATATATATATATATATATATATATATATATATATATATATATATATATATATATATATATATTTGCAAAATCTATGGGTTATTTTAATGTAAATTATGTACAATACATACATGTTCTTTATATTCAATATCCTGAAATTTTCTTTTTGTACTTTCCTTTTCTTTTTCTTTATATTCGTCATTTTTTCGGAAATTCCTGTTATATTCTTTTTTACGTATATTCTTTTGCGTTGTTGACTTTTTTTTTATTTTCATAATCTTCATAATGATGTAAATATTTTTGACAGTGGTATACAAATATTTTCGACAGTGACATTTATGTGTCAATTACAAACATTTGAATTTCTTGCCTTGAAGTAGTTTGATCTGAGAATTTTTACATCAAATTATTTTATATGCATTTCTTTATCTCTAAATCTATAGAAGATATAATAATGAATTTATATTTATCGAATACAGAATTTAACGTTGTTTAATATAAGTATTAACATAAATTTTCGATAAATAATATTTAGATTATTTTTTTCTTGTAACTACTACTTCCGGTTGCCCAATTGTCACCAAAACTTAATTAACTCTTCCTATTATTGTTAGATTGAGGAATCCGTAGTTAAAGTCTTATAGTATTTGAGAAATCGTGAATCCAACATCCACACACACACACACACCCACACCCACACCCACACCTACACCCACACCTATACCCACACCCACACATACGCACACACGCACACACGCACACGCACACACACCCACACCTACACCCACACACGCACGCACGCGCGCCCACACACACACATTCGGACATCATCGTAAATATGTTATGATCGGATTCTAGGGACCTTAAAACGTGCTTATTCACTAAAATCTGGATATGCGATTTTTAACATGAATTCAATACCTCTCTTAACGAGAGGTAAAAATAGTGTTTGTAGAAAAAATAGTGTATGATATACGTATTAAAAATGATTGATGATGTCACTTTTAACACATATCATAAATAACTATTCCCTATGCTATATTTAAAGTTGTATCCATTTTTGCTATAACCGGAAGTGATACAAAATTCCTACTATGATCATCTTAAGAGCCCCTTTGTCTAGTTTAGATTTGCTTATTAATTTTTTTTTTGTATCTCTCAAAATAAACTAAGTATTCTTAGTGCCGAAGCTACGCCAAACACCCTGTATATACACACACCGCGTGAGCAAAAGCAAAAGATTTTATTATTATAATTTATTGACAAAATAAAACGAAATTTTAAATTTCAATATTTATAGAAAAACAACAAATTATTTATGTTTGTAAATAAAAATTGTCATCATTTTCATAATTTTCTGTAAATTAGAACAAATTTGAAGCTAAATACCCATAAAATGAAGATAATTACAAATTATCATAATCAATAATAACTGATATTTAGCCATAATAACAATCTAATTAAGCACATTATTATATGCTAATTAACAATGAAGCAACTCTTTGATTCAATGGTTAATATACAATAAAATAACTATGTCTATATCTATTATTATTATTCATTACATTTAAACGGGTACTGTTAAAATAAAAAATATCTTTTTTTTTTCATCTTACCCAAATTTGTAACTGATTTTAATAATGAGTTGAAAATTAACGCCATCGTTCAAAGAATATTAACATTGACGAAACTTCAAAACAACACCTAATAGATTGATTCCATATTTGTGTGTACAGTTAAACAAAAATATTCGTAACGCATAGGTCGTATATTAATGCAAGCTAACCGAACCTACAGGTCGCAGTCGGCAATGATTTTCAAATGTCTTCGAACTCAGAACAACTCGTAAAATTTCCTCACTATCGTTGCTCTGCTGTTTCAGCTCTCAACTGTTTGATATACAACACAACACGCCTACTACGACCAGTAATTTATATTCCAGTGTTGTTGCGATATAGTGTTCGGTTTTGGATTTCGCGTGGAATTTTAAAAATTAATGTTTTACGGATAGAATTTTAATTTAAAAATAAAAGCGGCGAGCAAGTGAATTAGATACCGTTACGCGGCGAATTTTATTGATGTTTTTGACTGTTTTTTGGATGACTATACATACTTTAATTAAATTTATCGCGAGAGAATAAAACAGTAATATTTTTTAATTTTGTATGTAAACAAACACATAAAACATAAAACTTGCATTCAAGTTTGGAATATATCAGTTTAAAACGGGATACCATAAATACTTCTGTTTTCTATCGTATACAGATTGGCCGTTTTTCGACCCTTAAGGTGCATTCACAAATGAAAATTAGGTTTATGGTTTTTGTTTAGGTTTAAGTAAAGGTGCATTCACAAATGAAAATTAGGTTTATGGTTTTTGTTTAGGTTTAAGTAAGTCATTCATAAATGTAAGTTTAAATTACCTGAAAATTAGTTTTGATATGTACAAAATTCTGTGTAAATGCTTCAAAAACAAGATTAAAATATTGGTAGAGCAGTACTCAACAAGAGACCTGTGCGCCGTGAAACTATCATTCGCTTGACATTATTAGTTATATTTCAGCAATTAAGTTATGACAGTCTCCATGTTCGCATTTGTGTAAAAAGCCGAATCCACCAAGTGGATACTAAATAAAGATGGGTGTATATAATGTAACATGGGACGCCCGCCGTCGCCGCCACTGTAAGCGAGTGTCTATT
>OY720448.1:83374299-83379299 GCA_963082715.1 Harpalus rubripes
ATGATTCCAAATTTACATTAGCTTAATTATTCTTTACAGAGAAACGCTGAAATATAAAATGATACAAAAATACTTTGTATCCTTTTTTGGTCAATAAAAATCTTTCATCCATTCATTTCGTCTCTTTCAATGTGAAATAAGATATCTTTGATGGTAAATTGAGTAGAACAGAATCAAATATTCTCTGTTAACGGTCGTTTAACTCCGGTGGTAGTGGTACAGCCCAGTGCGAGCGCCAAGCGGCAGAGCGCTGTAATCGCAGATGCACGAACTAGATTTCGAACACGGAAATACCGGAACGGGGGTGAAACCACGTGAAACTCAAGTCAAACTCTGTCATTAACGCGAAGTAAATATCCTGCGTAAATTTCCATTTACAACGTGGAACTTGCAAGCCACGAAAACCAAATATTTGCACGAAAAAAATTGCGTGTCAGCGTGAAGCTGCCAGTGCCGGTGCCGCACAGAATTTAAAGTCAATCTGCAGGAAATTTCTCGCTGAGGCAAAAGATGAAAAGGTATTGTACAAAATTATAAAATTGTGGATTCTAAAATCAATAATGTATTGTCGTGTTGTTTTGCGTTGCTAATTGTTAATACCTTATCTAGTCGAAAAATGGTAGTGTGCAATAATGACATACGAAATTGAAGTAGTTTCCTTTTGCTACAGGTTATAGAATCTGTTCATAAGGCGACGTGCGTCGTAACTTAGTTCAGGAAAAAAATTTGAATTGTGAACATAGTTTGTATACGCTGGCGTGTATTTAACACTTACATTAATAGACCAGAAAAGTGTAACGGTCAAACTTAGGCGCGAAATTCAAACTCAGTTCATAACGCTGAGAACATAATTTCATTTCCCGTGTGTTTCTTACGAAGGAAATTTTTGCTCAACTTTAAAGGCCGAAGAATCTCATAAAATTAATCTCTTATTTATTTATTTTATTTATTTATTTAATTTTGTGGGAACAATACAGTCAAAGACCAAACACAATTCCGCGTATACATACAAAGAATTTTGTTAAAAATTATATAAAAACATGCAAAGCATTATATGTTGCATCTAAACCGATCCTTTATCTCCAGATTCGTACAATAATATTCAAATGAACAGTGCACAGTTTATAATTATTTAAATAAAAATATAACACTACAAAATTCATTGAACGTATGTCTTAGTTTGATCGTGCATGCTTCATCTTCTATTATGCTGTCCTATTTACTGGTGGGTCAACGACATACGGTATCTTTGCTTGCACCAAGCATTTTAATTTCTAATAATTTTCTTACTTTACCTTTTCTACAGATTTAAACTGTTGCAATCTATTACTGAATAAACAAACTATCGAATTGTTAGCAAGAGCTGTTTAATTTCTTTTACAAAACATATTTTATTTGTCTGTAAAATTAAACTCCTATAAGAAACCTATACTAAGTTATTCAAACTATAAACTCGCGCCAGACAAATTTTCTGGTCTATTGCAATTTGCACAAGCGCCTCTAGCGGCAAAGCATAGAACTTATTTTATTCGCCATTTTTGTTAAAATTTATTTAAATTAAATCTAGTATACTATGGAAATTGTGTTTTTATTCAGAAACAATTGCAATAATGGACAGTAGTTTGCATTAGTCAATAAATAAAACTGTTTATTATTAATATTTGTGCGATTAGGTATTGATAGTTCTTCTTGCGAGAAATTCATATGAATAAATTATTACCTAATCGCACTAATATTAATAATAAACAGTTTTATTTATTGGCTAATGCAAACTACTGTCCATTATTGCAATTGTTACTTAATAAAAACACAATTTCCATAGTATACTAGATTTAATTTAAATAAGTTTAGACAAAAATGGTGAATAACTCCGAAATTATTGGTTTTAGGCATAGGATACCCTTAATAACATAGAAAGATAACATAAAAAGAAACCCAACTAAATAATAAAACATAGGGTGTTCCATTTAAAAATGACGAGTTATAGTCATTTGAAATTGAGTAAATTGGGTTCGCTTTATTGAACATTCTGTATAACTATATTTAAAAAAATTATATGAGAACAAAGAGTATAGTTATAGTTGTACAGAATTTTTTTTGTTAAGTTTTACTATTAAAATAACTTTAGTACGCAATGCTTGTATTAGTTCATTTTTAGAGAAAAAACGGAATAACTTGATAACACCGATGAAAATTAAAAAAATATATATGTGCGTATAGGTGAATAAAATACAATTCAAATATGAAAATATATAGGATGTTCCATTTAAAAAAAGAGAAACAATTCTCGCCAAGCCGTAATGCAACACACTGTATATGTGAAAATAATTTTAGGTTATACTCCTGGAGTAGAGGAATAAATTCTGTTAATAAATTTATGCTCCATTTCTAACGACAAGGGATATATCGAGGACGGTCATTTCAAAGCCTGTATAATACAAGGAAGTAGACGCAATAATTGTAACATATTTGCTGTTGAAACAAATAAACATCAATAAATCAATATATCCTTGGAAAGCTATTAAAATTCTCCTTCCATTGGTGAAGCTTTCCAATATGGCGTCCATATAAAAATCATAACTTTGACCTCATAACTCGAAATCTAACAGTGATAAAAAAAATTGAGCGTAGTCGTTTGTAAGAAAATAAAAAAGTGTCGTAAAGTAGTGTAAACCAAAATTCCATATTATTACACATTTAGAAGTTATTTGTTAAAATAAAAATCAGCAAAATTTTATTTTTTGCGTTTATCTAGTGACCTTATTTTTCGGGAAAAACAAATACATTTTTAAAATGGCCTACTAACGGGGCAACTTCGCCCCAATTTAACCGACTTCGTATTTCTTATAGTTTCCGAAATACTAATGGTGCGCCTCGAAAAACGGACCCCCTGTATAACACAAAAACAGACCAAGTTTTTAATTTATAATAGTGCTGTGTATTTAGCATCTACTTTATATTATTTATTACAGTACCTCCCTCATCTTCATTGTTGCTTTCTGTAATACTATGTCTAGACCTACTTATTTCGCTGAGGCTATTTTATCTCCACTTTGTTGGGGTTTCTATAATAATAGAGCCATAATTTAGTTTGCAAGTAGAACAAGTTAGGCCATCCTTTATCCTTTTAATAATTCCCCAAGAACAAGGAAGTAAAAATAAAAGTGTTGATGGTACATTTATACTTTAATATATGTTAATATCTTTAACCATGGTCAATGTAATACTTTAATAGGTAAATTATTTCTGATAATGTATAACTAATGGAATTAATAACGTATCAGCGCTTTAGTGTAAAATTAGCTTGAAATAACAACTTAAAATGTAGTATAATAGTTTTTGCATTATCCTATGTTGGTCATGTATCATTAATTGTAATTACAATAAATTTGTGAAATACAATACTGCTTTTATATAAAGTTCAACCAACCTGTATACGTTATAAATGAACGATTAACTTTGTACAGGAACAATGCGAAACAATTTGATTTATTTTTGGAAGAATAAAACTAAAGTTGCATTCACAAATGAAAATTAGGTTTATGGTTTTTGTTTAGGTTTAAGTAAGTCATTCATAAATGTAAGTTTAAATTACCTGGAAATGTGTTTTGATATGTACAGACATCTGCGTAAATGCTTCAAAAACAATATTAAAATATCGGTAGAGCAGTATTCAACAAGACACCTGTGCGCCGTGAAACTGTCATTTACTTGGCATTATTGGCTATATTTCAACAATTAAGTTATGAGAGTCTCCATGTTCTCGCATTTGTTTAAATAGCCGAATTCACCAAGTGGATACTAAATAAAGATGGGTGTATATATTTATATCATTTCAGACTCGTTCTCATTGGTGAAGTTTGTTACGTCAAACTAAATCATAACCTAAAGTTTGGACCTTGCAATGTTTAGCTTTATGATTTGGATTTAGAGACCCTAAATTCTGAAGTGTGAATGGAGTCATTACATAATATGCGGCCAAAGTCTTTAAATCTTAAATATAAACCATAAATTTAAACCTAATTTTCATTTGTGAATGCACCTTAACAGTTAAGAACAGAAATATTAGCAATGAATAATTTTTAATTAGTTTACGAAAAATAGACAATCAATTTTTTACCTCCCGCTACCCTTGGTAAGGGAGGTATAGGGATCGTGCTAAAAATCGCATATCGAGATTTTGGTAAATGAGCACGTTTTAAGGTAACTAGAATCCAATTTTAATATTTTCACGATAATGTCTGTGTGTATGTGTGTGTATGTACGTGTGGATCTTCCACTCTAAAGATGCATTCATAAATGAAAATTAGGTTTAGATTTATGATTTATACTTTAGATTTAAAGACTCTGGTGGCATATTATTCCATTCACACTTCAGAATTTAGGGTCTCTAAATCCAAATTATAAAGCTAAACATTGCAAGGTCAAAACTTTAGGTTTATGATTTAGTTTGACGTCACAAACTTCACCAATGAGAACGTGTTTGAAATGATATAGATATATACACCCATCTTTATTTAGTATCTACTTGGTGGATTCGGATTTTTAAACAAATGCAAGAAGAACATGGAGACTGTCATAACTTAATTGCTGAATATAACCAATAATGCCAAGCGAATGAGTTTCACGGCGCACAGGTGTCTTGTTGAGTACTGCTCTACCGATATTTCAATCTTATTTTTGAAGCATTTACATAGATGTCTGTACATATAAAAACTTCACCAATGAGAACGAGTCTGAAATGATATAGATATACAGGCTGTCTCACAACTCGCGCCCCAGAGCGAATGAGGAAACTCGAGACCGCACTCGGATGTGTAATTTCGAAGAAAAAAATCTAGCTTAAAAGATATTCGAGAAAAGACGTCTTAAAATTGACCAATCAGAGACCTACACCTTTAACATGTGTTTGCCGTAATTTTACGTTATACTAGAGTTTTATACAAATCAAATCTTCTTTAAAATGTGTGACCGACTGTAGTTTTCGAAAAATGTCAGTG
>OY720448.1:83389299-83531799 GCA_963082715.1 Harpalus rubripes
GTGGCCAGCACATTACCTTCCGTCAGTTATATGAGGTATTTACGAAAATTCTACCGGTGAACTGTTACCGGCAAACAGCTTTTTATAGCTATCGGAATCGATATTTTAAGAACGCAAGTGGTAAACAGGGTAGATCCATAAACTATGAAAAAATTTGAAAATTTAAAACAGGTTAGAAATTTGACGTAGTTAACAAACTGAGTCCTACTTTGAACACATTTCCACTTTAAACACGCAAGCTTCGCTTTGCATCACTACCTTTTTTTGAGATTAGATTCTTGATGTATCCGGTAGATTTTGAACAATTTTCAAACACGGTAACTTTTTACCACTTGTGTTTTCCCACAGTCAGTAGATGCGGTATCTACCGGTAGAATTTTCGTAAATGCCTATGCATTTTCTATAAAATCCATATAGAAAGTACCTTGCAAAAGATTCTAAATTTCTTGTATGTACATTACCTTCCGACAGTTGTATGTATTTTATATAAATTGCATACACGCCCGCCCGCACGCACACACACACACACACACACACGCACACACACACACGCACACACGCACACACACACACACACATACACACACACGCACGCACGCACGCACGCACGCACGCACGCACGCACGCACGCACTCACCCACGCACGCACGCACGCACGCACGCACACACACACACACACACACACACACACACACACACACACACACACACACACACACACAGAGAGAGAGAGAGAGAGAGATCATCGTAAAAATAGTAAAAGCGTATTCTAGGGACCTTAAAACGTGCTTATTAAAAACTCACCACCGAATTTTTTGACCAAAGACAATATCTTCCTTACCTAAAGGTGACAGAAGGTAAAAAGAAAACAGTTATTAACCATATTAGGTAGGCTGTGATAACAAATTGATTATTTTTTTGTATCAAAATACATAATTTTACAATAATAACTTACTATATAAAGGATTGACTTCAATATTACTCAATATTATCTCAAATGTTTTCACAGCCTGCCTGATATCATGTTTTGTAATTTATTACTTCAATAAAACTTCACTTCAAGCATATCGTTGAATTCGTAGATTCCAAATATATAAAAATATATAAATTGTTTAATAAAGTAATAGTAACTTTCATTATAGTTTATTAAACACTTAATTTTAATTAATAATAATTGTCTAATATTTACACTTCACACAAATAAATAAAAACGTTACAATATAGAAATTGTTTGCTAATTTAACCGACCTTGTAGCTCTTATAGTTCTCGAGATAGCAATAGTGGACAAAATAAAATGAACACCCTGTATACAGCATACCGAATTTAACATTTTATAGCTACTGGTATTTCTAGACTGTTGGTACGAAAAAAATTATTGGAGATGCAGTCTTAGTAAAATGATTTTATTAAATTATCATTTAATTTAACCGACGTTTATTACTGAATTGGGTGCAAAGTTTAAACATTTATTTAAACCAAAAATGAAAAAAATATCAATTATTACAATCACAAGAAATAAACTATAGTTGGATTCATGTAATCACGATGTAAATAAATCGACTTAAACTACTTTTATTTATGCTGATGGGCAGATTTCCAATTCTTGTACATTTTATCCACCATAAAATTTAATTCTGAACCATAAAATCGATAGAGACCACATCCGAATTAGATTCCGCTATGCTATAAAGTTCCCTCCTATTCCCATGGGTGCTGTCAGTTCGAGGGTATCATCTGCGCAGGATGCACGAAATTAAATTAATGCCATGTATGTGTTTACTTGACGCACTCTACAGATAGAGCGATAGAGATGCAGCTGAATGCACCCGATCAACGCACACTCGATTATTGTAATAAGAGCGCGCACGAAATGAAACCAGAGCCGTATTAAATTGTTTCACGAGTTATTTAATTATAGCATGACCGTGAGAGTTGGAAACTATTTGCAGAATTCGATGGAGTATGTTTCATATTCATTCATAATAGCACAGCGTAGAGGAAGTTAAATTATAAAGTTTTTGTACGAGTTCCTGCTACTGTTTCATGGTTAATTAAATGCATTTTCTTTCAAGATAAATAATGGATAGAAGTTTTAAAAAATTATAGGAATTTAATACTTACTGCAGTATGTCGACTGGCACTAGACAGTAATTAAAAATATCTCCTATCATGTTATTAAGTGAAATTCATGTTTTCATTGTTTTCTTCTTCTGGCATAAATGAACATCATGACCGGTTAAAGTTCTGAAGATTCAAATAATTATCACATAAGAGGTAAAATCAGAAACTAATTTGACAGGCAAATTCAAAATTGTCAACTTTTTCTATCACACGATTCAAGTTGCTCGTAATATTGTGCTTTTAAGTTTAAAGGCCGTCGCGCACTTGAGCGACTGAAGCGAATTGTAAATTTTGGCTAAAAATGTTAGGTTAAAAATCGGTCATTATCTCGATTTCGGTTAAAGATAGTGTTAATTATTGCAAAAACGAACTCTGGAGAGTTGATTTGATATATTAATATTTTAAAAGTGTCAACAAGGCTTTAGGGATTGCGGAAAATAGGATCGAAATTTTGGAAAAAATTGAGAATAATTTGCTCACAACTCCTCAACGGTTTAAATTATTAATGAGATTTGATTTTTACGCAATTTCCTGCTTTCCTGTTCATTTTACGGAAAAGACTGTGCAGTACAAAGTTGTACAGAATTAAAAGTTGTATATACAAAACTATTTTTACATTTCTTGTTATGTTTTTGGTTCCTTCGCAATTTTAAAAATAAATTTCAAAAATTCCGTTAATTAGTAGCAATAGCCATGACTTATGACACTGTAGAAAACAATATGATTATTCTGTCATTTTTTGTATAAACTAATTAAATAATGGACCTTTCCAATTTAAGGGCTATCTCTTTCTATCGCTGCAAATAGTAAGAAAATGGCGCGAACAACTGCCAGTTGGGCTGTCAAACGAAACGTCAAAAATATTGCAGTCATTAAAATACCTGTATTCTCAGTGAAAATTTGCATCGTTAGACATTTTACCTTCAATAAAAGTTTTTGTAACTTATTTCGATAAGATTTTTTAAAGTTATCTTACATTTTACGTCTAATTTTTTTAGAATCAAACGTCATAGATCTCAGTTGTTCTTACTATGCGCAGATCCCTATTGCGCATATCTTCTATCTCTTTAAATTGGAAAGGTCCATTATACACGGTATTTCAAAAATATTGTAAAAAAATAAGGTTATATACAATTTGATATACTGATTGTTATACAAAATTAATTTTTCCAAAATTCGTAATAGTATATTACTAACCGAGGTGGAAAGTGTTTCATTGTCGAGGGCGAAGATAGTTAACCAAGGCGCGAAGCGCCGAGGTTAACTATAGCCCGAGACAATGAAACTTTTCACCGAGGTTTGTATACTATTTTATTCACAATCTGAAATAAAAAAATAATATTTGATATTTAAATAATAATAACCTAACACAAATAAACGAATGGTCTGAGATTGTTCATTTGTCACATGAACTGTCACTTTGATTTCTAACCTTAAATATTGATTTCATTCATTACTTGTATTATTTACAAGTTTATTCCATATTTTTATCATATAAATTGTAAAGATGCTTTGTTTATATGTAAATACCCATCATTGATACGCATTGATCTCTCAAAGCGGGGGGCAGCTATTTCCCGCCTCGAGGTTGGAAAGTATAGCGTGAGTATAGCTGAGGTTGGAAAGTGTCAACTTTCCAACCCCAGCTATCTTCACGTTATACTTTCCAACCTCTTGGAATATGAGGTTAACAATAACTAACTTCCCAACTTTTTAAAAGTCAGAAATCGTCATATTACTAACCGATTGTGAATAAAAATAATTGCATGGTTCTTACAGCTAACGTTTTTGGGCCACTGGACTGATAGGTCATGAACACGAATACAAATTAGAAAATATTAAAATTTATTTTATTTAATTAAATTGTATAATGTTTCATTCACTTTTATTTGATTAAAAATAAAACGTACTTATATTTTCAGGCTTTTTACAAAAAATATAACACTTCAAACGAAATCACTACTTAACGTACTACAAAAACTGTTCAAAATTTTTACCATTTACAGCCACCCAACGATACTAAATGAAGTAAAAGAGAATGAAACATTACACAATTTAATTAAATTAAATATTTTTTTTATATTTTGCGTTCATAATGAAGTCATTACGATACGCAATTGCGTATCGTAATGACCTACATTTCGATACGCAATTTTTTGATTTAGACGGTTGGTACTATATGACGTTTCTTTAACCCATTTTTACCTAATTTATTTTTAGTTAATTGACAATTCATTTTAATAATATAATGCCGAAATTATTATTTTTTTATTTAGGGACAAATTTAAGAAATGTTTAATAATTAATGTATCCGTTGGAATATTTTGATGAAAATTGGTATACTTATGTTTTTTGGTACGAGGAATTTACTGGTGAGGTCGTTGAAGGTGTACCACACACCCATTTTTGGGTATGAGGATGATGTGGTTTAAAAAAGGGTGGAAATTTTTAAAAAATTAAAAATTCTGAAAATTTGTATTTAAGTAGTTTGAAGGGTGTAGATTTAAGTTTTTAAAACCACAGGTCGATATCTCTTTTCGTGTCCGAGATATTCGGCCTCAAAACTTTGCTCAAAAATGCCCATTTTTGGGTCTTATCCCAAAAATGGTCAATTATACACCGCTGGCGATATCACCATTAGATTCTACGAGTAAAATTACATAAGCATACCAATTTTCATAATTTTTGAACAACTATTACAATCTCCAGAAGGAAAAGTCTGAAAATGACCAAAAATCGCAAAAAATCTAAGGTATATCCCTTGCGATTTTTTCAGTTTTTGACAATTTTAAGGAATGTTTAATAATTAATGTATCCGTTGGAATATTTTGATGAAAATTGGTATACTTATGTTTTTTGGTACGAGGAATTTACTGGTGAGGTCGTTGAAGGTGTACCACACACCCATGTTTGGGTATGAGAATGGTGTGGTTTAAAAAAGGGGAAAATTTTTAAAAAATTAAAAATTCTGAAAATTTGTATTTAAGTAGTTTGAAGGGTGTAGATTTAAGATTTTAAAACCACAGGTCGATATCTCTTTTCGTGTCCGAGATATTCGGCCTCAAAACTTTGCTCAAAAATGCCCATTTTTGGGTCATATCCCAAAAATGGTCAATTAGACACCGCTGGCGATATCACCATTAGATTCTACGAGTAAAATTACATAAGCATACCAATTTTCATAATTTTTGAACAACTATTACAATCTCCAGAAGGAAAAGTCTGAAAATGACCAAAAATCGCAAAAAATCTAAGGTGTATCCCTTGCGATTTTTTCAGTTTTTGACAATTTTAAGGAATGTTTAATAATTAATGTATCCGTTGGAATATTTTGATGAAAATTGGTATACTTATGTTTTTTGGTACGAGGAATTTACTGGTGAGGTCGTTGAAGGTGTACCACACACCCATGTTTGGGTATGAGAATGGTGTGGTTTAAAATAGGGGAAAATTTTTAAAAAATTAAAAATTCTGAAAATTTGTATTTAAGTAGTTTGAAGGGTGTAGATTTAAGATTTTAAAACCACAGGTCGATATCTCTTTTCGTGTCCGAGATATTCGGCCTCAAAACTTTGCTCAAAAATGGTCAATTATACACCGCTGGCGATATCACCATTAGTTTCTACGAGCAAAATTACATAAGCATACCAATTTTCATAATTTTTGACCTATTCCAATCTCCAGAAGGAAAAGTCTGAAAATGACCAAAAATCGCAAAAAATCTAAGGTGTGCCCCTTGCGATTTTTTCAGTTTTTGACAATTTTAAGGAATGTTTAATAATTAATGTATCCGTTGGAATATTTTGATGAAAATTGGTATATTTATGTTTTTTGGTACGAGAAATTTACTGGTGAAGTCGTTGAATGTGTACCGCACACCCATTTTTGGATATGAGGATGGTGTGGTTTAAAAAAGGGTGGAATTTTTTTTAAAAATAAAAATTCTGAAAATTTGTATTTAAGTAGTTTGAAGAGTGTAGATTTAAGATTTTAAAACCACAGGTCGATATCTCTTTTCGTGTCCGAGATATTATTTTATTATTATTTTTTTATTTAGGGAAGATTATTTACTTGAAAATGTACAAATGGTTGCAAATATAAACATAAATTGAGTAAGTAAATGTTATTGTAGAAGGCGCAAAATATAAAAAATAGTATAAAGAACTCATTTTATAAGACTTTCTTTCGCACTTGTCAATTAGAAAACTCGCTAACGCTCGTTTTCTAAATTTTGACGCGTGCGAAAAAAACATGTCTTATAAAACACGTTCTTTAATATACTATTAATGTTTACTAATATGTATTCGTGTTCGTAATCTATCAGTCCGGTGGCCCAAAAATGTCAGCTTTAAGGTCCTTAAAGCTGACATTTTTGGGCCACGGTCCGTCCAATTATTTATGCGAATTTTGGAAAAATTCTTTTTGCATTACAACCAGTACATCAAATTGTATATACCCTTAATTTATTTACAACATTTTTGAAACACCCTGTATATTGGACAAACTAAAGAGTACCTTAAGTATCGTATTAATAATCATAAAAATAACTGTAGAAATTTAGATTCAGATAAAACCGCGTTATCTAAATGTAGTATAAATTCTCACCATTATTTTCATTTTGAAAATGTTAAAATATTAGCATCAGAAAATATTTTTAAAAAACGTATTTTTTAGAAATGATTTACATTCATATAAACAGTAATAGTATAAATTATAAAACGAATACGGAACACTTAAACAAAATTTCTCGAAACGTTTTAGATCACAAACCACGATTTTAGTTTTATACTGTATAAAATTAACGTCAGTATACACACCAACAGATTTTTTGTTGTTATAACCAATATAGACTGCGTATAACATTGTATATTTTTAATGTTTAACTTGCTGCATCCTGTCTCGCAGTCGTACTTACACTGCAGCGGAATGAACAATGAAAAATTTTTGTTTAAAATACCATTGTCACATGTGTAACTTCATTTTTAAGAATTTGTATAACAATCTCCTAATGGTAAGCATTATAATTTTGTATATTAATGACTGCTGGGCATTTTCTCTGTTTATTTTATTATTGCAACATTTGTTTCTTCCATTACAGCACTGAGGGTGGTTTAAAAAAAACCGAAACGTTTGCAAATAAGGAGTATATTTATTTTCCTTCATTTATATCCATCATCCGTTGATATTCTCCAATTTAATATATATTTGGATACGAATAGTACATCGATAACTAATTAATGTTTACTTGAATAAGGAATTATTATGATGAAGTAGTTATTGAAGAATGAGGGATTTATTTTCCATAAGTCAGATCGACATTTGATGTTTATAAATAATTTCTGAAAACATGAAATAATGTCCTAAAAAATATTATTTTTTAAACCAAGCTTAACCTAAAAATAACATTTTAATTCCCTTGGTACGTTTATAACCTTATTTCAAAAGTCACTTTCCCTCCTAATTAAAAATCCCTACGGCCCTGCAAACTCACTAGCGTAACATAAACTTAGCGCAGCACAAGTCACCACGGCGTTTTCGCATGAAAGCAATCGATATCAAGCTGCACTGAAGCACTAAGCGTTCAGTTAAGCTCCACCAGCGTTGATCTCTCACGCTGTTAGACTTTTCCATCTGATTGCGCGCTTTTATCAACCCAAATCGATCTGAGATTAGACGCATCCAATGAGTGCAATCGCACTCACGGTCGATCTAAAGTTAACAGCATTCGGAGAGAAGATTAATAGTTAAGGGAGGAAGCGTTTTAAGTAATTGTTGGCTTGTTTAAATTTAATTTCCAAAGGGAGTTTCATTATTCATGCTGTGGTTTACGTGGTTCTTAAATTGTTAAACTGAAATTTATTTCCATTTTATTTTGGAATATATTACAATTTCGAATTAAATGAATTATTTTCCTTGCAAAACTTGGATAAGTGTTCCGACTGTTTACAATTCATTATTTTAAAAAAAAATTACATCACGACTTATTGCCCATTTCTGGTTGTGCTAATCTGCTTCTATTTGCAGATTTAATAATTATTGATGAAGTATCGGATGATTGTAAAATATAGACAAATGGTTATTCTCTATATTATTATTAATTTTAGACCTATTGGGACCCGCAGAATCCGTTGGCGGCGCTGTAAACGCACCTGTCATAGCGGCCAGTAAGGCATGTCAGATTTGTTTACATTTTGAATGAGCGCTTTCTGACCCAAAATATTGTTACCAGCATAGGCGCCGACTTTTGGATTTTCATGTGGGGGCTAAAAAGCGGCAACAGAAAATTTACCAAATAAAAACTTTATGTCTTAAAATTGATACATAAATATATAAAATTCTACAAAAGATACGAATTTATCGTATGATCTAAAATATCTACCTAATTTTTTTAAATCTTGACTTTTTTAAATTTACCACGAAACTCAACATGAGACAGATAGAATATAAATTTCAATTGTATGTATGTTGAATATATATATATATATATATATATATATATATATATATATATATATATATATATATATATATATACAATATTTATTTCACAGGAAAATTTAGCGTAATTTTCACTACAATCTTATAATTTTATTATTAATTTCCGACAATACTGTGTTTTAAATCGACAACACTGATAGCAGTACTATTTGCAGTGGCGTAACTAACGGGCCCGCAGGGCCCGCATTGCGGGCGGGCCCCCGGATCTAGAGAGGCCCCAATTTACATGATTTATAATTTTGTTACTACTGCGAAATTTTGGATTTAATCTTTTTTTTGTAGCATCATATAAATTTATTTGGTCCTTTATTTTTTTAAATGTCAATTTCCAAAAATAATATTGGCTAAGGGGCCCCTTATCCGCTATGCAAAATCAAGCTCTTTATTTTTTATCACATTTCGGCCGGTAGAATTTCGATTTCTTAGCAAATATTTTCCTGCAACTAATCCAGAGTTTTCCTTTAAAGTAACCCCATAAAAGAAGTCTGGGGCTGTCAAATCAGGACACCTGGCAGCCAATGTATATTACCAAAACGTGGGATTAAATAAAGATACGAGAATGATTTTCGCAAAATTGCTACTATTTAAACTCTATGATACTGTTCCATCTTGCTAATACCATATTTTGTCCAAGTTCTTTCATTTGGAATACCAAACATGTATGAATCAATTCCCTGTAACTTTCACCAGCGGACTGTGCCAGCAATTTCATTTTCAAAAAAAAAAAAAAATACGGGCCATTCACATTTACATAGTAAATGCCACAACATACAATGACTTTGGTGGGATGTAAAGGTTCCTAATTTTGGATTTTCAGGCCTCCCATATTGGTTATTTTGCTTCTTAACATGTCAACTCAGATGAAGAAAGTGAGCCTAGTCACAATTTCCACAAGTTCTTGTGGTATGTAGTTCCTCATGATAAACGCTAAAATTAAAATAGGCCCCAAAAACTTTTTGCGGGCGGGCCCCCAAACTCTTAGTTACGCCACTGACTATTTGCTAGTCTGCAAACGTTAATTACACAGTTAATACAATATGACACGTTGGAAATAAATAATAGAATAGGTATACATTGTTACTATTTATAAGTAATTGATGTATTAAAAATATTTCAAAATGGGTGTACACTTCTTATTGGTATTAAAAATAATTTGTGTGTTGGGGCGAAACCCCTTCAAATCAACAACATATTTAAATTTGTTTACTCGAATCCTTCATCAAGAAACATAAGGCGTTTTTTGGTCATACATTAATTTGAAACTATTTCGTAGTGTTTCAAAACATATTTTGGCGACGCAACGGTGACGTCAGAGACGAAATTGGTCAACCAATTTTTGGTTTTGTATGTTTTCAAACCTATCCGCTGGGCTGGTTTGAAACAGTTTCGAATTATTTCGTTGTAGAAAGGGTAAACGACAAAAACACGGAACACCGGTAAACGTTTTTAAATCATTGCATATTAGTTAAAAAAATACAATTAATTTTTCTATAACTACTATTTGAAGAATTTTTTTTATAATTTGATATATTTTTGAAATAAAACGATGCTAGTTAACTGCTCGCTAATCACCCTTAATCAATTTAATTTAATTTTACTCTTTATTATATCTTAGACAGTTCAAATCGTTTACCATGCGTCACCTCACGAGCCCTTAAATATATAATGGAAGGGACACCATAAGGGACTCTTTGTACTATTTGAAAATTGGACATAATTTTCAAGTTTCAAATTTGACATTGGTTGGAATCAAACTCGGGCTGTCCGAATCATAACCTAACCGGCCACCCAACCACCTATAGTAAAAATATTTATGCGGAGGAGGCACGTCTTCAAAACATTACAAAATAATAAATAAACTGTAGTTTTGGTCGAGTTATATTTATGTTATCTGAGATATTCTCACATTTTACGTCTAATTTTTTAGAAACAAACTCAATAGATCTCAGTTGTTCTTACTATGCGCAGATCTCCATTGCGTATATCTTTTAACTTCTCCGCATCGTTCGTAAATACACTTATGCAACAAACATTACATTTTTTAAAAAATTAAATTGTATACCATGTAAACCTAGTAATTTCATGACGTCATTATCTAGTAACAAACTTTGATGACGTGCGTCCTCTGCATAAATATTTTTACTATAACACATACAGCCATGCGATCCATTTTTTATTGTCCTATTTTTTACCGGGTTCGATCCAGACCGTCGCCAAATACTTCGAATTTTAAATGGTACAAAATTGACCCCGGTGGTGCACTCTCTACGCCAGCAATGAGTGAGCGTGAAGCGACGCCTGGTAAGCACCCGCACGGTGCAAATATTTCATCATTACCAATATCTGTGTATAAAGCAGATTGGCACACCCAACAATGGGTAATAAGCCGTGATGATATATTTATTTATTTTTATTTATATTTTTTAAAAAAAATTAAATCACACAAAAAAGTTTGCAACGCTTGCACATAGTACATTTGTATGCAACTATGTCTCGTGTTATAATAGGAGATTCCACCATTTTTTTAATAAAATTTCATCTAAACATATAAGTAAAACTAAGACTGTCGGTGAAAATCCGGTGAAAAAATTCCTATTAATAAGCGAGTTACAGTCCTTCGGAATTTGAAAATATAGATGTGACGTCACGTATATAAGTTTTTATATCAAACTATTTTCTTCGTGGACCTAAATGTTTTTGAAATATATGCTTTCTAAATTATATTTATAAAAAATAAATGAATATTATTATTCTGTACAAGTCGATATGATTTGTAATTGGAAATGTATTTAAATTATTAAGTTTAATGCAAAATACTTATATTCAATTAAAAACTGTTTGAGAATTGCACTTCTGGACTGATAGCCATGCTTCCGCTATTTGAATTTGTCTACTTCCATTGGTAGTAGACTGCACCCCCTAACTCGGTATTCGTTATATATTTATAGGTGGTCTTTGCATCGCCAATCAAAATAATATATATATATATATATATATATATATATATATATATATATATATATATATATATATATATATATATATATATATATATATATATATATATATATATATATATATATTTCATATAAGTGACGAGCTGCTCAAACAAAAACCCACTTATTTCCGAAGTATTTCAATTATATCATATTATTTCTTTATTAATATTCATTATTAAGTATATACTTTCACTATTTTTTACTAATTTCTCTTAATTCGATTGAGCTGTAATCCCCTATTTACACGCTTCGTACACTTTATAAATTTAACAATTGATAGAAATTTACGAATCCTTGTTATCGTATATATTTTGTAATTTGTAATAAAATGTCATTCATCATTCATATATTCTTGTACAATTTATATTATCAAAAAATAAAATAAACAAATAAAAAATAATGTATAAACTTACCAAAAATGTAAGAAACAAAATAATTTTTAAATACATGTCCACACAAAAAATCACAACTGAAAATAAAATATACCACTCAGACTCACTCACTCAAGTGTACACTCATATACTCATGAGCTCATGCGGTTGCGAGATCGCTTCTTGGTCGTTGCGCGTCGCCTACTGCAAGAACCATCCGCAGGACCGTCTCTTTGTACCCCATAGCGTTCGCGAAGAACCAGAACTACAGTTAGCGACGGCCACTCAACAGCAGACTGTCAATTAACGACGACGTACGTGAGTCTCTGCTCCTACTTTTCAGGTTATGTCATTGTAAATTCCCGCCGATACCATTTTTGAGGTTTATATCGCCGGAACATTGTTAATTCTACAGATGTTGTCATTTTTTGGATTCCATACATACACATTTCAGCAACGAAGTAACGGAATTACTATTTGTTTATTTGTGAATTTATAATAGGGATATGACAGCTTATCTTACCATCTTAAGACATAATTAATAATTATACAAACGTTGCAATGGAATTCTAAGTAATCAATGAAATTAATAATGATTGATGTGACCACTGACACTAGTAATTAATGCTATTATTCAAATGAATTTCTACGGGATGTTTTAAGAAAATGATTAAACTTTATACAGGTGAGTCTGGGAAGACGCCCCCCCCCTTTAACTTTTTTATTATAAGTAATAGAAAAAAATGGCTCATATAAAAGTTTTATTATTTTACATATACTATTTGATGGCAGATGTAGATATTTTTTATAAAGTCAGGTTTACAAGATACGACTATCAACTTTTATTTTTCAAATGGCAACCTATAATTATTTTAATAAAATTGAAACCGCCATTTTATTCTCTTTTCAACGATGTATTATTTTTTATTAATGTATTTGAAAAATTTCGAAAAAAATTAGATAATTTAAAAAATTTTGAAATAATTTTTAAACAAATATTAAACATTAGCTGTATTTCGTTTTGGTTTTTCAACTGAACCTGTTCTCGAAATCGGGTAAAAATCCTTTTCAGTGTTCTTAAACTCGGTTGCCGACGTCTAGGAAACCGCTCTCGGTAAATTCTTTTGGCTCTTATGATTCCAGTCGATTCGCCAATTATTAAAATCATATCAATTAATTCGTTCTTCGTAAACATTTCAAAATGTTTTTTTTTTTTTTGTTTACAAAATAAGGTAAATTAAGTAACAAACAAATGTATACTTTTTTGACATTCATTTAGTTGTTTTACATTGTTACGTTTTGTTTATTTTCAAATAGCCACCTATAATGTTTGTTTAAATTTTTTTTCTAATATATCTAAATTATCTCATTTTTCTCGAAATTTTTCAAATACATTAATAAAAAATAATACATCGTTGAAAAGAAAAAATGGCGGTTTCTATTTTATTAAAATAATTATAGGTTGCTATTTGAAAAATAAAAGTTGATAGTCGTATCTTATAAACCTGACTTTATAAAAAATATCTACATCTGCCATCAAATAGTATATGTAAAATAATAAAACTTTTATATGAGCCATTTTTTTCTATTACTTATAATAAAAAGTTAAAGGGGGGGGGGGCGTCTTCCCAGACTCACCCTATATAAAATCACAATGGAATAGACGACTGATGTTGCTGATGGGAGGAATGCAGTCTAAATTTGTTTATTATTTAGTCTGAGGCCAAAGTTTCGCTGCCACTTACAGCTTCATCAGGGCAAAAGACTAATGCCCAGTTGCAGAAACGTTAATCAACGCGTTGTTCGGTTAGCGGTTCATTAAAACGAACAAATGCAACGCGATTTTTTGACAGCAATGATTTAAATGTCATAAGAACAAGGAAACTGATTCGAATTTGTTCGATTTGATGAACCGTTAATCGAACAATGCGTTGATGAACGTTTGTGCAACCGGGCATAAGGCGTTAAAAAATAATAAATACATATAAATATATTTTTTTGAAACATAGTGTTATCGTCGAAAAATGAAAAATGAAAATATTAACAAAAACTCTTGTTAAAGAAAAAAAAATTGTTACACATCGCCATTTAATAAAATTAAGAAAAAGCTATTTTAAGTCTTCTGAATGACGATTGTTAATATTTTCATACAATTTTTATTTTTCGGCGATAACTCTATGCTTGGACAAATATATTTATATTTGTTTATTATTTTTTAACGCCTTAGTCTTTTGCCCTGATGAAGCTCAGACTAAATAATAAACAGACTGCATTCCTGCTATTATTCTTCCCATTAAACTTTATATTTATTCAGACCCAAATTCGGTTTAGCAAATTATAGGATGCAAATAAAATGTTATATAGGAAATAAACAATTGACATATGTATTAGAAAATCATTCATGCTATTTGCTACTTTTACAGGATGCCCATTTTAAAAGTTCCCGCCTAAAAATTCATGAATAGGCATTTCATGATACATTTCTTAAGAGTTGGTTTTTAAAATTTTGTTTTGCTCTTATATTTACCATAAGTGGCTTATGAAATGTATTCTATTTTGCATATTCTTAAAATTTCAGGTGGGAACATATAAAATGGGCACCCTGAATGTATTAAAAAAACTTTTGTCTCATTAACGTATTAGGAACTGTTTATTACTAGGATACAGTGTATATAAACATATCTATAGGGCCGGTGCTAGGCGATAAGCGATGTAAACGTGGCAGAAGGGCGCCAACATCGGAGGGACGCCGAAATTAAAAAAAAATTAAAAATAGTTATAGATTTATCAAGAAAATTACGTGTAATTCTTCAAATATATATCTAATATATACTTTTAAAATACCTTTATTAAAAGCAAATAAAAAATGACGGTAAGTATGTTTCTCCAATTCGAAATTTAAACGCCCAAACACAGTTTTACACTTTGAAACACCCCAACAAAGCGTTACTTTCAATTTTTTACCTCTCGCTAAGAGAGGTATTGTATTTATGCTAAAAAATCGCATATCCAGATTTTAGTGAATAAGCATGTTTTAAGGTCCCTAGAATCCGATTATAACATTTTTACGATGATGTCCGTATGTGTGTGTGGATGTTGGATTCACGATTTCTCAAATACGATAAGACTTAAGACATTTTTAACTACGGATTCCTCAATCTAACAAGCATTCATTTATATTAATATTTATACAGGATGTTGATGCTAAGGTGAGAACATATACGGATTTAACATGAGATTTTTAGTATTACGGCAAAGTTGTACAGAATTAAAAGTTGTACAGAATTAAATGTATTCGCAATTGAAATTAACGATAGAGGCGCTGATTTTCGAACCAAGATGGCCGCTATACGATGGGTTTGACATATGACAGTTCACAGGGTTTCGTTGACTGCGTGTACAAACAGAGTTTAAAACCTTATTTATATGAAGGCGATAAGTTAAAATATTTAATTATTAATTACTACACTACTCACTCAGCTGTCACTTATTCAATATGGCGCTTTTACGATTGCTTTTCGTAGTACTGATTTGCGCCACTAGAGGGAATTTTTTTATCTACGATTGCGAATAGAACACTGTTTTTACATTTTTTAGTTTGTAGTTTCTTAACATTTTTAAAAAGAAATTTTAAAATTCTGGTTTATTAGTAGCTCTAGCCATGACACTTGTTTTCATTTTTTCAGTTTTTGCCGTAAAATGAACAGGAGAGCAGGAAATTGCAAAAAACTAAAATCCTATGTTAAATCTCTGTTATAATATAAATACGAATCGTGAGATTTTTAAAATATTTTTATATCTATAAGGGTGAAGGGGGGGGTGCATTTTACAGGCTGCGGAAGGGCGCCAGATACCATATCGCTGGCCCTGTGTGCAACTTAGATGTTATAGTAGTCCTAAATACAAAATTTCAACTTTCTATGGTTTACCGTTATTGAGTTATGCGAGATACGTATGTACGTACAGACGTCACGACGAAATGAGTCAAAATGGATTCAGGGATAGTCAAAGTGGATATTTCCATTGAAATCTGAAAACCGAAATTTTTCGCGATTACAGTACTTCCTTTACTATGTACAAGGAAGTAAAAAACTATGCAATATTTCGAACTCTAACTTCTACGACACGTCCTGAAACTGAGAGAATATATCTTCAAAATTTGGCGTAAAACGATGTAGCGGTTACTTATTCTTTCACTTTTATATATGAATCTTAGTAAAAAGTTATGTAAAAGTAAAAAAAATATGGAATTTATTGCACGAGGCGTACTCCTTCAGAAACGTTTACTTTCTGTGTATTAACACTCGAAAAATAGATGGCGCTATCTTAAATCGGATAATAGAAAGCGGACGAAAATTTTTTGGCCGCTTTTGCGTACAAAAAATTCAATTTTTTGTGAAGGTCGACTAAAATAGTTATTTGTATATCAAGGTCGCGAAATCGCTCTTTAGTGTACCGAGAGAAAAATTGTCGCCGAGGCCGCTTTCTAGGGCGCTAAAGAATTTCGCGGACAATTAGGTAAACAACCACTTTGACACTTGAGAATTGCATGGTTTTGTTTATCAAATGTTAATCCCATAGCCACCTTGAAAGCTAACTTTTTATTTACATTGAAACTGTTTAAAATTAATAAAATTTGTAATTACATATTTTTTACGGTTGCACAAAAAATATTGTGTACACCTTGTCCGCGAAATCCTTTAGCGCCCTCGAGATTGTCTTGCCTCGGCCGCAGGCGGCCTCGGCGACAATTTTTCTCTCGGTTCGCTAAAGAGTGATTTCGCGGCCTTGATAGACAAATAACTATTGTGCAACCATAAAAAATTGCAAATTTTATTAATTTTAAACAGTTTCATTGTAAATAGAAAGTTAGCTTTCAAGGTGGCTATGGGATTAACATTTGATAAACAAAACCATGCAATTCTCAAGTGTCAAAGTGATTGTTTACCTAATTTCGCGGCCGCTACCATGACAACGGTCGCGAAATTTAATTTCGCGGCCTATATTGCGGCTGCGAAATGCTTATTTCGCGTCCGGTTGCACAAAAATGTTTTTTACGTGTCATTTCAATATGGGAGCTGTGTTGTAAAGACAGCTAATTTTGGCCATCAATTTTCAGTTGCGCCTTTTGATGAAATATCAACCCTTAAATAGACCATGGGTCGGCAACCAGCCGCCCTCCAAATGATTTTATGCGGTCTATTAAATGTAAAAAACAAAATTATTACGATTAACTTTTTATTAAGTTTTTGTTAAAAGTGTTTTAAAAATGTACATGCACATACTTTTTAAACTGGATAGCTATTCTAAAATGTAAATATGAGTAGGAAACTGCAAAACATGACCCGCCAAAAATTTTGATGTTAAATGTCGCCCACGAAATATAAAAGGTTGCCGACCCCTGCCTTAGATTTATATTGACACACAAATTGAATACAAGCTTCCGTACTTTTAAAATCTAGCATTTCTCACGAAGTTTTAAAGACCAATTTTTAGTAGGTATTTATTTATAATCCTCATTAAAATCTGAATGAATCGTTGTATGATCCATATTATTATTACCTAACTTTATTTATCTAAGTAAAATGCAAATATAAAAATCTAGTGTGGCCAACACAATACCTCCAGCCCGAGTCACAAAAAAGATTTAGCTTTTTTGATCAGCGAATTTTACTCTAATTTTGACAGTTTATTTCTTAAAATATAGTCTTATCTAATCCATGTAACTACCTTTTTTTAAACCCCTCAACAAGATTAAATTCAAATTACAGAGTGGGTTCACATTCACACACATCCATGCCTTAGTGGGATTCGAACCCAGAGCCCCGAGGGCACTCATGACATGAGACGTTGCTCTAACCACTGAGCCACCGGAACTATAATAAAATGAAGATTAAATTTTAAATAGAATAAAGTTCTCTAATCAAAAAATGAGGATTACCTTAAATATTTTTGTGAATCGTTAATTTTTATTAACCTAAATACATACCTACAAATTTACTTATGCTGGAAACTGTATTGAATTCCTTTTCTATTGTTCTATTTACTTTTTTCTTTTTAAAACGTTACTAATATTATTTTGAAATGATTAGTTCTTTGATAGTGACATTTATCTGTCAGTTACATATATTTGAATAACTGCGTTTTGTTTGTTTAAAGCGTAGAACTGGGATTCAAATTATAGATAATTTTATAAATTTATCCATAAAATATATAGAAAAAGTATTAATGCAAACCTATAGAAAATTTAATAATCTTTAATTTTTATAATAACATTAATCTCGAAAAAATAACATTTAAAGGTATTTTCGAAGAAAAACTATTTTGAGCTTCTAGTAAAGTGCCATTTCCGGTTATCCGATTTTCACCAAAATCTAATGGGCTCTTTTCAATACAGAAAAAGTTCGAAATACAAGATTTCAAAATTTTCTGAATGATATAGTATTTGAGTTAGACTGGAGGATCCACACATACATACACACACATAAACACAGACATCATCGTGAAAATGTTAAAATTGGATTCTAGGGACCTTAAAACGTCCTCATTTACCAAAATCTCGGTACCTATGCGATTTTTAGCACGATCTCGAAAAAATAACATTTAAAGGTATCTTGCGGAGAAAAACTATTTTGAGCTTCAAGTAAAGTGCCATTTCCGGTTATCTGATTTACACCAAAATCTAATGGCTTCTTTCCATATTAGAATAAGGTATAAATACAAGGTTTCAAAATTATCTGCATGACAGTATATTTGAGTTAGAGCGCAAAGAGGATCCACACACACATACACACAGACATCATCGTGAAAATGTTAAAATTGATTCTAGGGACCTTAAAACGTGGTCTTTTACCAAAATCTCGATATGCGTTTTTTAGCACGATCCCTATACCTCCCTTATCAAGGGTAGCGAGAGAAATGTAAACAAATTATTGCTCTATCAGAATAGTCCGTTAACAATAAAAGAAAATAATTTAAAAAGTGTTATAATAATTAAATATTTATTGCGCATTACTTTTAAACCATAAAATCCAGAAAATTGAGTTCTTTTATAATGTTCTTACTGCCATTTATTTTACAGTTGTTGTTCACGTTATTGCTGTTAATATTTTTTTATTAGAAAATTAGAAATTTAATAATTACAGATTGGTTTATCGTAATTTGATTTTCTATAAAACGTAAATTGTAATTAGCAAAGTATTTATCATAAAATTATTTTGCATGCTCTGTAATATAAAGATCCGCTTTTTATTCTCGAAATGGATGTATATTAGCCTACTTTCTGTATAATAGTATATTAGTTTACGATAAAAAAATAATGGATGCATATTTACTTCGTTATAAATAAAAGGTTTACTATTTATTAAAAGATTTCAACGATGGGTCATTTGCAGTACTAGATTCGCCGATGAAAGAATTAAATGAATAATAATGGGCCCGTCCAAGTCTTCGACTTTTTAGATATTACATGTCGCATATGAATTTTGAATATAAATAAATGAAAACGAAATAAAAATTGCTATATATTTTGTATTTTTATACCTATAATAATGTAATTAAAGTTTTTAGCGTAAAATGATCGTTATGTTGTGACGTCAGCGTCATTACAGTCGTTCAGTTATCCTGTGAAAATGTCACTATACAGTGGACCATGCATATTTTCCTCATAAATTCGCGATTGGCTTTACACATAATCTAACATACACATATTTAATATATCCGAGTAATTTTTTATTAAGATCAATAGAAAATTTACTTATTAAATCAATTTATATTATAATTTATGTTTTAATAATTGTAATCTCAATACTTGTCATTGTTGTAATCATTTAGAAAAAAAGGAATGTAAATGTTGGATTATTTTTTATTATGAACTATGCTTTGATTATTGTAATCAATACTGTCATTGTTGTATTTAATTATAAATAGAAAATAGTTTAAATACTAATTTAGTTATAAGAATGGTACTTGGTGAGTATAATAACCTTCAATATTATATTAAAGAAAGTTTTAAAGTATCATTAATTAAAGCGAATGATTAGCCTGATTATAAAAACGAGCAAAAATTATTAATTTTACTTACCTGATTTACATTTATGTATAATATGTACTTTGGAAGTTTTTCATAAATTATCATTTAACACTACTCCTATACCTATTCATGTAAGTAAATCAAACAAATATATATTTTGAAATGATATAATAACTATCTCGTTTATTTATTACCATTAGCTCTAAATGTTTTTGATCACAGTTTGTAATGGATACGTATTTTATTCTTGCAACATTTATTGTATATTATATTACCAATAATAATGGTAACGTATGTCGGTTCTCAATACTTATATGACGGAGTGACGCTAACGTTACAACTTTCGCGCCAAAACTTCAATAATTATTTTAGGAGTTGTTAGGCATAATTTCAAGAAAACAAAAAATAAATTCTTCGTAACATGTAAAAAATTCAAAAAGAGTTAGACGGGCTCATTGTAAACATTTATATTTATAATAACATGAAAGTTTATGTAGAATTTAACATATCTATAATCATTTTGTGCTTCATTTGCCAGACAACACATTAGTATTAAAAAATACTTTAGTTCATGTTATAAGAAACTTTGTATGGGATTTATGATTTAATTGTTGCTTATGAGAAATAACTATGAGAATGCGGCATAATTATGCATTGTTCTTTAACGCGATGCTTCTTAATGTAATATAATGTCTGCTTCCGGGTTTTATTATGGTGCTGGATGATTGTTACCCTTATTCAGCACGTTGCACTTCATGCATAGGCTTGCATGCAATTATCGGTAAATTAATTTACGGAGTTCATGTGGGCGAACTTGCTAGTTATGCTAATTATCTCATTATTTACTTAGAAAAAGGTAGTCAATTCATTAAAGTATAAAGTATTAGCAAAATTTCACACAATATACTAATATTTTAATTAGATTTGTATTAATGAATAATCATTGTTTTTGAATTTATATTTTTAAACGCGCAAAGAAACAACGCATGCGTACAATAATTTATCCGGCTGCCGCTAGAGTGCGTGTGCCGTACGCTAAGAAGAAAATTTATCACATGTATTAAAATATAAGGAAATACATAAAATATACATTTTATTACATTATTAACGTAGAAGTTTAAGACAATAATGATGGCTTCGTTCATTACTGCACGTGTCTTAGCTCCAGGTAATGAAAAAAAGTCATTTCAAACAATTTTGTAATTGTTAGGTTAACTCTTCATTACATTTTTATGTAATATGCTCTAATAATACAATTATTACACTATTATTGTCTTTGATTGTTATTATTAATAAACAATAATTATTTATAGCTGTAAGAAGAACACTGAAACAAGTATTATTCAATTTTGAAATTGGAAAATATCACAATCAAGGAAGAGTCATCCAATGTGTAATTCCTCGTATTACCCAGCGATCATATGCTACAGAAAAGAAGGTTTTCCAAAGAGACAAGCCCCATTGCAATGTAGGAACTATTGGTCATGTAGATCACGGAAAAACTACTCTCACAGCGGCAATTACCAAAGTGTTAGCTGACAAAAAATTAGCTTCTGCGAAGGGGTATGCTGAAATTGACAATGCACCTGAAGAAAAAGCTAGAGGTATCACTATTAATGTTGCTCATATTGAGTATCAAACTGAAAATAGACATTATGGCCACACGGATTGCCCGGGACACGCTGATTACATTAAGGTGAGTTTGATTGTTCAAAAACTACACTTAAGGACAAATATACACTTATTTGACATCTTACACTTGGTCGTAAGTTATTTTTTCTAATACTGTTTGGAAAAGTCCTGTTTTTCAATACTTATATGAACTAAAAAAGTATTTTTTTCGCTCAGTTTAAAAGTATTTCAATGCGAAATTTATTTATTTTTTTGTTATAAATAGCTTTATTTTTATGTATACGGCGTGTTTTTAATCTCGGTTACGCCTCGACTAAAAATTTTGGGCGTGAAAAAGAAAATATCACCTTTCCTTACTTGTTACAAAAATAGCTATTTTACTTGTAATATGATCTGTTCTATACCTTTATTTCTTTTGCTTTATATGATCAGAGATTTTATACATTTTTATAACAACTTATAAATTTAAGTTAATACTGCAATTCTGAACAAATCTGTCTTACAGATCTGTAAATAATTAAAATTTCGCAAAGGAAGCTACCAGTCATGGATAATTTTATTTTTATCTACAAAAATTGATGCGTTTTTGTCAGTTTTTTACAGTTTTACAAATCTGTAAGATTTACAGATTTACGGGTCGATTCTGTTCACATGTGTAAATCTGTAAAAAAGTGACAAAAACACATCCATTTTTGTTGATTAATATAAAATTATACATAAGAGTGGCAGCTTTCGTTGCGATTTTTTTCATTATTTACAGATTTACAGATCTGTAAGATTTACAGATGTGAATAGTATCGACGCATTAAATTATTAAAAAATCTTTCGCAACCTTTTTAGTTAATGTTCTGTATTTTTATTAAATACCCGACGTTTTGGTAGCATATACTGCTGCCTCCTTCAGGAAAAATACATAAATAAATAATAACAAAACATTAGCAACAAGTAATCAAGGTAATAAATTACAACATATTTAATATTGGGATTTTCAAATAAGAAAACGCTAACTAGCGGCAAATATTAGAACTGCAAACAGTGGTACACAGGGTACACATTTGCATGTAACTACAAATATATGACTACGAAAACTCTAGTATACATACTTAAATTGTAAATAAAAAATCTGATGTGACCAACACATGACCTCCCGTCAATTCCATGTTTGAAATAACAATGAGCTTTAAGTAAAGTATCACTTTCGGTTGATCATTTGTAAACAAAAACTAATTTGTTGTTCCAAGAAATAGAACAGCCTGTAATACCAAATTTTAGATTATATTTTTTTGTTTTTCCTCGAAAATCTGTTGAGCTCAAAATTATATTTTCTTATTTTTAGCAAAAAGTACCACTTCCGGTTTATCATATAGGTATAGTCAAAATGTAATGTTGTTTCAAATTATACACGAGTTTACCAAATTTGAGAAGTTTTGAATCATGTTTTACTATATTTTTTCAAGAATATCTGTCTATAGCTTTCTGTAAAGTAGTACTTCCGGTTTATCAATTTTAGAAAACATCTAATATGTCGTTCTCATTAATATAAAAATCTTAAATACCAAATTTGAGAAGTTTTGGATTGTATCATCTTATTTTTCACGAAAATCTGTTCAGAGCTTTAAATAAAGTATCACTTCCGGTTTATCATTTATATCCAAAATATAATATGTTGCTTTACTTCATACAAAAGTCTTAAATACTAAATTTGACAAGTTTTGGAATATATCATATTATATTTTTCACGAAAATCTGTTCAGAGCTTCAAGTAAAGTATTACGTCTCGTTGATTAATTTTAATTTTTTTTTTTTTTTTTTTTTTTTTTTTTGGATGATGTTATTGTTATTCTTTCGGGTTTGTGCTAACCCACTAAGTGGGAAATGCGTGATTTTATGTATGTATGTATGTATGATTAATTTTAGCCAAAATCTTAATACGTTGTTCCCCTTGATATAAAAGTTTTAAATACTAAAATTGAAAAGTTTTGGGTTATATTTTAATATAGTTTTTCATTAAACACTGTTATGGGCTTCATGTAAAGTATCACTTCCATTCAATTTTACCCAAAATATGATCAACTCGTTATATGAATGCAGAAAGCTTAAATACGGAAAATAGACATATTTGTAAGTTTATTATAAGAGTTATAGTGGACGAAGAAATCGTCACACACCCAAACACACACAGACAGACGGACAGACATCATCGTAAAAATAGTAAAAACGTGTTGTGGGACCCTAATTCTTGCTTATTTACTGAAAACTCATCATCGAATTTTTGGACCGATAACATTACCTCCCTTACCTACGGTATAACGGGAGGTAAAAGTACTAATAAATGAGAATAATATGAAAATAATGTAAACACAATTGACAGCAATGCTACGCTTATAAATGTCAACAAAAAGTGTACCATTGTTTAATGCGATCAGCGCCATCTCTTGATACTTGTTTTGTTCAAAATTGCAGCATAAATGAAATTATATTTTTTGTTAAATATTGTTGTACACGAAACAATGTTAGTTGCTTCCTATTTATGTTCGTACCCATTTATTTTTAATTTTTGCTACACTGTACGACTATTCAATGGATGAATCAAAATATTTTAGCATCTGCACACATTCCTTTTTTCATATAATTAATTTCATCAATATACTAAGTCAGAAATTTTTTACTTCCATTTCTAAAATATTGGGTTTATCTTATAAAAGCTATCTGAATCAACACTGAGGCCTCAGGCCGCGCACACATGATGTTTTCTAATATTCGTCTTTAATAAAGTTAAAATGTTAATATTAATTTTTTACAATAACTTAATAACGAAGGACAATCATAATTTCCTACTCATTACCAATTCGCAATTCAAGAAAAATTCTCACCAACTAGCGGACAACTCATTCAGCTCTTAAAAATATTGCAATTTTATCGCCTTCAACGAATTTTTTTCCACATGTAACTATGTGTCCGGATTCATTAATTTTTTCTCCCTCACTATAATTTCGGGGCTCAGCCGTTGCTTTTAAATAACACAAAACTTCCTTTAATTTCACTTTCATTGTGTATGACAAAATAATAAACTCTTTTAAACACAGCTAGGTTAGATTTTAGTTCATCTTTCACTTAGCTAGATCGCATCGTGACGTCACAAAACATGGCGGCAAAACTAACTTGAATTGCGAATATTTAATCAGATTTGTTTTCTAAAAATATATAATTTTCGCAGAATATGATCACTGGTACAGCACAAATGGACGGAGCAATCTTAGTCGTGGCTGCAACAGACGGCGCTATGCCCCAAACCAGAGAACATTTACTTTTAGCCAAACAGATCGGCATCAATCACATTGTAGTATTCATCAATAAAGTCGATGCTGCTGACAAAGAAATGGTAGATTTAGTCGAAATGGAAATCCGCGAATTGTTAACCGAGATGGGTTACGATGGCGATAAAATCCCTGTTGTTTCCGGTTCAGCTTTGTGTGCCCTTGAAGGAAAAAATCCCGAAATTGGCGCCGAAGCAATCATAAAACTTCTCACAGAAATTGACGCCTTTATTCCAACTCCGGTTAGAGAACTCGATAAACCTTTCTTACTTCCAGTAGAAAACGTTTATTCCATTCCTGGAAGGGGAACAGTCGTTACAGGCAGACTGGAAAGAGGAACATTGAAGAAGGGCGCCGAATGCGAATTCATTGGTTACAACAAAGTTTTAAAGAGTACTGTAACAGGTGTAGAAATGTTCCACCAAATCCTGGAAGAAGCTCACGCTGGAGACCAACTTGGAGCTTTAGTCCGCGGTGTAAAACGCGACGATATCAAACGCGGTATGGTCATGTGCAAACCTGGAACCGTCAAAGGTCACGACCAAGTCGAAGCTCAAGTTTACATTTTGAGCAAAGAAGAAGGCGGGAGACATAAGCCGTTTACTAGCTTCTTCCAGATGCAGATGTTCTCCAGGACGTGGGATTGCGCTGCGCAGGTTACCATCCCTGGAAAGGAGATGGTCATGCCAGGAGAAGATGCGTCTTTAGTCTTGAAACTCCTCAGGCCTATGGTTTTGGAACAGGGACAAAGATTTACGTTGAGAGATGGACATATTACACTAGGAACTGGAGTTGTTACCAAGATTCTTAAACCGCTGACACAATCTGAGAGGAATTCGCTCACGGAAGGGAAAAAGGCACGTGAGGCCAAAGCTGTCAAGGCGTAAAATGTAGGAATGTTAAGTCGTATTTTAGGTCCCAGTGTATAAGTTGTAATATTCGTTTTAATATATTTCTTTTTTAAGTATTTTGTTTTTTCTTTCATAATGCAATGTTAAAACCATAATTCGTTATTAAATATTTTATTAATCTTTATGGGAAGTTACTTTTTGGAAAATAAACAATATTTAAGAAATATGTTTATTATTTAATAATAGTTATAATAACGATAATTAAATTTCAGAAATAAAATCAATTATTTAAAATAATAGCTATTTGCGCTCGAAACACACACAAGATTTATTCTACAGTCGCCGCAATGGGGTCCTCCGCCATAATAAAAAATAATAAAATGTACACTTTGTACAGTACTACTCAATAATTTTGCAGTGAAGATATGAAACTTATTCAAATATGACTTCAAGATACTGTTTTGGCTTTCCTTTTTCAAAAAATTAATGCCAATTTTGTAATGAATATTATAAATTTTTTGCATAATTTATTTATTTCAAGTACATTCAACATGTGCAGTGAAAAAGTGGATGTCCATTGGGAGCGTTCACGCTAAACTTTCGCAGGTGGCAGCACAACTGTTCACACAATTTTATATACATTTAATTTTAATTTATCCTTATTATCCATTCTTGAGCTATTGTTTCAATCTAATCTAATTTTACAGAATTAATATGTAATCCTCTATTTTGAGTAAACAACACAAAGTTTAAAATCTGCAATAAAACAAAAAAAAATCTGATGTGGCCAACACATAACCTCTTGTCAATTTCATGTTTAAAATAGCAATGAGCTTTAAGTAAAGCATCACTTGCGATTGATCGTTTGTAAACAAAATTTAATTTGTTCCACTAAATAGAAAAGTCTATAATACGAAATTTTGGATTATATTTTATTATGTTTTTCCTCAAAAATCTGTTAAGAACTCCAATTTAGGTACCACTTTCGGTTTATCATATAAGTATAGTCAAAATGTAATATGTTGTTTCAAATTATACACTAGTTTTAAATACAAAATTTGCTAAGTTTTGGAACATGTTTTAATATATTTTTTCAAGAAAATCTGTTTATAGCTTTCTGTAAAGTACTATTTCCGGTATATCAATTTTAGAAAAAAATCTAATATGTCGTTCTCATTAATATAAAAGTCTTAAATTCCAAATTTGAAAAGTTTTGTATTGTATCAATATATTTTTCACGAAAATATATTCAGAACTTCAAATGAAATCACTTCCGGTTTATCAATTTTAGCCAAAATCTAACATGTCGCTCCCCTTTATATGAAAGTCTTAAATATCAAATTTGAAAGTTTTGGAATATATTATATATTTCACGAAAATCTGTTCAGAGCTTCAAGTAAAGTATCACTTCCGATTTATCAACTTTAGAAAAAGTGTAATATGTCCTTCTTAGTAACATAAAAGTTTTAAATACCAAATATGAACAATTCTGGTATATATCATAAAATATTTTTCACAAAAATCTGTTCAGAGCTTCAAGTAAAGTATCACTTCTGGTCTATTAATTTTAGCCAAAATCGAATACGTTGTTCCCCTTTTATAAAAGTCTTAAATACTAAAATTGAAATGTTTTGGATTATATTTTAATATATTTTTCTATAAAATCTGTTATGGGCTTCGAGTAAAGAGTCACTTCCGGTTATCCAATTTTACCCAAAATCTAATCAACTCTATATGAATGCAAAAAGCTTAAATACGGAAAATAGAAATATTTGCAAATTTATTATGAGTTATCGTGGACGAAAAAATCGTCACACACATAGAGATCATCGTAAAAATAGTAAAAACGTGTTGTGGGGACCCTAATTCGTGCTTATTCACTGAAAACACCATCGAATTTTTGGACCGATAACATTATCTCCGTTACCTACGGTATGACGGGAGTTAAAAATACAATTGTGTAATTGAAAGTTTACTTTTGAAAATGAGATTTGGTATAATCATCAGACAGATGAGGATTGGAAAAGTAAATCAAGTTGAGTTGGTTTTCCCAGAAGAAAAATAAACCATTTTCAAAAAATATATTTATTATTTAGTAAACTATAATTGTTTGATCTCATTTTGAATGTTTAATGAGATTTGAAATCAACAGACAGATGAAGATTGTAAAGGTAAATACTGAATATATCAAGTTGAGTTTATAAAGAAATTAACGTTAATTTATTATTGGTTTATGTCATTTATTACAAAACACAAGAGTTACTGGTTTGGAATAAAAAGCTAGTAACATTTAAATACCTTATAAAAATAGTAACAGTCCTTCCATTATACACTCACACAAGTCTTTTAACTCGAGGACAACTACGAGGATATCTCACCTAATATCCAAGTGCAATATCGGAATAAAATTATACAATAACAAATAGGGTACCAACTTTTATAATAAAAGACAAAACGTCAAATTTTACAATTAAGAACTAGAATGATATTGAACTCAGACGTAAAAGTCCTCGACAATGCAGTAATACACAAATAAATGCAAATACACTTTACAAATCTTCATCATCCTCTGGTAGGGCAGTTTCTTGTGCTTCTTTGAGATCCTTTTCGATTTGTTGCTGCCATTGTGGATCCATTTGCACCTCTGGTGGAACAAGAGCTGGCATTGCCACGAACTCCAAATTTGGGTCTCCGATCAGCTTGCGGGCCAGCCACAAGAAGGGCTTTTCGAAATTATAGTTGGATTTGGCGGATATGTCATAATACTGCCAAATTATAATAAAATAATAACCTAAATTAAAATTACGCGGGAAAACTTACCTGAAGATTCTTCTTCCTGTGGAAAACGATGCTCTTTGCTTTAACTTTGCGGTCTTTAATGTCGACTTTGTTACCGCACAATACAATAGGTACATTTTCGCATACTCGAACCAAATCTCTATGCCAGTTTGGAACGTTTTTGTACGTTACTCGGGATGTGACATCGAACATAATAATGGCACATTGCCCCTGGATATAGTAACCGTCACGAAGGCCGCCGAATTTCTCCTGGCCAGCAGTATCCCAAACATTAAACCGAATGGGCCCTCGGTTTGTGTGGAAAACCAGCGGATGCACTTCTACACCTAGCGTTGCAACGTATTTTTTCTCGAACTCTCCTGTTAAGTGGCGTTTCACGAATGTGGTTTTGCCAGTACCACCGTCACCGACTAAGACACACTTGAAAGTTGGCATATCAGGTTCTTGGGCCATTTTGATGTAGGATTAGTTGACTTCTGCAAGAAAAATTTTGATAATAATGGAAAAAGCCGTTAGCGCGTAGCACACATGTCAATTTGAGTAGGACAAACACAGCAAACTATGTTTATGATAATAAAAGTTGATTAATTATTGAATTACCACAGTAAACTTAAAGAAACACTTCTTTATTTCATGTTCAACAGGCTACACGCTTTGTCACAATTTAATTTTTAAGGTCGAATGGCGCTTAGAAAACGTCTCATAGGATTTTGGTATTTCAATACCGATTTAGATAATACATAACATTGTAAATACACACTGAATCTCAAAAATATTAGCACCAACTTTTAGTATAAATGTAGAGATTTTATTCACCTTAGTAAAAGTAACTTTAATACAGTGATGATGGTGAAAATGAACGATTTGACTTACCTTACAGCAAAGTCGTTACGGTTCACAATGGCGTCTCTATGCCAAAGGCCGTTTTCGATTCAACGACAATCCACCGAGTGTTCCCGAACTTTGAATTTTATTTAATACAAAAAATAACTTTACCAAAAAATAATTTAAATTTTAGAATGTAGTTTATAATATTCAGATGTTATTAAAACAAGAAAATAGCTTAAAAAAGTAATTTTAAGTAATAAATTGGTGAAATACGTCACAAGGCTGCTGTGACGTCACGAGCACGCGCATAAGTTCGCCTGCAACACTGCAGAGCCAACTTGAACGTATCGATTTCGTGACAGCCGCTCGTGTATGTTCTTAGGTGTAGTGATTTCATGTGAAACGTTTTTGAATGGGATTTTTATATAAAATTAGACGTATTCACAGTGTGTGACTATCCGAGTCGGTAGAAGATGACGAAGGACAGATTAGCGGCCCTAGTAGCGGTAAGTTGACAAATTCTTTGGTGTTCTCATTTTTCAAACATGTTGCACGGTGTAATCGCAACTCTCTGACAGGCACCCACCATCAACTTTTCGTTTCGTTGTTTTAATAGATTACATGACATTTATTTATGCGAACAGTTGCTGTTTTACAGGGCAATAATGTTTTAGCTAAATGTACTTTTGGGCGCCAGGGAATAGTAATTGTGTCAAATTTTGACACTGTTTCTAGCGTTAGACATTTGTGTTTCTACGATAGGTTAAACCTGCATCACACCGTTGAATATTTACTTATAGTTTTAACTTATGAATGTGTTATAATAATTATAATTAAATAGTGGCGGGTGCATGTTATAATTTTCAGATCGGTATTCATTATTATTCATTCAATTTGGTTATACCTGTCCCTACTGTCAATTGTTCGATGAGTTTTTATGATTGTCTAATATTAGCGCTCACTTTTGTTTCCCACAACAATTATCTGAAGTATTATTTGTTTCTTTGCTATTACACGGTTAAAATTTGGAAGAATGACCTTGAGTAGGATAAACTACAACATTTAAAAATACTCATGGTGGAGTGACCCTAGGAGAAATATTTGTATTATTTGGTTGCGAGTTTTGACATTTGTTGGGTTTGTTAATGATACATAAAATGACACGCCCCGATTTTCTGCGGTCGGTGTGTAATTGCTACCGTGAGGATGACCACCAGGTGTCGTATGCTTGCAGGCGCAGAGCGACGATGATGACGTCGGGCCAGACGACGTCTCCGTCAACGTGGAGGGCCGGGATGGCTTCATGGATGCGTTCTTCGCGGAGGTAGGATTAACAGCACACCTGATGATTTTTCACTATCTTAAAACTCATTATGTATTCTGACCTCGTAACACTATAATTCATGTACAAAAATGAGCGCGGGATTATTCCAAACATATCGTAACATGAAAATGGTTATTGCGGGATTTCATTCTTCGGGAAGCAAGAAATATATCAATTCTTTATTTTAACAGACAGAAGTAATATTAATAAATCTAAATGTATAAAATTTATATCAAGGAGAGTTTTATCCATTTTAGTTGATTAAATTTGAAAGTAACAGGTTACAAATGGGGAAACCCACGTTCGATCCTTCAAAATAGTCTGTATTCGTATAGATCGTAGATTTTATCAGCTGCTATATGTATTCCCTACATGACGTTTAACGTCTACTTGCGTAAGGGGTGACTAATCGTCCATCCCGATTATCATTTTTGTTGAGTGCTATCCTGAAAGAACTTTAGCCTTAGACTTGTCGCCATTTGTTCTATTTTTTTCCTTATTAATAGGTATTGTTTGTTTTTAAATTACTGAAATAATTATTAATACAGAATGTCCCACAACTTCAGGTACATATTTGAATGTCATATGGTACCGATTACGGAAAAAGATTTTTTTCAAAATTCCTATAATTAAGGGTAATTCATTTATTTATTTATTTATTTATTTATTTATTATAGAATTAAAAATTGTAATATTACAAACAAACTTTCATTTAACGTCTTTCTGAGTCATAAATAATAATTTGTAATGTTTTGAAGCAATGAAAGAATTTTGGATTTTTAATTTTAACTCCTGCCATTGTAAGAGATGTATATGAATCTTTCTAAAAATCCCAATCCCAGATTTTAGTAAATAAGTACATTATTAGGTCCAGAGCTGGGCAAAGTACCAAATAAAAATACTCGAGTAACGAGTAAAAGTATTCAATACTCAAATGTACTTTTAAAGTAAAGTATTAGTGTTTTCACTATTTTGTGGAAAAAGTACAGAGTACTTTCCAAGCACTTTAAAGTACTTTGTGAAGTACATCCTTCTATACGTAATATAAAATTATTAATAATTACGTATACTTTAATCGAGACTTCAATTTTACATTAATGGCAAAAGTTTTTAGATTTTGATAACAGGCTACTTGCGTGGTACTGAAAATCTGATATCTATCATTTAATACCTAAAGTAAAGTTGAAAACGTATGTAAGAATATAAATTTTATTTTTAAAAAATTATATGTGTTTTAATAAATTAAGAAGATTTTCTTTGATGCCATTATTTTGAACTGGAGAAAGGGATGCATATTTAAGAATGTAATTTGATTTTGACATTAGTTCATTTTTCTGTCACTGTCTCTTTTCTCTATTATTTACAATTTGCATGGTTTCTGTTACTTTTATTACGTATTTCGATTTGTTAAGCGGGATTTTGAAGGATTTTAACTTAGCTTATACTCGCACAAGATTAAAATGACAAACGAAAATATTAACCTCCAAACTATTATTCAAACGTCAAACAGATGATCTGTCGTGTTTAAATTACCCGCACATGCCGTTGCTATTGGACGTACCGATGTTATTGCTTTACAGCCATTCATTGGTTGGGAGTAATTCTACGTCACACATGGCGGTAATTTAAATATTAAAATTTCATTAATTATTTTCTGGCCAATTAATGAAAATTTTGCCAAAAGAAAAAATATGGGTAGCAAGTTTTTATCGTCTCTTCAAAAATATTAAATAAAAAAATGGCACGCAAGTAGCCCATTGGCCAACCAGAAGTAAGAATTTCTTTAAAAAATCGTCTTAGGGCCAATCGGATTATTGACAGCAATGATCAGCAGTTAAAATTTGAACATTATTTTTATTAACGACCATTAAATTATAATTCTTTTACTTTTAAATACTTTATTTACAGCCAAACTACTTTAAGGAAATCTGATGAGAAATTCCAATGTTTGTAATTGACAAATAAATACATACTCATTGTCAATAATCGAGAATAGTTTATATAGGATGAAACAAAAAAAGTTCATTAAATTTAACCAGTGACGGAGTCGTCGAGACGAACATTTTGTTTGTGATATAATTTTGCTGAATTTACTTAGTAACATACTAGAAAATAATTTTAATAGAATTGTAAATATATGTCTTTTTAACAATAATTGTTAAATACGATACTTCTGTAATATAAAATAAAATTGGCGAGAGGTATTGTGATATTTCTTCTGTTACGCTCAGAAGTTAGTATAAGTTTAGTATTTTATTTAAAAAAAGTAACTAGTCAATTTATATTTTAAGCAATTCAGGAGTTATGAGTCCCCAAAAGTCAAAAATGGTTCAATATCACAATTTCCAGTGTTTAATTTGCAAAAAAGATTTTTTTGAAGGTTAATTTGTACATTTCCGGTATAAAAGTGGTTAAATTTCCTCATATGCGGGTCCAATAATTCTACATTTTTGACTAAAAATGTGGCTAATGTTAAAAATCGGTCATTATTTCGGTTAAAGATAGTGTTAATTCCTGTAAAAACGAACTCTGGATGGTCTTTTTAATATACTAATATTTTAAATATAAAAATAAGATCGGAATTTTGGAAAAATTGGACAAAGTTTTATTTAAATATTTTTAAAATAACTCCTGTAGCTAATTTTTCGAAATTCTTCTAAAACATCGAAACTTTTATTTGGTTATGAATTCTGCTGAAATTTACAGGAAGCACATAAAATCAACTGAAAATCATTTATTTATTTTTAAAAATTGTTGAAAATGTTGGTTGACTGACAGCTGAAAAGTGTGGTTTTGACATTTTGACTCTGTCGGTAAAGCCGTTCTCGAAACTAATGCCAATGCTATTCTTATGTAAACTTTGAAAATTAACATAGAAAAATCTGATGTGGACACCGGGACACCAAACGACTTCCTTGCACGCACGACTTAATTATAAAATTGCATGTATTTGATGTAATTTGACATTAACATTTTTTTTTATTTTATTTTTTGTTCTATTCCATAGTAAGCTTTATTACAAAAACCAAAAATACATAATTTTTAAATTTAAATATCTCGCTTATACAAAGGGCTAATTTAATAATACTTGATATGCTAGACGCAGAATTTAATTTTCTAAAACTCTTATTTGAAGCATTTATTTCTAAAATCAAAATAAAACCATTTTATTCAAGAAATACTGTTAACAACTTCATGTAATATATCACTTCCGGTTAGCCTATTTTAACCAAAATCTATTATGTTATTTCCATTGACATAAAAGTCTTATACACCAAATTTGAAAAGTTTTGGATTATATTTTAAAATAGTTTTTCATTAAAATCTATTCAAGTAAAGTACCTGCCACTTTTGTAAATTATGTAAAGACGAAAAAGGGAAGTGCACAACTAGATGTTCAGTCCTAAATTCAAAATTTCAACTTTCTACGCCGGCTTACCGAAATTTTTCGTATTACAATACTTCCTTTACTATGTACAAGGAAGTAAAAACTATGCAATATTTTGAGCTCTAATAACTCACCACGACTTCTCTACAAAATTTGGCGTCGATATATATAACACGGTGTAGAATTGTCTAGCTGTTATTTTCACTTCTATGTATAAGATATTCGTATTAATTATTATTACTTGTAGTCGTAATTCAGGTAAAAATAAAAATAATATTATTTACTAAAATAATGTTTCAAATTTGACGTATCTGATAAAATTATATGAGAAAATTACGAATATATTCGAAACTATTCCAAAAAATTCCATTTCAAAAATACACCAAGCTCTGAAAAAACATTCCCGCTCATTTAATCTGACCTCATTACAGCGAGGAAATGAACTGTCATATTTATCATCAATTTCCGATGATAATCGAAATTACAGATGTACTATTTCTTCCCATCGGTATTTTAATATAAATCAAACTGGAGTTCCTCGCCTACTTGATCCAAACCTACGCGTCGGCTCGTAATTCTGTTCTCCTCTAAAGGTTAGGTTAAAGCTTGAATTACATTATACTATTTTCTCATATTCTCGTACTAAATTTTTCGTTCGATTTTCATCCGAGTTTAGTTCGATTTTTGTAATATATAGTCGTGCAGTCTCGATTAATTCCGAATATTTTCGTGTACATATTCTGTGTTTCCGTAAACAGACAAACAAATAGCTATTAACGTACCTAGGATTGTTATGAGTATCATAACTGCTGCTGATTACGGTTCGAAATTTATTACACTACGTTTACATGCTGTTTTGAAAATGGTTTCAGTTTTCATTCAAAATTATGCCAAACTGTTTACATGCAGTTTTCAAAACAAGTTTAAAAATTGATTTGAAATCAGTTTCGGCGCATGCGCATTTAGCTTATGTAAGTGACAGATCCTCTTCACTCCAAATACTTCGATTTGCTATTATTCCAATTATTTTTTATACTTCGTACTACTACGCACTAAAACTACACAACTGTCAGTATATTTGAAGGTTAGTAACACAAAGCGACAGAAACGTTATGCTCTGTACGCATGCGCAGTATCGAAACTGAATTGTAAGTGTTTACATGAGTAGTTTTGAAACTAGTTTTCAAGTCCAACCCATGAATTTTAGTTTTGGTTTGAGATAATTGAAAACCGTTTTGACACTATATACATGGCGTTTTCAAAACGGTTTCAAACCTGCATGTAAACTCAGTAAGGCCCCATCCTATTTTTGTGTTGGCTTAATTTCCTGAAACTGGTAAAATATATATACATAACCGTGAATTACACTTTTTTACCTTTCAAGTCAAGTTTTTAAGTGTTGGTAACACTGTCTGTCATATTCTACGCGTGCGCACATTGAATCTAGTATGAAAATAGGGCAGACCATTTCTGAATAGACCATATTATTTATTATAGCCCTTCTGCCGGCAGATTTATGAAATACTAACTTTTTTTCTCTTTACTATTCTTAAGAAAAAAAGGAAAAGAGATTCCTTTCTAATTAATGGATTCAAATTACAATCCGGAAATAAACAATAGTAAACAGGCATAATTAATATATATATATATATATATATATATATATATATATATATATATATATATATATATATATATATATATATATATATATATATATATATATATATATTCGCACTTTACAAAAGAATCACAACAACAAAACATTAGTTTGGGGTTATCTGTCAGACAGAAGAGTAAACAGGCGCTTAAAAATTTTTAATTTTAATGTTTATTTTATTGATTATTTATATATTATAAGGGCAGAATCCAGTAGTTAAACATGAAATGAAACTTGCAAGAAAAAAATTATCGTTCATTTACGTCTACATAAAATAATATTTTGCTTTAAAAATACAATTTTTCCCATAAGATAACATTGGTTTCATTTCCGCTGTACAGGTAGGTTGTCTCATTTTTGATGTTTTTTAAAGGTATCTCAGGAAATGTTAATGATAGATCAAAACCGTTTGCACATTGCAGGGTCAACTGTTCCAGAAAAGTTTCATAGTCACAACAGGAATTTTCGATCTTCTTTTGTTTCTGAGCTACAGGCAAAAACTCGATTTTCGCTCATTTTGAAAATATATCATATCTTATTTATTATGATAGTTAGAGAAAAATTGTTTTTACAAAAATTTTACCGTTTTTGATAGAATAAAATGGCGTAATTAGATTTTTTGAAAACTTAATAATTGTCGAGATATAACACAAACTTATGAATTTTTAAATGGGAACCTATGTTGAAAATAGTCGCGTATTTTTGCTTAATTTATAATGTTTTCAATTCTTTTGTTTTAAACAATAATAAAACACGAATTATTAATTTATTGGGGTGAAAATATTTGAAATTATTAAGAAACAAATGAAAAAAATCTATTACAGATCATCATTTGTTTATTTTGATTCTATATCTATTAATTATGTTCTCAAAATTATTCTTAACCAATTATTTTCGAGTTAGATAAATTACTATTTATCGACGTTACAGTTGGCTTTGACACAATTCGAAAACAATGCTTTTGAAATAAATAAATTGAAAAACTGAGTAAAACTGAAACAAATACTATTAGGAATATGCAAATGATGATCTGTAATAGATTTTTTCATTTGTTTGTTAATAATTCCCATTATTTTCATTCCAATAATTTAATAATTCGTCTTTTATTAATGTTTAAAACAAAAGAATGTAGACTTGTTATATATAATTTAAAAAACATATAAATTATGCAAAAAGACGAGACTATTTTCAAGATAGGTTCCCATTTAAAAAATCATAAGTTTGTGTTATATCTCGAGAATTATTAGGTTTTCAAAAAATCTAATTACGCCATTTTATTCTATTTAAGAAACGGTAAAAATTTTGTAAAAACTATTTTTCTCTATCATAATAAATAAGATATGATATATTTTCAAAATGAGCGAAAAACGAGTTTTTGTCTGTAGCTCAGAAACAAAAGAAGATCGAAAATTCCTGTGGGGACTATTACTCTTTTTTGGAAAAGTTGACAATGCAATGTGCAAACGGTTTTGATCTATCGTTAATATTACCCGAGATACCTTAAAAAAACATCGAAAATGAGACACCTTGCACTCCCAAGCATATGATTAGTGCATTCTGAGCATGCGCATTGAGATAGTAATATAGTCTATTAGAATCTAGTATGAAAATCGAACGAAACTCGGATAAAAATATTTGATTTACAATATACCAGAAATGACTAGAAATTTACAAAAATAGTATAATGTAATTCAAGCTTTAGGCGACCTACAGGAAACTGCGTGAGTGCCATGCACTTTTCTACTTTGGTATTCAAGAGCGATTGTCAGATGTTGCATCTATTGTTACGTCATAAAACAGTTGGTTGATCGTTTGTGTTATTTTTTTGTCAAATGCAACAGGAAATACTTTCTAGATGACATTTTAACCTCAAAGTTACGGTTTCTGAAATGAAGTAATAAATTGTGAAATTTATTTTTAAATGTTCTAAGTTTACAGCAACAGATATATTTTTATTATTGTTCTTAGTTTTTATGTTAAAAGTTCTTAAAAGTTTATTATTTTTTGCAATATTTCATTACCAGTAATTCTTCTGTCATAATTAGCGAAATTAAATTAAGACAGTACTTCTTGTCATTAAAATTTAGCGCGGTAAAAGTTACTGATTGTTTCTAAACTTTTTGTGGTTTTTAGTTATTTTTAGAAAATATACCATGAAAAATTATCTGTAAAACGATTAAATATATCATTCTTTCCTAATGAAGTCATCGTTTTTTAATTGTTTCGTTTCCAGAAATTGATATTTCGGAAAGAAATTTACTAGCTCAACGAGAAATAATGTTTTAATAAGTAAAAGCCTTTGAAATGTTGGCACTTTTTATTTTTTAGCGGTAATCGATGTTTCTCAGATATAATAAAGTTTGATTATTTTAAATTAAGTACACTTTAAAACGAAAATATTTTTTTTAGTTTCATGTATAATATATAATTTTTTTAGTTCTTTAGTACGGCGTAAATATGGATTTTGAAAATTTAATCTCGGTCCTGACAATTTCTATTTTACTAGACTATATTAATGAACGTAATTTTTTTTTCAGCCAGTTTTTAAACTGTGGGGACCAACTTTGTTATTTTAAATGGGATCATATATTTTTTATTTACTTATTAGATAGAGAATTTTATTCTAAAATCAGTTATATATTTTCATAGCCTCACATAACGGTTTTTTTAAAGAAATATGCGTATAATAGTAAAATAGTAATAATAGTAAAATAAAAATGGTTTGCTAATTTAACCGACCTTGTAGCTCTAATTGTACTCAAGATAGCAATAGTGTACCACTTAAAATGAACACCCTGTATGTATATATATATATATATATATATATATATATATATATATATATATATGTATATACAGGGTGTTTCCTTTAAACAACCAGCGCTTTTTTGGGCGAACTAACAACTTTAGAGAAAAATGTTTAATACCAATAATGATCAAGAATAAGGGGATAATGTATCAATAGTAACAAACTAAATATTTAACCAGTTGTTCTCAAACGGTAGAACAAAATTATATTTTTAAATGGCACCCTATATAATTTTTTATCCCTTTAAATAGAATATTATTTTCTGATTTCAACGATATAAATATAGCATAGGATTGTATAACAATTATTTCGAGAAAAATGGTATTAAAAGCTAGAAATAATGTAATATAAAATGGGTTTACCTGTGTATTGCATAGCCTATTGTAATATTATAATATTATTTTTAACGCTAAAAAAACATTAAAAAGCCAACTTTTAATTCTTTAAAACATAGACTTAACTTATAAACCAAGGAATAATAATTTGATTTAAACGTCAACGCTATTGAGTAAATATTAGCACAGAGGCAGACGTTAGTCATGCATATATTCTGTGACAGAAGGCAGTGCAGTAGATAAGTAGGTATCTGTAATTCTACGACATATGTCATTATTATTTATAGTGTGTTAGAAAGTAATGCCACTATTTACATATATCTATCACACCACATAAATTAAGTAGACATAGGTCAAAAAAATTTTCTTTTTCTAATACAAAATGTTGCTAAGATACTGCTATAAAGTGATGTGTATTCTTTCTTCCAACAAATGACCTTGAATAGTCATATTTCGTGAATAATAGCTTATTGTTGTTATCTCGTTGTTATATCTAATATTTGACATGTGACAGGTTATTATACCAATGAAATATTAAAAATGACCTTTCTGCCAAATATTGGTGTTTTTATATTTTAGCAGGATGCAGTTTATTATACAGATAGATTCTGCTTCGACTTGAATAATGATCATAAGAACGATAAAGACTGTGGTGGAAGAAAGTTACTTTTGACATTCTATGATATTCTTGAAAACTCTGTGTGATGTTTCTGTTACATATTCAATCAAAATACAAAATTTAAATCTATCCATAAATTTTCAATCACGTTGAGATCATTTCTAGGAATTAACAAACCCGTTCTAAATAACGTAGAAGTTTCCAAATATGACATAAATATCATATTGTTCTTTAGTTGTTTTGGGAAAATGTTTGCGTACTAAATATAATTAAACTATTATTCACGAAAGATGACTATTCAAGGTCATTTATTCGTAGAAGGAATACACATCACTTTATAGCAGTAGCTTAGCAACATTTTGAATTAGAAAGAAAAAGATTATTTGACCTATGTCTATTTAATTTATGTGCTGTGACAGATATACGTAAATAGTGGCATTACTTTTTAACACACTATAAATAATAATAATGTCTGTCGTAGAGTTACAGATACCTAATTATCTACTACACTGCCCTCTGTGCTGATGGTTACCCAGTGGCGTTGATGTTCAAATAAAATTATTACTTCATGGTTTATAAGTCAAGTCTATGATTTCGTGTTTTGCAAAAAAATAAGTGAAGAACATAAATCTTTTAGAAAGGCAATATTTAAAAAGAAACACAATTTTCAAATAAATTACTTTTATTTTTTCAGTTAAAATGTATCCATAAATATTTCATATTGCACGCCTATGCATACCGAATGCAATGAAGTTATCTGCAAGTAATATTATATCAGACGGCTCATAAATGACCTTGAATAGTCATCTTTCGTGAATAATAGTTTAGCAATTCATTATTTAAAAAAAAATTAAAGCGTTGACAGATAAGTTAAAGGTTAGATTAGGTTCATAAATGTATAATGAAGTTAGCTATTGTCAAATAATCTGGTTCATTCACAAGTATTATTTTGTAAAGATTGTTAATAATACCGACGTACGAGTAGGTTCTGAATTGACAAATTCATAAAGATTGTTACAAATGTCTTTATGATAACAATCTTTATATGCATAACAACCTTTATGACAATTTCTCTGAATAGGTCACTTAAAATTTAAATAATAAAACATACTTAAGGCTAAAATTAATTTTTTTCAAAATACATTTCCTTGGAAATTCCTATTGTACTACCTAGAGATGGGTAAAAATCCTTAGTGACATCCAATTTTCCGTTGAACCTAACCTAAACTCGTCCAAATCCCACTATTCCTCTTCCTGATCTCGTGTAGGTCTCATTCGAGGTCCTTCCTGATCCGAGGTCATGGCCCGCAGCCTGAGCTCTTAGTTCTCGAAGTGACGGCTTGATTGGCGAGATGAATCACGAGAATTCGACGCCCGACGTTCGTCGTCCTGACGTTGACGTTCGACGTCTACTGTCGCTCTTCAGAAACTCACTTCAATTGCCAATCTCGTACGTCGATAGGTGCAAATCACAGGATTAAGGATTAAATACTTCCAGGAAGATAGAGAGGAAAAATTTTGATGTATTGGGAAATTCAAAGATTTCAATATGAAGTTTAACATCAACAATACGGTCTAGGAAATAGGGGTACTTATTTATTTATTAAAAATTTAAAAGTATCCATTCGTAAGAAAATATTTTTAAATGTTGTATGAGGGAACCATGTTGATAATGTGCAATAAATTAAAGGCCTTCAAGTTCCAATATTCCTTATTTAATTATATTCAGGACGTTTCGAGCTAAATTCGCTCATCATCAGCAACTAACAAATTTTCATGCTGAGAATTATAAATAAATACATAAATGTTTATAGTATTGAAGCAGAATTACGTTGTTGTACATCATCGAAAGTTGTGAAATTACATGTGAATTATATTCAACGTAGTCAGATGGAGCATGGGCCCCCAACTCAACAATGCAACAAGCTGCTGACACGGCCCATTAACAACTCAGTTGTTAATGGGCTGTGCTCCATCTGCTTCAATACTATAAACATTTATGTATTTATTTATAATTCTCAACATGAAAATTTGTTAGTTGCTGATGATGAGCGGATTTAGCTCGAAACGTCCTCAACATAATTAAATAAGGAATATTGGAACTTGAAGGCCTTTTATTAATTGCACATCGTTTTTTTTTTTTCGTTATAATCTATTTATCAATTTTTAAGTAACTATTTGTTTACTCAAGAATTAAAAATCTGATGTGGCCAACACATGACCTGTCAATTCCATGTTTGAAATAGCAATCAACTTTAAGTAAAGTATCACTTTCGGTTGATCGTTAGTTAACAAAATCTAATTTGTTCCAATAAATAGAAAAGTCTGTAATACCAAATTTTGGATTATATTTTATTGTTTTTCCTCGAAAATTTGTTAAGAGCTCCAAATTAAGTACCACTTCCAGTTTATCATATAGGTATAGTCAAAATATAATATTGTTTCAAATTATACAGGAGTTTCAATACTAAATTTAAGAAGTTTTGAATCATATTTTAATATATTTTTTCAAGAAAATCTGTTTATAGCTTCCTGCAAAGTAGTTTTCATTAATATAAAAGTCTTAAATACCATATTTGAAAGTTTTGGATTGTATCAATTTATTTATCATGAAAATCTGTTCAGAGCTTCAAATAAAGTATCACGTCCAGTTTATCAATTTTAGTCACAAAATAATATGTTGCTTCCCTTTATATAAAAGTCTTAAATACTAAATTTGACAAGTTTTGGTATATGTCATAATATATTTTTCACAAAAATCTGTTCAGAGCTTCAAATAAAATATCATTTGCGGTTTATCAATTGTATCCAAAATCTAATATGTTGCTTCCCTTTATATAAAAGTTTTAAATACTAAATTTGACCAGTTTTGGAATAAATCCTATTATATTTTTCACGAAAATCTGTTCAGAGCTTGAAGTAAAGTATCACTTCCGGTTTATCAATTTAAAAAAAAAACTAACTTGTCGTTCTTATTAATATAAACATCTTAAATACTAAATTTGACAAGTTTTGGAGTATATCATAATATATTTTTCACGAAAATCTGTTCAGAGCTACATGTAAAGTGTATCACTTCTGGTTTATTAATTTTAGCCAAAATCTAATATGTTGTTCCCCTTGATATAAAAGTCTTAAATACTAAAATTGAAAAGTTTTGGATTATATTTTAATATAATTTTTCATTAAAAACTGTTATTGGCTTCAAGTAAACAGTCACTTCTGGTTATCAATTTTACCCAAAATCTAATCAAGTCTTTATATGAATGCAAAAAGCTTAAATACGGAAAATAGAATTATTTGGAGTTTTTTTATAAGAGTTATCGTGGACAAAAAATCGTCACACACACACACGGGCACGCGCGCTCACACACAAACACGCACGCACGCACACACACAAACACGCACGCACACACACACAAACACGCACGCACACACACACACACACACACACACACACACACACACACACACACACGCACGCACACACACACGCACGCACCTACACACGCACGCACCTACACACGCACGCACCTACACACGCACACACACACACACACACACACACACACACACTCACACACACACACACAGACAGACACAGACAGACGTCGTAAAAATAGTAAAAACGTGTTGTAGGGACCTTAATTCGTGCTTATTTACTGAAAACTCACCATCGAATTTTTGGACCGATAACATTACCTCCCTTACCTACGGTATGACGGGAGGTAAAAATGATCAAATTTTGACGTTTCGGGCTGTCAAATATGTCATGCACGAAATAAAACAAATTCATAAATTTTATGTGTGTAAAACAAGCTGGCTCCGCAGCGCCACTAAGTCTATTCTTATCTGAAACAGTATAGGTAAATATTGGCGGCTGTTCTAATGCTTTTATTTATTTTTTGCCAGAAACTAAAAAAATGTTCTGTGGTTACTTCCACATTTTCACTTACAACGATACTATAAGAAATTGAGTAATTAAGTACTAATTTAACTTTCGCAATTTAATTTCAAATAACTTGAAATGATAGTGCAAATCGTGCAAATTTTGTTTTCCTGATTTTATATTCTCAATAATTCTATTCTCAGATAATACTGTACCTACAACAAATCTTTTGCAAAATTATATAACATCTGAGCCGCTAAGGGTAAATATGTAATATACCTAACTATTATTACTAAATTATGAAAATATTCTTTACATGTGTAACAGTTTTTCGACGATTTGTTCAAATACAAAAAGAAAATTATATTTGTAAAATTTCAAATCTACTGCCACTTTATAATATTTACTTTACAAATCATATATGATTACTAGACAAATTTGTCAAGTAAACAAAAATAGAACTATTACAAAAATGAAGTAAAAACATCTATCGCTTATGATGAGTAATATTCTTCGAAATTTAATTTACGACTAATTATTTACACCATACAGACATGTATGTATTTAAAAATATTAATATTTTCCTCACTATTGTTTTTTTTCTGTCACGATTCACAATATTATCATATATAATATCATAAGTGGTAAATTTTTGCCGGAAAATTTTTCAGATTGTTACGAGAGCCGGTTACCTAGCAATTTATTGAGTGACATTGACAAAAAAATCACGAGTTGTCAAACGAGTGATTTTTGATCAATGTCACGAGATAAATTAGCAACAGGCTCGAGTAAAGCAATAGGAAAATTTTTCCAGGATAAATATTTAACCACGAATGATATTCGGATGACTATTTCCAAAATAAAAATCAGGTAATCATTTATATAATTTTTTTCTTGACAAAAATTTTGTAAGTTTTATTGTGTTTGGTGGTATTGTTTCAGTTTGCTTTTTCAACGTTTTAAATATATTCCTGTTCGAATCGACTCGTTTTTAATAAAAACTGTTCGTATTGAAATTATACAGACTTTGACAGGTATGTAAACAATATGTTTCTAAAACGTCAAAAAATTTTCGCTTATCAAAACTCGCTTACTTGTAAAAATACGACGTCTTATTGGTTTGCTTAAAGGCTGTGAAAAATTTTTTGTGACGCTGTTTTGTCGAAATGAATCTTGGTAACTATGTAGAACCTTGAATTTGGATTGGTTTATATATTTATGAGTGAAATAGTCAGTGTAAATCCCTCTAAAATCTCCGATTATTTGATAAGGAATGAGTAAATATGTCAATTCACGGTGAAAACGTATTTATACATTAGTTTTTGGTGGATTAAATATTAAAATGGATGTAAAAATTATTATTCTCAAGACTAACAAAAGCGAGCGCGACATAATATTGTGTTGTGTATAAAAGTTATTGTTAGAAATTCACTTTTACTTTTATTTATGTTGCGTAGACTCAACTGAGCATAAAATAATCGTGAAGAAAAAACTGCTTTGTTTGTTATGGTTGCCGGATATCCTATTTTCACTATCGTAAAGGTAGCGCGGCAATTTCTAAACATTTCGTACGACTTTGGACACTGAAAATAAATAAACCACAGATCTTACTCAATTTCAAAATTTCTGCTGTACGAATAACATTCTTACAAATTTCTATTTGTTTGTAATAGTAATTTGATAATGGATAAATATATTTTATTCAAGAAATTACTTATTATTTATCATTTTAGAATGTGCAATTACTATTATTTAGTTTTAGTTTCATTACACACTTGAAACATTATAAATTTTAGCCTTAACCCAGAAAGGTCGCGTTAGAATTATATGATGACTCACTTGGGATGTTCATACATATAACTCCAAATTAAAAATCATTATTACAACGTAAAGTTGTCTAATTCATGCAATTAACATACATAATGTTTAAATAATAGATAAAAAATTGAAGTGGCCAACACTATACCTCTCGTTTGATTTTTATTAATTTTTTAAATATACATATTTACATATTTATGGTATGACTAGCGAATGAAAGTTCACGTTAACGACAAAGTTGACGTTAATAACAAAATATTTTGATCTTTAGACTATTTAGTTTGGCAATTCTATGAAATAGGATTATTTGAATTTCCTCTTACAGTAGTTCCGAGTTGAGGGTTGCTTACAACTGAGACGAACGAACTAGAATTTGCGGTATTAATTTTTTTAAATACATCCCTGAATCCTGTTGCTAAGGTCATTTTAAATGCATCCTGGTATTGGGTACAATTCTAATCTTCTGTAACGGATTACATAAGGGTCAGTTCCCTTTCAAATCAAATATATATATATATATATATATATATATATATATATATATATATATATATATATATATATATATATATATATATATATATATATATATATATATATATATTAAATAATCTAAACGTCAACTTTCATTCGCTAGTCATACTATACTTATGCTGTAAACTGTATTAAGTTCCATTCCATATATATATATATATATATATATATATATATATATATATATATATATATATATATATATATATATATATATAATCATTTTTGAATGCTTAATATTTTGACATATATTTTTATAATAATAAAATAACAGAAGTACCGTCATGAGAACTAAGTGAACGACACTACTGAATTTGACAGAACAAAGTCTTAATTCATACAATTCGTAGATAACCTTGATCTGACATCTTTCAATAATTTTACTGTATACGATGTTATACTGTGTACTGTATACTGTAGGAGTAAGATAGGGCTTACGATTCCAGCTTTCTGATTGGTCTGAATGCAAACCAAGTTTACAATAGCAATATGTAAAGCAGGTATATTATTTATTCCATTTTGACTTTATAATCTATTTAACAACTTTACGTAACTGTTTATTTACTAAATAATTAAAAATGATCAAATTTTGACATTTTGATCTGTCAAGTATGTAATACACGAAACAAAACTAATTCATAAATTTTATGTGTGAAAAGCAGGCTGGCGCAGCAGCGCCACCAAGTCTATTCTTATCTGAAATATAGTATAAATGATTGAGAATTTTAACAAGAAATTGAAATTATGAAACTCTTAAATTTGTTATTTTTTTCTGGTGTTTTGCAGGGTGTAAGTAGGACTTGACACTTGAATTTTTTCCTCATAACAATGGACTATTATATAGAAAATCTATTTTCTGAATTGTTTTATAATAAATAATTTTTATAACTTTTTTTTCGTAATTAATGCACGTGCAAATTTACTTCGGATTATTTTGGTCTCTCCTGAGTTTTAGAAAATACTAGAATAATATTTATAAAGTGGTACAAGCAACTACTATTATTTTAAGAGTTGAAAGGAAGTGACTAAACTGAATTTGAACTTGAGTTGACGAATCTACATCCTGCTATTTATTCAGGCTTGACCCTGTTAGTCATTTTCTTAGTACTATTATTGATCTCATAGTAATTTTAAAATGACCATTTTCAATTCTAAATATCCGAGAAAGGATAATTAAATTATGGTTTTTTGAAAAATATGACAGGTATGCGTATGAGTGGAGTGGAAATGGAAACATATACAGGCAGAGTCTGGGAAGACGCCTCCCCCCTTTAACTTTTTTATTATAAGTAATAGAAAAAAATGGCTCATATAAAAGTTTTATTATTTTACATATACTATTTGATGGCAGATGTAGATATTTTTTATAAAGTCAGGTTTACAAGATACGACTGTCAACTTTTATTTTTCAAATGGCAACCTATAATTATTTTAATAAAATTGAAACCGCCATTTTTTCTCTTTTCAACGATGTATTATTTTTTATTAATGTATTTGAAAAATTTCGAGAAAATGAGATAATTTAGAAATATTAGAAATAATTTTTAAACAAATATTATAGGTGGCTCTGTGAAAATAAACAAAACGTAACAATGTAAAACAATTAAATTAATGTCAAAAAAGTATACATTTGTTTGTTACTTAATTTAACTTATTTTGTAAGCAAAAAAAAAAAAAATTGAAATGTTTACGAAGAACTAATTAATTGATATGATTCTAATAATTTATAAATCGACATGGGCGTAATTTTCAACATTTGTTATAAGTTGTTTTTGTTACCAAATTTGTTGTTTTAGTTTGTTGTATTACATTACCATAGTAGAATTTTTTTGTTAAATCTTTTATACAAAAATGTATTATTTTAGAAATTTGATTTAAATCAATGATTTAAAAAAAAACAGTTGATTTAAATCAAATGATTTAAATCAGGTCAATCCTGGTCAGGACTAGGGCTGCGAAAAAGATCGATTGATCGATCTTCATCGATCTTTTTTTATAAAAATCGGATTGATCTTTTATTTTGAAAAGATCGATCAATCGAAAAAATCGATTAATTGAAAATCGATTTTTTCCCAAAAAGATCGATCAATTAAAAAATTCCGGAAAATCGATCTTTTTAAAAGATATCGATCTTCTAGATTCTGAAAGAAAGGTTTTTTAAAATATATTTATTCCAAGATAAATGAAAAAATCTCATGATTTCACCAACATTTGGCGTTTTACGCTCGGTAGGTGTTATTTGTGAATTTTTTCGTAAGTTGATGTGCGTATGGGTAGTAAAAATTTTATAATAATTAAAATCGATCGTACGATTTTTTTATTAAAATCGATTTTAATCTATTATTCAAACCGAAGTTTTGACATAGTATTATGATTTCATATTTTAAAAAATCGATTTTTTGCTGTTGATCAATCAAATCGATCAATCGCAACAAATCGATTTTAGCAAAAGATCGAAAATCGATTTCAAATTTCTAAGATCGCACACCCCTAGTCAGGACTCTTAATCACTTTTATGGTAAATAATGGGTTGTCTTAAAAAAAAACTGAATTTTTGTTTTTACATGTACCTCAAATGAAAATTTCCGAAATATGTATTTAAAAGTTACGTTTGAATTTATTGTTATCCCTATAATATTTTCAATTTACAAATTGATGTTAGATTTAAAACGCATTATTATTTTACTATAGACTTAAAAGTACATAATTAGGAAACATATTGAACGCAAATTTCGGGTACGATCCAGGACAGAATAATCTACCTGTCTCCAGGAACCCTTACCGCAAGTCCCATACAGTTGTATAACGACCAATTGGCACATTCTATAATGAGTTTCATGGATCGCTTCCTCCAACTGTACCTCATCTTTAACTTTAATTTTAGTATTTTTTCCTGTAATATGAAATGAATTTGTAATACCTCAGACCGTATAGTACAAAACATTGTATGAAATAGTACAATAAGCCGTTTGAAATATTTCGTAAAATAAATCAAGAGTGCGTGAGATTGATTACATTTTAAAACAAATATGCTGCAAGTAAATACTTTCCGAAATTTTTGTAAAATTGTTCTCCAGCCGATATTTACGTGAGGAATGTCTGTTTGCCAATCCAGCAGGATGAAAATGAAATGTACAAATATTTGTAAACGGCTCTTTTGGGATTTGAATTGTACTGAAGTCCAGCTGAATTATTTCTACCAACTTCCCTATACGTAATGAAACTTGCTAACATACATATTGTGCATTTAAATTCGTCTGTGTCTAGTATATTGTGTAAAATAAATGTACTAACTTCATTGCGAATTTATTATGCACAGCACTGGAAGTTGTTAATTTAATTATACTATTAAATTTTGCATTTGTACTTTATAATAAAATTATAACTTTTGATGAGAAATATGTGTCTAGATGTCTAATCACATTCACCAAGATAAAACCCGATTTTAATCAATTTTTAGATTAAATTAATGTTTTCTTATCTGATAGTGTTATTATCTAATATTGAATGGATTTCTAAAAATAAAAACAATTCATATAAAAAACATATAATTTAATTACCTTCCGTCATACCTTTAGGTAAGGAAGGTATTGTTTTTGGTCAAAAAATTCGATGGTGAGTTTTTAATGAATAAGCACGTTTTAGAGTCCCTAGAATACGAATTTACTATTTTTGCGGTGATGTCTGTATGTGTGTAAGCGCATGTGCGTGTGTGCGCGCATGTCCGTGTGCGTGCGTTCGTTCGTGCGTGTGCGTGTGTGTGTGTGACGATTTTTTCTCTGACGATAACTCCAACACTACAATTCTAAAAATTATAATTCTTTCGTATTCCTCTTCGTTACATCCATATGAAGAGGTGATTAGATTTTGATTATAATAGGGGACTGCAGCGCAATTGATTTAAGAGAAATTAGGAAAAAATATTGAAAGTATATGCTTAATATTAAATATTAATAAAGAAATAAAACGACATAATTGAAATACTTCGGAAATAAGGGGATTTTTGTTATAGCATCTCGTCACTCATATGAAATCCATATATATATATATATATATATATATATATATATATATATATATATATATATATATATATATATATATATATATATATATATATTATTTTGATTGGCGACTCAAAGACGGTCTATAAATATAAACGAATACCCAGTTAGGGGCGGAGCCTACTACCAATGGAAGTAGAGAAATTTAAATAGCGGAGGCGTGGCTATCAGTTCAGTATTGTAATTCTCAAACAGTTTTTATTTGAATATAAATATTTTGCATTAAACTTAATAATTTAAATACATTTCCAATTATAAATCATGTAGACTTGTACAATATAATAATTTTCATTTATTTTTTATAAATATAATTTAGAAATAGCATATATTTCAAGAACATTTAGGTCCACGAAGAAAATAGTTTGATATAAAAACTTATATTCGTGACGTCACATCTATATTTTCAAATTTCGGAGGACTGTAATTCGCTTATTAATAGGAATTTTTTCACTGGATTTTCACCGACAGTCTTAGTTTTACCCTCATTTGAAGATTTTAACAGTTTTTCTTGAAAAACGATGTTAAATATCATTTTTTCACATTTATTGTTATTTTAAATATTAAAAATATTTTATTCTCTATACGATTTGATTACATATTATACTTCATATTCAATGAATATTGAGTTAAAAAACTATAAAGAAATTCAATTAAATAAAGCAGCCAGCTACGCAACACACTGGAAACATCTAATAATTAAAAAAATTCTGATAGACAGATGTCAATGTCAAGTGCAGTTGACATAGTATGTTTGTAATTTTACAGCAAATATAGAATCAATTCTTTGAAACTTTCTGTATGGAATTTGTATAAAATGCATAGAACTGAGAGAAGGTAATGTACTGAAAATATGGAATCTTTCGCAAGAACAAGAAACTGTGTATGGAAATTGTATAAAATACATATAGAACTATTTATCCATTATTATTTTTCACGAAAGCCTCTTTTACATTATAATTTTTTTTTTGCTAAATTTAATACTAGTGTTTACAAACTTTTTTTGCTAGAATTCATACTTTCATTCATATTTAGGCGTCGTTTAGTTGCCGTCAAAAAATTATGGACTGGAGATTTCTACACTGTTACCAATTCTGCGACAAGTCTATAGTTTTAATATAATTAATTTATGTTGAAATTAGTTTTATGGTGGAGGACTCCATTATTTTACTTGGAAATTTGTGGCCTGAAATAAAATTTATTGCATTATTTACACTAATAAATTAATATGTGCTCGTAAAATTTAATTGACGAATGTAATTACAAATTTATGTAACGATGTAAATTTTATACTTCGTTTTCCGGAAAAATTAAATTTACTCGTCAGAATCAGGATTAACTGTAGTATGATGTAGGTATTGACAAAGCAGTTGCTGTCAAAATGTGAACATGTCAGTTTTTCCCTATTTTCTAATAAATTAATCATAGTTGAGTTATTTAGTGTGTCATATGTATGCAAATAGATGTAGGTGTTAAATTTCCCAATCGGGGTGACCCAAATACATAAAACCTTATTAACAATGTCATATCAAAAATGTTTATGTGGTACACATTTCTGTTATTAATCTAATAACTCATGTTCGAATCAAATCTACCCATTTCTCATGACGCATTTCAGAACTATGTTTGAACTTTACAAATTCAAATTCTAATAAAAAAAATTGCTGAATTTAAGCGAATTGAAATCCACAATAATCCCTTTGTAGGTTGAATGATTGTGATGCTAAAAATCTCATATCCAGATTTTAGTGAATAAGCACGTTTTAAGGTCCCTAGAATCCGATTATAACATTTTTACGATGATGTGTGTGTGTGTGTGTGTGTGTGTGTGTGTGTGTGTGTGTGTGTGTGTGTGCGTGCGTGCGTGCGTGCGTGTGTGCGTGTGTGTGTGTGTGTGTGTGTGTGTGTGTGTGTGTGTGTGTGCGCGCGTCCGCGTGTGTATGTGGGTGGATGTTGGATCCACGATTTCTTAAATACTATAAGACTTAAGACATTTTTAACTACGGATTCATCAATCTAACAATAATGAGAAGAGTTGATTAAGTTTTGGTAACAATTGGACAACCGGAAGTAGTAGTTACAAGAAAAAAATCATCTAAATATTATTTATCGAGAATTTATGTAAATACTTATATTAAAGAACGTTAAAATCTTTATTCGATAAATATAAATTCATTATTATATCTTCTATAGATTTAGAGATAAAAAAATGCATATAAAATAATTGGAAGTAAAAAATCTCATATCAAACTACTTCAAGGCAAGAAATTCAAATGTTTGTAATTGGCACATAAATGTCACTGTCAAAAATATTTGTACATCATTATGAAAATAAAAAAAAGTCAACAACGCAAAAGAACATATACGTAAAAAAGAATATAAAAGGAATTTGCGAAAAAATGAGTAAAAGAAAAAGAAAAGGCAAGTAGAAAAAAAATTCAGGATATTGAATATAAAGAAAATGTATGTATTGTACATAATTTATATTAAAAATATCCCATAGAATTATTTGGTAGTGAGACATGAATATATGTATTTGTATTTAAAAATATTTTTTGTTTCATGCGTACAACCAGGTAAAATATCTGGCGAGAGGTTATGTGCTGGCCACATCAGATTTTTATTTTACATATAACTGAAAATGCTATATCTGCTATAGAATAAAATTAAAGCAAAATATAATTTTTAAAACTGTTGAAAGCAATTTTAGAGTAATGTTATGTTGACAGCACTGTTAAATATTAATCATAATTTCATTTTCATTAAACAGTCACAGGATTAAAAGAAATCATCATGTAATCTACAATTCCAAATCCTTTTAGTGTTTCAGTTTTCACGCAGTTTTTGTACGTGTCAAATAATTTTGAAGTTGCAATAATTTTCCATCCATTTAATAGGACATGGCCAGCTATTCGCGTGTAACATTGTATTGCGGTAATATTTTTCGGTCAATTTTCAAGAGATCCTGGGTTAAATATTCCCGTACCGTAACATAACCTGCTTGACGTTGATGACGGTTAGGCTGGACGTGGACAGTGGTGTCCGTTGGGGAGGGTTATTGGGGTTAATACCCACTTACAAAGGTTTTCATAAATAAATGTTGGGATATTGTCATGTTGGGCTGGAAGGATTTCAAAATTAATCTGCGGTTTTATTTTACGAAAAGGTACAAATTGTTCTATTTTAATTTTTATAACAGAACCACGGGTAAAATGACTAAGATATAAAACTTGTAGGGCAGTTCTTATAATGGCTGTAAAGTTTTAATGATAATTATTAATTACGTATGTTTTTAGGGTGGTCCTTAAAAGGGGTCAAGTCGAATTTTAACCGGGGCGCCCACCAAAGTTGTTCCAAATAAATAAATAAATATTGTGCTGGCAATGATTTCGCTTAATACTAATATTTGACCGTGCCTAATGCACTTGATTTTTCCCATTTAAATAACATAACAAATTCCTATAGGGGCTGTCCCCCTCCCCCCTTTGTAACGCACCCGTAACGCAAACATGAACCCCCCCTCCCCATATATTACGTAACGCAGTACTTGACCCCCCCCCCCAATTTTTTTACTGGATATAAGAGTATATGGCCTCCTTAATATTCAGTGAAAATTTGAAACAGAAACTATTTAAATTAATGTACATAAAGATGAAAAATAACAGAACAGAAACTATTTAAATTAATGTACATAAAGATGAAAAATAATGTACTACTCTTGCCCTACGGCTTGTCACCCCAATTTCTTTACTGGATATAAAAGTATATGGCCTTCTTAATATTCAGTTAAAATTTGAAACAGAAACTATTTAAATTAATGTATATAAAGATGAAAAATAACAGAACAGAACAGAAACTATTTAAATTAATGTACATAAAGATGAAAAATAATGTACTACTCTTGCCCTACGGTTTGTCACCCCAATTTCTTTACTGGATATAAAAGTATATGGCCTCCTTAATATTCAGTTAAAATTTGAAACAGAAACTAATTAAATTAATGTACATAAAGATGAAAAAATAACAGCACAGAAATTAAAAGCATATGCATTTCCATATGCTTTTAACAAACTATTGAAAAGTTTTTCCTTATCAACACTACTTGAATTCATGTTTTAATATGAATTGCATTGCACGAATGAAAGACCACTGGCCCAAATTTGAACTGTGCCCGACATATTATGTTGACTGTTATTGAAAACAAACGACTACCTGCATATACGAATTAGCGCCGCGAAATTTGAATGTTTCAAAAGTGTAGCAATATTTTTTAAATATTTTATCGTTACGTAACGCACACATTAACCCTCCCCATCGTAACGCTACTCTTGACCCCCCCCCCCTTGAAGCGTTACGTAATTTAAGGACAGCCTCATACTTGCATTCGTTCCAGAGTGACTAATTTCCTGTACTTTTACACATACTATGTTACAAGGGTATATCAGTAAAAATATTCTTTTTTACGATCGGATTATTAAAAAATGTTTACCGATACCAATAGGCTTCCTAAGACAGTAGGTTTTATTTACATGTAAATCACTTACCGTTCAGGATGCAAGATGATAAGTAAATAAAAACAACGATCAAAGCTTACTTTCAAAATGACAACGAAACTTTTTCATCCAAACACATAGGCGTAACTAGAAAAATGTTCTAGGGGGGGCCAGGCCCTTTGTGTTCAAAGTAAAAAGGAAATGCCATTTTGTCATATGTACGCATTAAAAAATGTTGAAAATTACTGTTCTAGAATATTCCAAAAAAATATTGAATATCCCATTAAATTCTAGAATATTTTGGAAAATTCTAGAATATTCTATAAATTTTTGGCAAATTTTAAATAACTATATAAAGGCTGGCTGAGCTCAGTTTAGTTTTAAATAGCGACACAAACAGATAGACCTTTTGGAACTTTCAGAAAAATTCTAGAACGTTAAAGAACTTTCTCTAAATTCTAAACTTTCTGAAACATTCTAGAACTCTCTGGAACTGTATGAAAATTTTCTTAAATTTTATGTACATTTTAGATTATTTTGGAACATGTAAGAAACTTTTCGAACTCTCCGGAATATTTAAATATACCTATAATGTGGATTGTTTTGAAATTTTCTACGTGAAAACTTCTAGCGATGAAATACAGCGAATTTAAGAATAATGTGGTTAGGATGTAAAGTACAAAACGCTTATTTTATTGTTTAAGCATAATTTGTGGAATAATTATTGCTTAATCAGAATTTTTCAAATCGAATAATTACTAAATTATTTACTACTCACTTCAATTCCCGTCGATTAATCAATTTACATCACACCATTCACAAAATTATATCAATAATTAAAATATAAAATAATTACACTAATATGTAATTTTTCCTAGGGGGGGCCATGGCCATCCTGGGGAGGGCCGGGCCCCCCCTGGTCCCCCCCTAGTTACGCCTATGTCCAAACACCGACTCAATAATATACTTATTGTTACTATGGTTTTTTGAAATAACTGATGTACAACATTAGTCACTCCGTGAGAGAATATTTTAGAAGTCATTGAGGAATTATTACTGATTTTTGTGTGTGTTTTTTTTTTATATAAATAAAAAAAACAGTTTTACAAAATTATTTTATTATTGAAAAAATTTAACATTATGAAACTTATTTATTTAAATTAATATTAACATTTACGCTAAAATAGGTTACTTACACTGAGAAAAAGATATAATTACGTGAACTGTAAATTTATTTGTTACAAATAAATCCTAAGCTTGAATAGAGCCAAATATATCTACAATTGAAGCAATGTAATAATTTATTTGAAGCATTTATTTGTCTCAAATAAATATATATTGAGATCAATTATATCTTCTATTTCATGAGAACTATGCATTTATTTACGTTAAGAATTATTTTAATTGTGCTAAAATTATTGCATTTCTATTGGATATATAATAATTTATTTGAACCAAGTTTATATGCCTATCTCTCGTAACATGTCCACTCTAAATAGATTAAAATTGAAGAAAAACTATTAAATAAAGACCAGATGTATATTTTTTCGTACACCATATTTTTATTAAGTCACAAATTACATCCTTAAGAATATTAATATACATATAACAAATAATTATAAAAGTATAAATACACACTCTGTACAGGTACCGGTGCATGTGCCTTGGCATAAAAGATACACTGAAAAGTGCAAAGCAAATATCCAAAACTCCACTCAAGTAGTATATTTTTCAATGTTTCGTGACCCATATTCACTACTTTTTAACAAACGAATGAAATACAAATCGCCAGAAGTGAACACTGTCAGAAATGAGCACCACCATATACAAGATGAAACGTACAACAAATGAACAAGTCCATACAAGTCACTTCACTTAAAATCGTCAATTACATATTTGTAGGAAACAAGTAAATATTTCAGAAAATTATAAATTTATTCATTGAAAATCTCAATTTAAAATACTAAGCATAAATATATTAGTTTATTTGAGAAAATTAAATTAAATTTAAATGAAATAAATCACGGTCAAATAAATAATATAACAGAATGAATAAAATACATTTCATATTAAAGATTAAATTGTATTTGTTGCAAGGTTGCAATAATTGAATGAATAAAGTACCCCTTAATTATGAATATTTATTTGCTAAAAACCAATCATTTTTCTCTGTGTATCTTTACACAATGACAGCTGTCATGTACGGCTGATGAAACGTAAACGAGAAACGAGTTAGTGGTTACTTGCTTTGGAATTAAATTCAAAGATGCTGCCTGTGCTTCTAAGTGAATATGTTTAAAAAGAAGGTACTCATTTACACCCATTTTAATGTATTTTTCCTTCAAATAATTCCCAATGACAAGTATAACAATGGTTACTTTGTAATTTAAAATACTACATCAGTTGACTTGTGAGTGTCCAACGGTGAATGAAAATATAAAAATGATTTAAGAAGTTTTTAAAAAAGTGTTGGATAAAACGTTGTATTACACTCGTATGGAATGTAAACTATTATTCACGAATGATGACTATTCAAGGTCATTTGTGAGCCGTCTGATATAATATTACTTGCAGATAACTTCATTGCATTTCGTATGCATAGACGCGCAACATGAATTATTTATGGGCACGTTTTAACTGAAAAAATAAAAGTAATTTATTTGAAAATTATATTTCGTTCTAAATAATGCCTTTCCGAAAGATTTATGTTCTTCATTTATGTTTTTGCAAAATTCAAAAACATAGACTTAACTGTAAACCAAAGAATAATAATTTTTTTTAAACGTCAACGCCACTGGGTAAATATTAGTACAGAGGGCAGTGTAGTAGATAATTAGGTATCTGTAATTCTACGACATACGTCATTATTATTTATAATGTGTTAGAAAGTAATGTCACTATTTACGTATATCTGTCACACCACATAAATTAAATAAACATAGGTCAAATAATCTTTCTCTTTCTAGTATAAATTGTTGCTAAGCTACTGCTGTAAAGTGATGTGTATTCTTTCTTCGAACAAATGACCTTGAATAGTCATCTTAATAATTATTAATACGTCAAAATAATTTTCAAATTTTATCTAAAAAAATTTTGTACGTCGATCGTGCATATTTTGAAAATTATATTTTATTCTCTTTCATTCCGTGAAATTTTTGACGTCCATTCGTACATACAGATTATATTTTTTAAAAAGGCATGAATTTTGCGCACTCATGATTATATATTTATTTTTTATTATTCATCCAAAAAATAAACACCGCGAAGCTCATTTACATACATCATACTTTATTACTTGACCTTTCATTTTACATTAGGTATTGAGCGTACCCGTGAGACCATACAAAAATATGAGGTACTTTTAAAAATTAAAAATATAACATAAAGTCCACAGCTTTGTTTAATTTTCTTCATATAGCTTGATCTTTTTTCACTCATTCGCTCATATTACTTGCTCTGGTGACGGCTAATATTTTAGCGAGTTTCTGTCTCATCTGTTGCGTGAAAGCCTTTATATTTTATCTCTTTTTGTTTATCACCCAGACTCTAACAGTGAAAAGCGACCTGAGCCAAGGTAATGTGATAAATACAATGTCCCGGTAATAATGAAATATTATGTGGTAATGACATGCTTACGTACTAAGGTCACAGATTATACAGACGTAAATTTTGTGTTTTTATCTTCAATTTGTGTATGACTTAATAAGACTTTACTGAATTTTTGAATATTTTTTATAATTAGAATATTATCTCTCATATTACACAGCATGAGCAAAATATGCAAGGCACCCGTTTAATTGATGAAAAAAGGAAATGATCTTTTAAAAATTGTTTTTTTCTATTTTCGCCTGTTACAAAGCTGTTAAGCACCCAAAACAGTTCGTTAATAGCTCATTCGAATGGTGTAATAGACTAGTTCGAATTAATTATTTAAGGTTGGTGGCTATCAATGTTAAAAAATATGAAATGTAAAATGTCACTAAATAAACGGACTCAAACGTTCGTTAAAAATACAATTTTTATATAATTATGAATTAGAATGTAGTAATAAGAAGAAGAGAAGAAATAGTAGAAAAATTAAAAAGATATACAGGCTGTCTCACAACTCTAGGGTAACCATATTTGAAATGACGAAAAAGAGGACGCTGAGCAAAGCGAAGCCAAAACCGCCGGAGGCGAAAAAATAAAAAAATGGGCGTGGTCGAATTTTATGCAATTATTAGCATTAGCACAAATACTATTGACATTGGCGTAATAATATAAATATTTAGACAGGTCCAGATTCAAAATACATTTAAGAAAAAAATTACTGGTTAAGTAATTAAATAAAAAACAATATCACAATGGGATTCTCCACTATTTTTTTATGAAATCGCATCTAAATTGACCTGTAGTTTTAGAAAATCTTTATTGTTATTCGTTAAACCGTAATATTTTTTTTAATCTTCTATGACGTTGTACGTGATGATTTTGTTCTCAAACAGTGGACTTCGCTAATAATTGGATTCACATAAATTGATATTTTTCGCATAAAAATATATAAATAGGTGCTTTAAAATAAGCAATTGTAACACGAGGGGGGTGGAACTGGCTGATGATACTACTTTGATGACTGCTGGACGCCTCGGATGGCTGGCGTCCACGACTTCGTGTGATGGAAGAACACACAGACACTTCACTTTTTACACTTTACACTCATGAACACTTCGGACATGAACACAACTTGTTGATTTAAAAACTAATACTTTTATTTACATGATTATTAATTAACACTAAGCCTAACATAACTAACAAAACTGTTACATTCTGTAACACAGCGGGCGAGCGTCGCCCCAAAACTCAAACTCTTACATGTTAACTCTTACGAGTCTCTAAACCGACTATTCCGTGTTACTCTCTCGAGTATGTAAATTCAACTCCCTTTAAAAAACATAACGCTATCATCAGGACAGGATTATCTTAGGGGTATACCCCATACCCCTAAGATAATCCTGTCCTGATGCACCCCGCATAGGTGAGGTCATTCTAAAGTCACGCACGTATATATAATAATTTCCAGACCAGATCAACAAATAAATGTCGTGACTATCATAATATTATAAGAATTTCTAAACTGAATTTTGACTTAAATAGATAAACAGAGTTAAAATATGAATATTGAAACTATAATTTAGAAGAGTTTATAAAAAGTTATTTATCTGTTATTGTGTTTACCCTCGCCTTGTCACACAATAATTGAAAATATGCGTGGATAATAAGCAATTCACGGCAGCAAGATACTTTTGTACTAACTCATTATTAGAATTGGATAATTTTTGGGCGAAACCAATAAAATAATTTGGCTCTGCCTGCAAGTTAGTTCAAAATTCTTTCACTTAACGTAAATGGCTTATAGAATTCGCACAATTTATGATCTTTCTCTACCTCTCAATATTGGAGTATCAGACTGGTTATAGTTTAGGCGTTTACGGAGCACTTGGCAAATAGAGGACTTTGTACATAGAAAATGTAGATATATACCGGACAGAATTTTATTCCTTGAAAAGAGGACTTGTCCGGGTAAAAGAGGACGTCTGGACAGCCTACACAACTCGCTCCCCAGAGCGAATGAGGAAACACGAGACTAGACTCGGATGTGTAATTTCGAAGAAAAAAAAATCTAGCTTAAAAGATAGTCGAGAAAAGACGTCTTAAAATTGACCAATCAGAGACCTACACCTTTAACGTGTGTTTGCCGTAATTTTACGTTACTAAGGTTTTATACAAATCAAATCATACCTCAAACCTAAATTTGTTGACAGTGAAAAGTCAGCTCTAAAGTGTCAAAATTACAGTAAGTCAAACAAATTTTGTAACTCACTAGTAGTATTTTTAAAACCTAGCAACCAGTTTTATTTTGTAATAATATCATCACACCTCTAAATATCCTTCCGGGATTGGTGGATTAAAAGGTTTTGTAACTCCGTTATGTAAGTAGCCGCAAATTATTTTCTTCTATTTGTTGGCAACCTATTGTCGTCGGCAAGTGTCAGTTTCGTCTGGGGCGCGAGTTGTGACACACCTGTACATAGAATATATCGCAAATAGTTGATTTTACAAAAGTAAGGTTACGTTATTGAACGTCAAACTTCATATTAGTATCAACTGACACAAAATTCCCTAAATTTTGACACTACGATTTTATTAAAAATCTGACCAACACAATACCTCCCGGTATTTAATTTTTATTAATTTACATATACATATTTATTTACATATTTAGTTATGGTGGAAACTGTATTAAGATCCATTCCATATAACTATGGTTCTATTTACTATTTTCTTTTTAAAACGTTGCTATAAATAATTTGAAATGATTATTTTTTTCACAGTGACATCTGTCAGTTACATACATTTGAGATATGAACTGTGTAACCAAGGAGTTGTGCTCGTTTAAACCGTAGGCTCCGGGATTAAAATTTTAGATAATTTTATAAATTTATCCATAAAATATATAGAAAAAGTGTATATGCAAATCTGTAGAAAATTTAATAATCTTTAATTTTTATAATAACACAAATCTCGAAAAAATAACATTTGAAGATATTTTTCGAAGAAACCCCATCTTGAGCTCCAAGTAAAGTATCATTTCCGATCGTCTGATTTACACCAAAATCTAATGGCTTCTTCCCATGCATAAGGAAGGTAGAAATACAAGGTTTCAAATTTTTCTGAATGATAGTATTTGAGTTAGAGTGGAGGATCCATACACACACATGCATCCACACAAACATCATCGTGAAAATGTTAAAATTGGATTCCAGGGACCTTAAAACGTGATCTGATCATTTACCAAAATCTCAATATGCGATTTTTAGCACGATCCCTATACCTCCCTTACCAAGGGTAGCGGGAGGTAAAAAGGAGAAAAAGCAACAAATTGATAGTATATTGGAAATCACAGATAATTAAAAAAGAATCAAAAATAAAAATGGGAAGACTTTATTGCTTTCATGACAACAAAATAAATAACTCAAGTTTAAATTATTCCCCGCACTTATTTTGAGTTTGAGAATACTTATTTCCGATCGTATGAAAAAAGGACTTTTCCAAACGACAGTGGAAAATTAAAAATGTGATCTGAGTCCATAGCTTAATGATGGTTTGAATGTTTATGTTCATCTTGGAGTGTAGCGTCCTATTTCAAAACATTATTAATTAGTATTCTATTGTATTAATTTTTCATTGTTAATTTGGAAATGAATTTCAATATGAAAATATTAATCTAATTCTTCCTGAAAAGGTTCATTACTAATTTTATGAAAATTGTAGCTGGAAATAACTTGTGGAAAGTTGTCAGGAATAATGAATTATTTAAAATTCATTTTCATTGTTTCAGAACTTCTAGACTTGTTGTATTAAGTTTTACATAAACTTCAATTCAATTTTCACTTCCTTATATCTTCGCTTTCTTGAAAGAATTATTCTGAAAGGCTTTCATTTAAATTTGAATTATTTTTTCATATATAGGAAATTAGTTTCTTTTCTTTTTTGGTTGCTTTCAACTATGTATTTCCTCATTTATATTTTAATGCTACATTCTACAGTTAATTTTTCAAATTTTTAATTAAGATTAATGTTCATGTTTTGAATCCACCAGATATTAAAATAGCCACCATAGAAGATATTTTGTTAACTGTGCAATAAAGTTTTATAAAATATTTTTTTACTACTAGCGTATGTACGGGGTGTAAAACAAAAAGTGGAACATAGGCGTTTAACATGGGAAATCAATTATTTTTCTTTATGCAAACGTTACCTAATTATTTTAAACAAAAATATTTCAAATAAAAGTTATAGAGATTTAAATTCCGCGTCTAAATCGTGAACGTGAAACGATTATTTTAGATCTTCATATAAAGGTAAAAATTAATTATAGTTACAGTTTTTATGAGCTTTTTGTCTAGGCAACCATGGATTTATGACAAAAAATGCGTTTTTTAACTGTCAATTATAATTACTACCGTAATCTAAATTTAGTTCTAATTGATAGTTAAAAACAACGCATTTGTTTATTTTTTATCATGAATCCATGGCTGCCTAGACAAAAAGCTCAAAAACTGTAATTTTATAATTAATTTTTACGTTTATATGAAAACCTAAAATAATCCTTTCGCATGATTTGGATGCAGTATTTAAATCTCTTTAACTTTTATTTGAAGTAATCTTGCATAAAATAATTAGCTAACGGTTGCGTAAAGAAAAATTGATTTCTCATGTTAAACGCCTGTTTCACTTTTGGATTTATACCCTGTACATATCATTATAGATAGGGACCTGGTGGCAATTTCGGTATATGATTTGATCGTCGCTAGGAATTTCAGGTAATTGAGTTTTGAAACTCGTGAACCGGATAAGCAAGGTTAGGTGTTGCTGCTTTTTCGAAAAAAAAAAAAAAATCAAAATTGCAAATAATATAACCTCTCCCAAATTATTTGTTCGTGTCTGCCATTTAGTTATTATGTTAAATTGACTATATAGCTACTATAAAAACATGCCAGACAACTGGACTGCTGCGTTCTTTTTAAAAAAATTGCTATTTACCATTGATTCTCCAATCTGCGCAAGTTGTTGTATTCAAACTCACAAACATGGTTTGAAATAGACCAAACAAATATTTTTATATTATGTGACTCATTTTTTTTTTACTAAATGTATAATAACATCGTTTTGACTTGAAAATGGCTATAACCAGGGCCGAAACGACGCGCAAAATTGTATTACAATAAACAATTAAAAACAACGTATGAAGCTTTAATTAAAAAAACTATCAAACAAAACGTGATATTGTTCGATGAACATTATGGGGTGCATTCTGTAAAAAAATGTTAATTTTAACATGCCTTTAAAAAATTACATTTTAACATGACTGTTGTTAGGACCTCTGGCATGGTTGACATGTTGAGTAATCTTGAGTACTCTGTTTAACTTTCCCTTGTTGTACTACTGATGATGAGAACTTAGTTCTCGAAATACGTATTTAGTTTTTATTAAATTTAATTTTAAGGTTAAGAGGAATTATATTAGTTTTAGTTGACCTTAGACTCCACCTATTATTAATTTTTAACTATCAATTCTGTTAAAATTTGAACACATAAAAATAGGTGTTAAAACTGTATATTTTAACATTCAAATCAATGGCCCGTATTCTGAGCGCACTTTTATAATAAAAGCGCTTTTATGGAGCGCCCTTTTACATTATATTCTTATGAGGAGTTTGCTCCATAAAAGCGCTTTTATTATAAAAGTGCGCTCGGAATACGGGCCAATGTCTTTAAAATTTTAACATCTGTTTATTCAATAAAATTATCACAGCATTTGAATATGTTGGCACTTCTAATTTATGAAAATGTAATAGGAAACGAAATAAAATTACCGTGGAAGATGATAAAAAATATCTAAGTGATATTTAGTACAATATACAACTATTTTACGAAATATTTTATTTAATAACGGTCACCAATTCCATCGTATGTTTTTGTGCATCACATCTTGATGCCAGTAGGAATATTTAATTAACATAATTCGAGAAAGATTCACAACTGAACCTTTGAATGGTATACCGAGAGCACAATTTAGATGTCTCGTAAAACATATTTCTTTATTAAATGTATTAAATGCCGTTAAAATTGCTTATTCCTTTGCTTTCGACACACTACAACGTAGCTTAATATTTTGGATCGCTAATTCTGAGGATCAAGAAGAAGAAATGTAACCTATCTAATGATAATTTATTACAATGTCAATATAATTCAGTTTTCATATGGAACCTAAAAATGAGATATGATTATGTAGCAGATTTTTATTTATTTTCCAAAGCAATATTTCCATTATTTATTCTAAAATTTCAAAGTGACGCATTCGTTTCCTAAAATTTCAAAGTGGCACATAAACTGACAGTTGTTTATTTTTTTATCATGTTTATTTATTGGTGTTGTTATGGTTACTAACTACATTATTTTAGCAAAGACGTGCCCTTTTTCTGTATTGTTAATCACTTCATTCTGGTGTTTAACAGGCATGTTAAAATTTATGATTTTAACAGCAGTGTCAATTTTTCGCGTAGAGAATACCAGAAAATGAATTTATTTTTAACAGTCATGTTAAAATGTAATTTTTAGGCTTGTTAAAATTAACATTTTTTTTTTTACAGAATACACCCCAATATCACTCTTTTCATGATTATGTAAATAACTATTATAGGTACACTACAGTTATGAACAGAATATTTTTTTCAAACGTCGTAGAAATGGCATTTTTTGTGACTTGATTCACGAGGTAGAAGTTTCATTTCTACGCCGGTGGAGTAGAAATAGCTAATTTCTACTCCGCCGGAGTAGAAATAGAGTTAGCGAATAAAAGGAAAAGTAGTGCGTTTGAAAAAAAAAATTAATGTCATTCGGAATAAAAGTGTCTTTGTGTGCCTCGCATGCAATTGTCCAACTCGCTTCGCTCGTCGTACAAACTTCCGTGCTGGCCACGCAAAGTATCACTTTTAGTCCTAATAACACAATGTACTATTTATCTTCGCGAATTATATCCATCAATTTCCTCGGGATTATAATCTGTTCACTAGGTAATGATAATATCTGTTCCAATGAGAGCATTTACCAGAAAAGTCACCACATGGGAAAGCTTTCGTGGATAGAGCACTTCAGAGGATGTCGCCAATAGAGTATTGTATTTTTTTAATAAAAAATATTATTTTACTTCAAAATTCTAAATTAACAATTATCAACAGGATGTGGTAATGATTCGTTATCAGTTTATCTGTTATCAATAGATAACACACATTGTTCTGTTGTTAATCAGCTGTTCGTTTTCCGTTATCTGATGGTGTTGCGTTTGTTTTTAGTGCTGAATTCACAGCCACCTTCGCGCAAGCTATTCACCTCGATGACTCATCCATTACGTTTGAATTTAAAAATGCTTGTAATGATTTCATCGACCAGTAGAGTGCTCTGATGAAAGAGTAATGCTTATTAATATATTCTTTCACCAGGAATCCATTGTTAGGTGGGAAGCAGGTAAACTGAAAATGAATGAATAATGCAGGTTTTATGCATGCCAGCTATTTTTAGACCTGATTAATTTAATAGCCAGAAAAGTCTATATGTATGGTGGTTTAAATATTCATTTAATTTACACATATATGGTAATGATATTCATGGTCGAAATGATTATGAGATCGATTGTCTATCTTACGATTCAAATTCTAATCCGTTCGAAGTCTTGTCATCATGATGCAGTCCTATTGGCAACTGACTTTAAGCGATATGACATCTGGTGCCATTTCTGGATCTATCGATGATAGGATATGTTAATGTTATGTGACATTAGTTTGGTTGTATAAACATTAATTTTATCCATTATTTACACCCTGTAAATAAAATAAGTACATTAAATTTAACCAGTAATACAGGGTGAGTCTGGGAAGAAGCCCCCCCCCTTAATTTTTTTGTTATAAGTAATAGAAAAAAATGGCTCATATAAAAGTTTTATTATTTTACATATACTATTTGATGGCAGATGTAGATTTTTTTATAAAGTCAGGTTTACAAGATCAACTTTTATTTTTCAAATGGCAACTTACCTATAATTATTTTAATAAAATAGAAACCGCCATTTATTCTCTTTTCAACGATTTATTATTTTTACCTTCCGTCTCCTTTAGGTATGGAAGGTATTGTCTTTGGTCAAAAAGTTCGGTGGTGAGTTTTTAATGAATAAGCACGTTTTAAGGTCCCTAGAATACGATTTTAGTATTTTTACGATGATGTATGTGTGTGTGTGTGTGTGTGTGTGTGTGTGTGTGTGTGTGTGTGTGTGTGTGTGTGTGTGTGTGTGTGTGTGTGTGTGTGTGCGTGTGCGTGTGTGTGTGTGTGTGTGTGTGTGTGTGTGTGTAACAAAATTTTCGTCTACGATAACTCTAATACTACAATTCCAAAAATTATAATTCTTTCGTATTCCTCTTCGTTGCATACATATGAAGAGCTGATTAGATTTTGGTTATAATTGGTCAACCGGAAGTACTCTCATTTGAAGATTTTAACAGTTTTTCTTGAAAAAACTATGTTAAATGTCATTTTTTCACATTTAATGTTATTATAAATATTAAAGAACATTATATTCTCTATACGATTGATTGCATTTTATACTTCATATTAAATGGATATAGAAGTATAAAATTATAAAGAAATTAAATTTCATAAATTAGCCAGCTATGCAAGAAACAGCTACTATATTAAGAAAATTCTGATTGACAGATGTCAGTGTCAACTGGAATTGACATATTCGTAGTATATATGTGTTGTAATTTTATTTGAAATATAGGATCTTTTTGCACGAAACTTTCTGTATGGAATTTGTATAAAATACATACAACTGTCGAAAGGTAATGTTAGATTCTACGAGCAAAATTACATAAGCATACCAATTTTCATAAGTTTTGAACAACTACTACAATCTCCAGAAGGAAAAGTCTGAAAATGGCCAAAAATCGTAAAAAAACTAAGGTGTACGTACCCCTTGCGATTTTTTCAGTTTTTTACGATTTTAATGAATGTTTAATAATTAATGTATACGTTGGAATATTTTGATGAAAATTGGTATACTTCTGGTTTTTGGTACGAGGAATTTACTGGTGAGGTCGTTGAAGGCGTACCGCACACCCATTTTTGGCTATGAGGATGGTGTGCTTTAAAGAAAAGTCGAAAATTAAAAAAAAAAAAAATATTCTGAAAATTTGTATTTAAGTAGTTTAAAGGGTGTAGATTTAAGATTTTAAAACCACAGGTCGATATCTCTTTTCGTGTCCGAGATATTCGTCCTCAAAACTTTGCTCAAAAATGCCCATTTTTGGGTCATATCCCAAAAATGGTCAATTATACACCGCTGGCGATCATCATTAGATTCTACGAGCAAAATTACATAAGCATACCAATTTTCATAATTTTTGAACAACTATTACAATCTCCAGAAGGAAAAGTCTGAAAATGGCCAAAAATCGCAAAAAATCTAAGGTGTACCCCTTGTGATTTTTTTAAATTTTTGATGATTTTAAGGAATGTTTAATAATTAATGTATCCGTTGGAATATTTTGATGAAAATTGGTATACTTATGGTTTTTGGTACGAGGAATTTACTGGTGTGTAAAAAGGGTTGAAATTTTTTAAAAAATTAAAAATTCTGAAAATTTGTATTTAATTAGATTGAAGGGTGTAGATTTAAGATTTTAAAACCACTGGTCGATATCTCTTTTCTTTTTCGAGATATTCCATATTTTATACAAAATAGTAAATACTCCCTTTTTCTCGGTTATTATTGCATATATATCATTTTTTCACATTTAATGTTATTATAAATATTAAAGAACATTGTATTCACTATACATACAAGAAATTTAGAATCTTTTGCAAGGAACTTTGTGTATGGATTTTAGAGAAAATACATAGGCATTTACGAAAATTCTACCGGTAGATACCGCATCTACCGACTGTGTTCAAAAACACAAGTCGAAAATTGTTCAATATCTCCCAGATACATCTACCGGATTCATGAAGAATCTAATCTCAAAAAAAGGTAGTGATGCAAAGCGAAGCGCGCGCGTTCAGTGAAAATGTGTTCAAAGTAGAACCCTGCTCAGTTTGTTAACTACACCAAATTTCTAACCTGTTTAAAATTTTCAATTTTTTTCATAGGTTATGGATTTACCCTATTTACCACTTGCGTTCTTAAAATATCGATTCCGGTAACTATACTCTGATAAAAAGCTGTTTACCGGTAACAGTCCACCGGTAGAATTTTCGTAAATATCTCATATAACTGACGGAAGGTAATGTGCTGGCCACATCAGATTTTTTATTAATGTATTTGAAAAATTTCGAGAAAAATGAGATAATTTAGAAATATTATAAATAATTTTGAAACAAATATTATAGGTGGCTATGTGAAAATAAACAAAACGTAACAATGTAAAACAATTAAATTAATGTCAAAAAAGTATACATTTGTTTGTTACTAAATTTTACTTATTTTGTAAACAAAAAAAAAAATTGAAATGTTTACGAAGAACGAATTAATTGATTTGATTCTAATAATTGGTGAATCGACTGGAATCATAAGAAGAGCAAAAAGAAATTACCGGGAGTGGTTTCCTAGACGTCGGCAACCGAGTTTAAGAACACTATCAGAAGATACCTACAGATGTAGAAGACATGAAAGAGCGTATTCGAAATGCTTTTCAGAGTATTTCGCGAAACATGCTGGCAGATGTTCGAACACATCACGTTCAACGCTTGAATTTTTGTATTACAGAACATGGTCGTAATTTTGAACATTTGTTTTAAGTTGTTTTTGTTAGTAAATTTGTTGTTTTAGTTTGCTAAGTTGTATAACACTGTTACGTTTTGTTTATTTTCACATAGCGACCTATAATATTTGTTTAAAAATTATTTCTAATATTTCTAAATTATCTCATTTTTCTCGAAATTTTTCAAATATATTAATAAAAAATAATACATCGTTGAAAAGAGAAAAAAATGGCGGTTTCTATTTTATTAAAATAATTATAGGTTGCCATTTGCAAAATAAAAGTTGATAGTCGTATCTTGTAAACCTGACTTTATAAAAAATATCTACATCTGCCATCAAATAGTATATGTAAAATGATAATACTTTTATATGAGCCATTTTTTTTATTACTTATAATAAAAAAGTTAAAGCGGGGGGGGGGGGCGTCTTCCCAGACTCACCCTGTAAAACTCGTCGAGAGCAACAATATTTCCTAATAACGTTTTTTCGAAATCGCATATTTTTTTTAGCAATTTTTCAACCGCGTACTGACAAGTCGTTCTACGTACTTTTCTATTAATTGAATGCAGTAGCAGTAGCTATGAATTAAATATTGACATTAGTAATAAACTTGTTTATAAGGTAAAATTCTGGCAAAATGTTTACGTTTATGAATAGCGGATACACATTGTAATTACTTCTGGTGTAGTTCTCAAGGCCAACGAATTTACATGAAAATCATCCTCTTCCTAATATTCACAAATTTATATTGTACAACACGCAATATTTTCGATATTTTCACAGTATGAGGTGGCACATGACAATTTGGAATATTTTAAAAGAGCAACAGTTACATCCATACCATGAGCAAAAATTTCATTGTTTCCAGCACATTTTGCGAATGGGTTGTATTTTTCACTTTTAGGGCTGGATTTATTGGAGACAGTGGCCGCTAGTATAAGCAGTGATTATGGGTGATTAGCTAGTATTTGATTATCATTGTTTTATCTCTGTCAATCGTTTATAGAATAATTTAGAGAAAAATGCTTCAAATAATAGATGCGTGCAATTAATTTTTCTATAACTTTTCTTTGAAGTATTTTTTTCTAAAATGATCCATAAACTATTAACAGAGATAAAACAATGCTAATCAAATGCTCGTTAATCACCCTTAATGAGTTGTTCATACTAACGGTCAGTGTCTTTAATAATTCATATTAAACTTATCTGGACACAAAAATCCTCATACTGTAAGAAGGAAACACAATTTTCAACAAAAATATCATTAATTGTTTGGGCGGGAATAAATTGATGAGTCATTGGTCCTCATTTAATCCCACCTTGTTTAAATGGACAAGAGTATGTACTTACATTTTTTGAATAACGTATTTAAACTATTATGATTTGCCGAAAACTCATCTCATACCCAAGCTATGCTCTTCCTGTATTCACACAAGTTCAAAAACCTGTTTTAATACACAATATTATAATTTTGTTATCCAAAATTCTTTATTTTAAAAATTTTACTATTACGAATGTATTAATAATAAATATGTTTTCCGTTGATCGTTTATTAATTACTATGTCTCAAGGCTGCAACTACCAGCCGAAAATTTTTGTGCTGTGTAAATAGCTTTAAATGTAATTTTTCACGATTTATGTTATTATAATAATTAAAGATTATTAAATTTTCTACAGATTTGCATAAATACTTTTTCTATATATTTTATGGATAATTTTATAAAATTATCTATAATTTAAATCCCGGAGCCTACGCTTTAAACAAACAGCATATACGGCTCCTTGGTTACACATTTCAGATCTCAAATCTATGTAACTGAGAGATTATATGTTACTGTCAAAAAACCAGTCATTTCAAATTATTTATAGAGTATCGTTTTAAAAAGAAAATAATAAATAGAATAATATTTGTATGGAAAGGTACTTTATATAGTTTACAGGTATTGTGTTGGCCACATAAGATTTTGTTTAAATATCGTGAGTGAAAATATCTTGGAAAACATAGGGAATTTTAGCGAAAAAAGAAAATATAGAAGTAATAAAAAAAAAACATCCGCTTACTACATACATATTATTTTTCAAATGAACTTCTTCGAATATATTTAAAATAAAATTCTATAAATGTGTTTTATTTTCAATAATTCTAGAGTGGCCTTCGTGCATATTTGTAAAGAAAAATCATCACAGGCATTCTGTGAGCGATTTTGAAATGAGATTTTTTGTTTCACAGTTTAATTTTTTTTTTTGAATATATCTAGAATTGTCGGTGGAATGGAAAATTTCCTAACTGTGTATTTTATTTTCTAAAAACATATCTACAACGGATACTAAATCGCCGATAATAAATTATACGTTGACAACAATACATAGCTACGATTATTCAGCGTGTATTTTCCTCTATACTTCATCGTCTGATAAACACTACCATATTTGAAACACTACTGGTCAATAAAACCTACAATTTATCTGAATTTTACTCTATGATAAAAAATTCGATCTAGCTGGCATATATCCAACCGCCTTGTTGTCCACTTTCAGTTACAAAACGAACAATATAAATATTTGTAATAAATGCCTATAGTCTGTTTTTAAACTTGGTAGGGTAAATATTTAAACTCGTGTGCACAAATAAATTTTTCATTTTGATATTTAATCAATTTGATGTTTCATCTTAAATAAATAATATGACTTGGCAATATAGATCTTGTATATTAATATTTTTTTTTTCAATTGGTACGCCACCATCTTCAGCATCAATGTAAAATACAATATTATAAACTTGTGTTAGTAAAAACATTTATTGATTATTAATAAACTACTAATGCACAATTGCACCGCTGACCCTTAAATTTTAAGTTAGGCTTAAATTACATTAAACATATTTAAAATAAAATTGTATAAAATATGAACCATTTGTCTTAAATATTCTCAATAATAATTCTAGCGTGATTCTCGTATTTCCACAATATACCAAAAAAATGTAATAAAAAAGGCTATAAGAATTATGAAGCGTTAGTAAATGAATTCAAACGGCCATTTAATGATGGAAGAAATGAAAATATTCCAAATTCCACTACACAAAACTATTTAAATTATATGGAGCAGTTTACGTCAATTACTTTTTCCTTCACAAAGACTAATCATTTGTACGTCCAGGAATGGGGTCATGCACTCTTATTTTTTTATTATTTGAAATGAAAGTACGTTTAAATTTTAAGCAATTCGTATAGTATTAAAAATTCTTAATTGTTTTTTTAGTTTAACTGCATTTGATTTTTAATATCAACATGATGTCACGGCGACACCTACAGCTACCAGATAATACATAACTGACTTGTCCGCCATATTGGTGCCAAAATGAAAGCAGTAAATTCTGAAATCATTTATTACAAGTTTATGTAGTAACTATTTTTCATAATTAAATATAACTTCCCTACTTGCCATATTATATTTATTTAAAATAATAAAACGAGAAAAAATACCACTCGTTAAGATTTTTGAGATTAGAGAAAAACATATGTATTGCATAAATACCTGTCAAAATTAAAACCATTTCTCAAATGATTTGCACAATTTGGAGTAGAACAACCCGTCATTATAGATAATTTCTATGATTAATAATACTGTAAGGCTGATATTGAATGATTTAACGGGCTCCAAAATCGTGGACGAGTCAGCTCGCAGTTGTAATTTATCTAGTAGCTATAGCGACACCTATTGCTATTTCTTTCTCTCGCACAAGATCTATAGTAGGCAGCGAGAGAAAGGTAGCATTTATGTGACGTCACTGTGACATTGACAACAAACCTCAAATATTTCGCAAAGTAACGTTTAAAAAATTGTTTTTTCATCCTAATCGCTATTTATAGAGTAATACTTTAAGTATAAAGTGTACATTTTATTACTTTATTTTATTCAAAAATTATAATTCTTTCGTATTCTTCGTTACGTCCATATGAAGAGCTGATTAGATTTTTGTTCCAATTGGTCAACCGAAAGAATCCTCATTTGAAGATTTTTCTTGAAAAAACTATGTTAAAATTTTAAACGGTTCGTTATAATTTTTATCCATTAAAACAGTCGACACTGAAAGAAAAATCGAAATGTAATATATCAAGTTTGATTCTATTTGTCAAAAATTTTAACGAGCCGTTTTGAAACATTACGAGTGGTTATGAATATGGGCAATAGAATTAAAAAAGTATAAAGAAATTAAATTTCATAAAGTAGCCATAGCTATGGAAACAGCAACTATAAGAAAATTCTGATTGAGTATCAAGTGAAATTGACAGAGTATGTTTGTTGTAGTTCTCCTTGCTGTCAAAACGGGTTTCTCGGGCGCCAATCGATAGTTCGATAACACAGCACAGGAGAGGTGGTACATCCAGTAAAGGACTCTCTTATAACGTCGCTGAAAAGAGTGGCTTGAACGCCAAAAGGGCTCGGGTAGCTTAGTGGAGACAGAGTTCGGTTTTTGACAATGAAATCGTAATGAATTTTAATATTTTATTAAAATATATTAAAAACGATAATAATAACAAAACAAATGAAAGTAGCAATCGCTAGCCTACTATAGGATAATACAAATGAACCAGCGGTACTTGCAGGATTCGTTCATTAAAAGAAACGGGCAACAATGGCACACACCAAAGTTGAGAAAAACAAAACGGTAACCGTGTTGTCACTTGACAACACTTATCAACAATAGCGATCTCGGAACGGAGCCGTATTGACACACACCAACACTCATTGACAATCGCGATTACATCAAACACAATGTACAACTGCCGGAAGGTAATGTACAAGAAATATAATCTTTTGCAAGGAACTATCTGTATGAATTTTGTACAAAATACATAGAACTGACGGAAGGTAATGTGCTGGCCACATCAGATTTTTTGTTATGGTGCTGGACCCCATTGGAAGCCTGTACCGTGTACTTTTACTGACTAAAATTTAGTCCCAATATTGCACACAATACAGAAATGCTATTGTATAGTATTTCCAAATAAAATCTACTCGTAGTTTTAATGTTGGTACCAGATTTTAGCCAGAATGTGAACAAAGGCTTGAGTATTGTTTTTCTATGGGTCTCCCAAATATGTATGTGTATTATTGAAGTACAATAAACTATATATTTCACATCGTTTAATGTCAAAATGGTACATTCTGTGCGATCAATGTATCCTAAATATTACTGAAAGTAGCGTGATATTTATTTATTTTATTTATTCTTGGTGTGTTGTGCGAGTAAAGTTTATTGGAAATAATATAGATTTATATCGTTATATATTTAGCCTGAAGCCAACACAGAAAACATTTGTATTTGTATGTGTCGTGACTCGTGACAGCGAAAGTATGAATTTATTCCATTCAAGATTTTATAAAGTAATTTATAAATATTTCAGCACGACATTTAGTGGGGAAATTCTTTATCAGGAAGTGCATTTGAAAAGGAATTTAAATAAAAATTGCTTTATTAAATATTATACCCTCTTTTAGCGTTGGTTAGATATGGTAATAAATTCTGTCTGATTGATCAGAATGCAGTTGCAGATTATCCTTCAAAATTTAACAAATCGAAATACGTAATAACAGTAATAGAAACCACGCAAATTGCAAATAATAAACAATAGAGACACTGAGACAAAATAGCTATTTGTGTATTAAAAGCGCAAAATGGGACATTGTCGATTGAGAGATTGTTGACGCGCGATGCAGGAGCGCGGCATTCTCTCGAAATCGACAATGTCCATTTGGCTCGAAACACACACAAGATTTTTTTCTACAGTCCTCTACCATAACATAAAAATAATAAAATGTACACTTTCTATTTATAGTACTACTCAATAGTTTTTCAGGGAAGATAGGAACGTATTCAAATATGACTTCAAGATATTGTTTTGGCTTTCGTTTGTACAAAAAAATTAATGCCAATTTTGTAATGAATATTATAAGTTTTTGTGTAATATATTTGTTTCAAGTATATTAAACTAGTGCAGTGGAAAAGTGGATGTCTATTGGAAGCGTTCACGCCATACTTTTGCAGGTGGCAGCACAACTGTTCACACAATTTATTTTATATTTAATTTTAATTTATCGTTATCTTTCATTCTTCTTGAGCTATTGCTTCAATCAAATCTAAGCATTTTATATTTTCGTCATTGTAAATAAATGCCCTATTTTATTTTCACAGCAGTGCGGCAATTTGTTTGGTTATGTAATATACCGACAGAGCAGTTATATGTCAGATTAACTTGTGAAGGTGGTAAATTTGTAACTACAGTGCCATTAGTTTCTGACTAAACGTTTCGATTAAGAATGTAGACAAGTGACATTTCTCAACATTATATAGTTAGAAATTTTGACAGCGATTTTTTCTACTTTGTCGCGCATGAGCGGCAAACTGACATTTTGCGTTGACAAAAGAGAGCGCAAATGGCTACTTTGTATATAGACTATAGAAAAATGAATTAATGTCAAATTCAAATTAAAACTCGCACTCGCACGCAATCTACAGGTTACACTCTTAAATATGCTTTCCTTTCTCCAGATCAAAATAATAATAATCATAAAAAATGTTCTTTCTTAATTTTCTAAAAAACATATAATTTTTACCTTCCGTCATTTTAGGTAAGGAAGATATTGTCTTTGATCAAAAAATTCGATAATGAGTTTTTAATGAATAAGCACGATTTAGGGTCCCTAGAATACTATTTTACTATATTTACGATGATGTCTGTATGGATGAATGGATGTATGTATATATGTGTGTGACGATTTTCCTTTTCTTTATAAATATTTAAGAATATTTTATTCTCTATACGATTTGATTACATTTTATACTTCATAATCAATGGATATAGAGTTAAAAAATTACAAAGAAATTAAATTTCACAAAGCAGCCAGCTGTGCTATAAACATGGAAACATCTACTACATTAAGAAAATTCTGATTGACAAATGTCAGTGTCTAAGTGCAATTTACATAATATGTTTGAGTTATAATTTTACTGGAAATATATAGAACCTTACAAGAAACTTTCTGTATGGAATTTGTACAAAATACATAGAACTGATTGAAGGTAATGTACTAGAAATATGGAATCATTTGCAAAAGAACTTTCTGCGTGGAATTTGTACAAAATACATAGAACTGACGGAAGGTAATGTACTAGCCGCATCAGATTTTTAAAAGAATAAAATTTATAATTTTACATACGTTTTTAACATACCTTTAGGTGTAAAGTGATAGATATTGGATTTTCAGTACCACGCAAGTAGCCCATTATATTAATGTAACATAACATATTCGAGTAAGTAAATTTTAATGTATGTAACCATGTTATATATTTTCGAAATGTGAGCTCTCTGTTATGTATAAAGATGAAATATATCATCAAAGTAAATTTTTCATGAATACAATATGTATCTGATATGTAACAATGCTATGTAACTTCGAAACGTCTATGAGCTCTCTCTGTTATGTAACAGATATATGAGTATTTGCTGGGGTGACTATGAACGGTAGTTAAGTATCAAGAGATGGCGCTGATCGCATTAAACACTGGTACACTTTTTGTTGACGTGTGTCAACGTAGCATTTCTGTCAATTGTATTTCTTTAGTTTTCGTATTATTTTCTCATTTATTAGTATTTTTTATTTATAATTCAAGTACGTATAATAGAGTTTTTGTATTCATATAGTTGTAGTTTCATGTAAATGTCAAATGTGTACCACTGTTTGCAGTTGTAATATTTGTCGCTAGTTAGCGTTTTCTTATTTGAAAAGCCCAATAGCAAATGTATTCGTTCACATCCAAAAATTAAGAAAATTAGTAGTAGTGGCAATGGCAGCGGTAGGTGTTTGCAAACTCCAAACTTCTACGTTGCCACTACGCTACCGCTTATTTTTTTTGACAGTTTTGATGTTTATTGACATTTGTTTTCTGATTTCATCAGATAAAATGAGCAATAGAAAAAGGATCATTTTGTGGTGTGCTTCAGACGTTGCGCTATATAAACAAACAGACTTATTAATAAACTTTGCACAATTAAAAGTGAACACGTAACTTACCATTTTCGCTTATTTCAAAGGCAATTTGTGCCCACGCATTTTCTTCTTTTGAAATAATTTTAAATTCCCTTCATCTCTTCACTTATCTCACACAATGGAGTCCTTGAGGATAAGTGTAATTAATAAGGCATCATCTATGTCAGTTGCTTTTTGTGCAAAAATAAAATGACAGCTATAACTGTCAACCTTGCACCCTACTAATTTATAATAAAAAAATCCTAGAAACTATAATTTCAATAATTTTTCATTGTGAACAGAAATAATTTTTACTATAAATTTCTTACGCTACCGATGCCACTAATTCTTACACTACCGCCAATTTTTTTTATTCTGAATGGGCCCTTAGGTTTCACGAATTTAAATTTAAATAGATATATTATTACTATTTATTACCTATTTCTATTCGGATATATTTCGGTAAAACGATTGGTAATATATCTACGACAGAGGTGTTTACCGATCGACACCTCACTGGCTCTTAAAGAAATCGTGGTACCATATAACTCACCCGGCCACTCGAACTCATTGTGCGATACACGTATAGTATTGTAATATATATTAAAACTAAAAGTTTAATAAATTGAATTGTTCCATTTAAAAAATATTTTGAATTTTCTCAACTTTAATTTACAAAAATTTTGTATAATAATATTAAACAAATTTTAAAATAAAGTCTCGTAACATCGTTGTGGGACACTCTGTACATCATCGTACTATTATTCATTTTAGCAATTTCATGTTGAGATAAATTTCGGTAGTTGATGTATTGTTGGCCTTAAAAGCAATTATTAGGTCACGTATCAAGCGTATTCATATATGGAAATGGGTGATATATCATTTGGAATTTTTGGAGCAGTTGATAAAAAATGATAAATTTATCAATCCATGAAAAAAATTTGTGGTGGTGTATTCAGTATTCGCCGTTATTTCTGTAAATATTTGTGGTTTACAAAAATAGTATTGGTAAATAAGTGGGCAAGGTTAGGTTAAGAAAAAAACAAATTATTTTCATATATAATGTGTTATGTATTATGAATATATTCTTCGTTAAGAAATTGTTAATCAACTAATTATTTCCTGACTGTAATAAGCTGCAAAGATTAGAAGCAAATGTATGTAATTTACAGGGTGATTCATATGCAAATTTTAAAGTAACTCTTAAGTGATACAGTAGTATATGAACTTGAAGAACTTTGCAAACTTATAATTACTTTTAAATTTCTTTTGTTATAATATATGCTAATGCCCAATTATTCAGACATTGTATGTACAAATAATTTTGTTCCAACTAACTAGCAAATCAGTTCAGAACATTCAGACGTATGTGCAGTATTAAAATAGTGTCCAAACAAGCATCAAACTGGACCTTTGACTGCTGGTCGAACGTTAGAACAAACTTTGTATTACTATTATTTATAATTCTGTTTTATATTCCCGCTGTTGTGACATCGATCATATTGGACTTGGCGTGAACCTATCGACCACAACCACTAACAACTTATTCATTAAGCACGGACCGAAGTTAGCTGCTGCAGCTGACAGCTGTCATTTAGTAAAAATCATTACCAAAAAGTGTATTTTTTATTCCCGCTGTTTTAATTTGCAGCAGTGTTTCACGTGTATGGGTAATAAGTTTTGTTATAACAGTGCTTTGTCAGCTGATGATAAATTCTAAAAAAATCTGATGTGGCCAGCACATTACATTCCGTTAGTTATATGAGGCATTTACGAAAATTCTACCGGTGAACTGTTACTGGTAAACAGCTGTTTATCAGGTTATAGCTACCGGCATCGATATTTTAATAACGCAAGTGGTAAACAGGGGTAGATCCATAACCTATAAAAAAATTGGAAAATTTGAAACAGGTTAGAAATTTAATGTAGTTAACAAACTGAGCAGAGTCCTACTTTGGACACATTTCCAATTTTAACGCGCGCGCTTCGCTTTGCATCACTTTTTTGAGATTAGGTTCTTTATGGATCCAGTAGATGAATCTGGTAAATATTGTGCAATTTTCGAGAACGGTAACTTTTTACTACTCGTGTTTTCTAACACAGTCGGTAGATGCGGTATCTACCGGTAGAATTTTCGTAAATGCCTATGTATTTTCTATAAAATCCATACAGAAAGTGCCTTGCAAAAGATTCTAAATTTCTTGCATGTTCATTACCTTTCGACAGTTGTATGTATTTTATACAAATTCCATACAGAAAGTTTCGAGCTAAAAGATCCTATATTTCGAGTAAAATTATAACACAAATATACTAAGAATATGTCAATTGACACTGACATCTTTCAATCAGAATTTTCTTAATATAGTAGCTGTTTCTAGCATAGCTAGCGAATTTATGAAATTTAATTTCTTTATAATTTTATAGCATATCTGGCTAATATATGATATTTAATTTCTTTATAATTTTTTAACTCTATATCCATATAATATGAAGTATAAATTGCAGTCAAATCGTATAGAGAATACAATCTTCTTTAATATTTATAATAACATTAAATGTGAAAAAACGATATTTACCATCGTTTTTTCAAGAAAACTGTTAAAATCTTCAAATGAGGGTACTTCCCGTTGACCAATTATAACCAAAATCTAATCAGTTCTTCATATGGATGCAACGAAGAGGAATACGAAAGAATTATAATTTTTGGAATTGTAGTAGCACACACACACACTCACACACAGACACAGACACACACACACACACACACACACACACACACACACACACACACACACACACACACACACACACACACATATATATACATCATCTTAAAAATAGTAAAATCGTATTCTAGGGACCTTAAAACGTGCTTATTCATTAAAACTCATAACCGAATTTTTTGACCAAAGACAATAGGGACAAAAGGTGATGGAAGGTAAAAACTTAATATCGAAAACAAAATTTTAAATTCGATCTAAGAGGTGAACTATCTCTCTCTTCGAACTTGTCTTCGACTAAGACGTTGCTTCAGAACTCACTAGATGGCAAAAATTCTAAAATAATAAGTCCCTATGGATCGCGTGTTTTCACGTGATCATTTTTTTGTGGCCAATCCATGTTTGGGGTGGATTTGGGAAGGATAACGTGTGTGCCTGCAATGGATTAAATATCGTATGCTTGCACGTAGATACAATATTCTAAATTAACATTAAACATCAAAAACAATAAAAAAAAATAGTGTGTGTTTTTACTGTATGACATTATGACATATTTTGTTGAGGTACGTGTTCATGTTAATTTTGAATACTGTATCTTCTCTTCATACATATACCTATACTCATTTTAATTATACATTCGTTTATACTAGGTGTGCCAAGACGAGTTTACGATATCGTTATTTTAAAAATTATTCAATATTATTTTACGAAATTTGGTATCTGCGGGTTTTTTGACATGCCCGTTTCAACTAAAATATTTTTGTTTTTTACCTGTCAGGCACCGCGCGGTCGAATCGTGGGTTCAATCCTACATGAGTTTGAATTTTTTTATTTAAAATAGCTAGTATTTGCAGGATGATTAGAATCATGTTTAAACTTATTTTGATGTTTTTAATAGTTTTTCGGGATATATATATATATATATATATATATATATATATATATATATATACGCGCCCGAACGATAGTTTTATTCAGAGAGTGTGTGCTCTCTCAAGAGAACGTTAGTTCTTCATCGAGTCTTAAACGGTGTACGCCGGGCGAGCAAGTGTAGGACCTTGGCTGCCTCTGACTCAGTACTGTTGGTGTGTGCCGACAGTTCGTGAGAGTGTGCAGAAGGTGTATTGTACGGCTACCACTGTTTGCTGTAATCGCGTTTGACAACACAGTTACCGTTTGTTTTTTATAACTTTGGTTTGTGCCATTGTTGATTGTTGGTGCTGTGGTCCCGTAACTTTGGTGTGTGCCATTGTTACCCGTTCGGGTTCTCACAACTTTGGTGTATGCCATTGTTGCCCGTCCATTATTGACCGTTTCTTTTAATGAACGAATCCTGCAAGTATTGCTGGTTCATTTGTTTTAGACGATTATATGCTAGCGATTGCTATTTTCTTTTGTTTTATTATTCTCATTTTAATATATTTTAATAAAATATAAAAATTCATTACATTTGATTTCATTGTCGAAAAAATCGAACTCTGTCTCCACTAAGCTACTCGAGCCCCTGTTGGCACTCTTTTCAGCGACGCTATAAGAGGGTCCTTTACCGGATTTACCACCTCTCTTGTGCTGTATTATCGACCGTTCGATTGGCGCCCGAGAAACCCGTTTTGACAGCAAGGAGAACTACAGAGAACGAGTAAATGTTGACTGACCGGCTTTTTGGCATTTACAATAGAGTGCTATATTTTTTATTTTACCATTGCATTCAGCAGAAAATTTTACATATTAGTTTTCGAGTCGCACCATTGGAAAAAATAGCTTTCTAGCCATGAGTAATTTATCTATTTTCATTTTTTTCGAACACCGGAAATATAACAATTTCTAAATTTATAGGTTAAAAACAATGGTTGTTGCAATGAAACAATGTAATTGAAAAACACAATTGGAAATAACAATTTGATTATTTTCATAGCTAATTTCTTTAATTCTCAAAATTTTATAGTCTTAATATTTTTATTTGAACGTCATAGTAGGACCCCATTAAAATATTCAATATTCCTTTGATATTGTATCATTTCTGTTTTTATACAAATTAGTAACAATACCCAAATTATCTTATCTCAGTTATTCATCTTTATATTAATTTATTATCCACAAACTCCGAGTAATTAATTAAAATATGTTCATTAATAACTGCCCTATCATAAATTTCAAATATTTATAAAAATCTATGAAGAAAACAGGGTCATAGTTGAAAGCTCAACATCTTAAACTTGTATAAAATAAAAGAAACAATTTCTGTGATCATTATTCATTTCCAGTCGGTGTGCCGTGCGCTTATTCATTGGCTGGTGCTTGGGCGCTTTATTCCCGAGCTCTCTCTAGCTACCGTCTTTCGCTATTGTTTCAGCGACATTGTTGTTCCACGCAATGGAAAGCCAGTAATTCGTAACTGGATATCGAGGTTGGCTGTGGGTGCTCGACCCTCGATTATTAATAAAACCCCTGCTTCGTGCTGAAACGTGCGTGAAAGCATACGAGCATGCTAGCACGGCCACTTTATCTCCGCGTATATCGTTTGTTGCTGTTTAATATTTCAAGACGTCAAGCAGCGGTTCTCAAAATGTGCAAGTTATTAATATAAACTCATAATGGGGTATTACATACGAGCAGTCTTGTGACAACTCAATTTATAAAGGATCTAGACCAAGATCAAGATCTTTACAATGAATATGTTCTAAATCAGATCATAGGTTAATTTCTGCGATTAATGGCCATTTGCACCACTGTAAGTTAAAAATAAAGTTTAGTTAATCTTCAGTTTAAGGTAACTGTCAGTTAATTTTAACTTACATTGCACCACTTGAGGTTAGGTACGGATTACATTACACTACAGATTTACGTTTAATCTAGGGGAATTTAGTAATTTTTATGCACTTCAGGGTATGCTGTCAAGCTAAATATAAATAATATTTTTATATTTGAGAATAATTGATAACACATAACTTAAAATATTATTAAATATATAAAATCAAAATAAGTATTAGTATTATTATTATTATTATTATTATTATTATTATTATTATTATTATTATTATTATTTATATTGTATTTAATAGTTATTAGTTTGTAGAATTATAGGTTATATGTTATTTACGATTCTAGCAGACTCTAGAAACCGTTGAAACATAGACTCCACCAAAATCAGCTATTGACAATAAGTGTCCACCCGTAGCAAATACTCGCAGGCAAATCAGTAGTTGGTTTATCGGCGAAACAGTGTTATTTCTGAATAAAAAATGTATATTATTATTATTATATATTATATTAATGTATATTAAGATAAATTAAAAAACTAAACATGGATAAAACTCACTTATCATATGGAAATTCCAAATGCTGTTCAATTTGCGGCAATAAATTTAAAACAGTCGCTTTTTTTAAACGGAATCTCATGAAGAAATCATTTTCCCTTAACTCATGAAACGGGTTAGCCCGTTCGTAAATTCTTCTCGGAATGCTATAAATAATATCAAATCAAACAATTCATCATCTTCGTCGTCAAATACTACATTATCTTGAATTGTATCCATAGTTCAATTCTTCATAATAATTACATAATTAATATATTTTTTACAATCAATTATTATTACATTCTGTATTATAATACTTTACCTGTATAAAAATATAAAAAATTCAATACGTATACTTTTTTTTACAAAAATACTATTGAAAAGAGGTTATCCCAATTCTTAAACCGTACAAGGAGTCGGGTTTAAGTTAAACTTCACAAACGTCACCTTAATCTTCTGTTAAGAATCCGTGCAATGCATACAAAAATTTAAACTCAACTTAATCTACAGATTAGCGTTAAACTCCAATGGTGCAAATGGCCATAAATCTTTTTTTTTTCAGATCAGATCAGGAATTTGGGATCTGTTTTTCTTAGATCATAAAAAGATTAGTTACATACATACATAAATCACACATTTCCCACTTAGTGGGTTACTGGGTTTGCACAAACCCGAAACAATAATAATAACAACAACCACAAAAATAATCACTCTCTCTTTCAACTATATTCTTACTAACCTGACATCATACAACTAATATTCCTCAATCTTAACATATTAAAGTGACTTATTTTCGCTAGCGAAATACCGTATCCGGACCACAATAATAGTTACGAAACAATCATTCCTGTCTAAGCACACTTCTTTCACCTTGGCCACATTCATAATCGCATTCATACACGTTCTTCTTTTCTTCCCACTCGGAAACTTTCTCTCTTTCAGGACCTTATCAATCAAATCCATCGACTTACACACTGTACGGCCACGCCATCGAACATCCTTAACTTCACCAAGATATATACGCTTTACAAGCCGTACACTCTTCATTCTCTCCACAAGACCAAACCATCTCAACTGGCTCATTCCTACTCTCTTAACAACATTCTTCCTAACCATACATTCTTCATACACCAATTTATTCCCCACGCGATCCCGTCTTAGAAAACCACATACACCACGTAAATACCTCATTTCCACGGCAGTCACTCTCTTTTTATGCTTTCCCGTCCATGCCCAACATTCGTTTCCATACATCAAAGCAGGCACTAGCACTCCATTATACACACTTAACCGAGCTTCTCTAGATACATTTACGTTTCGAGCAAACGTACCCAGAGCACCCAATACCTTACACCCCGCTCTCACCCTCCTTTCAATTTGTCTTATCAAGATCAGAACATAGGTACGTAGTTTTATTAATGCTGAATTAACGAATAAATTAAAACAGGCCATATCAAACGGGCAGAAAATCATTATATGCCATTAATTCTTTGAGTTAAATAAATTACAACCCACTTGTATTTAATTTGTTCTCTGAATTCAAATTTTTGTATTTGTTTTCTCATTTGACATGGCCTAAACTGTTAGGTATATAAAAAATAATTTTCGCTTTCTACAATTTTTTTCAAGTTTCCTGTATATGTATTCATTTTTTAAGATCATAGATTATACAGGATGAGTCTGGGAAGACGCCCCCCTCTTTAACTTTTTTATTATAAGTAATAGAAAAAAATGGCTCATATAAAAGTTTTATTATTTTACATATACTATTTGATGGTAGATGTAGATATTTTTTATAAAGTCAGGTTTACAAGATACGACTATCAACTTTTATTTTACAAATGGCAACCTATAATTATTTTAATAAAATAGAAACCGACATTTTTTTCTCTTTTCAACGTTGTATTATTTTTTATTAATGTATTTGAAAAATTTCGAGTCGATTCACCAATTATTAGAATCATATCAATTATTTCGTTCTTCGTAAACATTTCAAAATGTTTTTTTTTGTTTACAAAATAAGTTAAATTAAATAACAAACAAATGTATACTTTTTTGACATTAATTTAATTGTTTTACATTGTTACGTTTTGTTTATTTCACGTAGCCACCTATAATATTTGTTTAAAAATTATTTCTAATATATCTAAATTATCTCATTTTTCTCGAAATTTTTCAAATACGTTAATAAAAAATAATACATCGTTGAAAAGAGAAAAAAATGGCGGTTTCAATTTTATTAAAATAATTATAGGTTGCCATTTGAAAAATAAAAGTTGACAGTCGTATCTTGTAAACCTGACATTATAAAAAATATTTACATCTGCCATCAAATAGTATATGTTGTGCAATTAAATTTTGATATTAGTAATAAATTTGTTTATAAAGTAAAATTCTGTCAAAATGCTTAGGTTTACGAATAGCGAGTACACAGACAATGTAATTACTTACCTATGGTTTATTTATTTATTTATTCGTATCTGTACTACATTTTACTTTTGTTATTGACGTAACTCGCCGGGAGTTATCAGGCGTGAGTACCAAAATAAATTCGTGAGTGTGGGTGATCGTGAATCAAACATAAAAAGTCGTGCGTGATTGGTCGTGATTACATTTTTACCTCCTGTTACCCTTGGTAAGGGAGGTATACGGATCGTGCTAAAAATCGCATATCGAGATTTTGGTAAATGACCACGTTTTAAGGTCCCTAGAATCCAACTTTAACATTTGCACGATGATGTCTGTGTGTATGTGTGTGTATATGTGTGGTTCTTGTTTACGCTCTAACTCAAATACTATCATTCTGAAAATTATGAAACTTTGTATTTATATCTTATTCTAATATGGAAAGAAGCCATTAGATTTTGGTGTAAATCAGATAACCAGAAATGGCACTTTACTTGAAGCTCAAAATACTTGTTCTCTGAAAAATACCTGTAAATGTTATGATTTCTAGATTTATGTTATTATTAAAATTAGAGAATATTAAATTTTCTATTGGTTTGCATTAATACTTTTTCTATATATTCTATAGATAAATTTATAAAATTATCTATAATTTAAATCACAGAGCCTGCGTTTTAAACAAACACAACTACTTGATTAGACAGTTCATATCTCAAATGTATGTAACTGACAGATAAATATCACTGTCATAGAATTAATCATTTCAAATTAATAATAGTAACGTTTTAAAAAGAAAATAGTAAATACAACCATAGTTATATGAAATGAATTTTAATACAGTTTCTAGTATAATTAAATATGTAAGTATGTATATTTAAATTAATAAAAATTAAATAGAGGGAGGTGTTGTGTTGGCCAAGTCCGATTTTTAGTTACGTGAGCGTGCGTGATCGTGAATAAAAAATTAATCACGCGCCCACCTTTAGCGTGTACTCTTTCTTCAAACAAATGACCTTCCATAGTCATCTTTCGTGAATAAGAGTATATCAGATATGCTGTTAAATTCTAAGCGTATTTGTTTCATTTTAATAGAAATTATGCTGAAAAAACAATAGTAAATATGTAATATAATTTTGGCCGGTACTGTATAGTAAAAATGTGAAACTGAAATAGAAGTAAATAATTCCTGTAAAAGTGACTTGCATATCTTTTTTTTTGTTTATCGGTAACAAAATAGAAATAAAATAAAACTACCGATTTTGTTCAATCTATAAAATATGATAAAAAATGAGGAAATGTCAGTTACAGAACTCATTTTTTAAAATCAATATTTAAAAAAAGTAAAAATGGATGTATATTTAATAAATGTGTCATTTGAAACATCCGGAAACAAATAGAAATCCTGACTAGACTTTATGATAAATGGGAAAGATAAATTCAAATACAGAAAATATTTATTTTAATGTAAAACTTTTGCCGTTATTTATTAAGTTTTTATTATGGACTACAGTGATTAAATTAATCTATAATTCATTGTTAGAAATGAAAATTTAACTTAATTATTCGATTTATACGAGATTTATAAATTGGATTAGTAATAATTTTATTGCTGAAACGAATTAAAATAGTTATTTATGATATAAGTGTAAAAAGTGACATTTTGTTTTGTGAGAAGGAAGTTAGGAACATGACGCGAAGCGGAGTGATCCAAACCTTCGAACAAAATAAAATCACTTTTAACACGTATTATCATACACTATTTTTTCTACAAACAATATTTTTTAATTTAAATTTGTATTTCTAATAATTTTTTGACATTTTTTTAACGCTAGTGTCGAAAGTAACAATGATATGTCACTTGTAACACTGGTGTCATACAATGCCATTTTTAACGCTAAAAACAAATATTAAAAAGCCCACTTTTAATAGATTTGTATAAAAAGTATATTTGATAAAATTGCTAAATTCACTGAAATATATTAATCAGATTTTAATATCGAATCGACTAAAGATGGCTTTAGACGATTTTTACAACTTCTTAAATTATGTCAGAAATTAGCAGTTTAACGTAAAACGTCGTAGAGACATTTACTACGTTTACATGCAGTTTTGAAAATGGTTTCAGTTTTCAGTCAAAATTGTGCAATACTATTTACATGCTGTTTAACAAGTTTAAAAATTGATTTGAAATCATGCGCATTTAGCTGATGTAAGTGATAGATCCTCTTCACCTCAAATACTTCTTTCTGCTATTATTCCAATTATTTTTTATACTTCGTACCACTACGCACTAAAATTACACAACTGAAGGCTAGTAACACAAAGCGACAGAAACGTTATGCTCTGGACGCATGCGCAGTATCGAAACTGAATTTAAAGTGTTTACATGAGTAGTTTTCAAACTAGTTTTCAAGTTCAACCTATGAATTTTAGTTTTGGTTTGAGATAATTCAAAACCGTTTTGACACTGTATACGTGGCGTTTTCAATACTAAAAAAGTTTTAAAAACGATTTCAAAACTGCATGTAAACTCAGTAACTATGTCAGGTCACATAAATTAAAGGTGCGTCTAGTGCTGCCCTCGTTGTGTTACGTCACGAACTTGTCAATCCACCTCCAGAAGGTGTGAAACCGTCAGAATTCATGAAATAATTTTATAACAATAATAATTCAAAAAGATAGAATATATGCGCAATAGTACCGGCGCATAATAAGCCAACAACTGGTGAGAATCATGGTACCTGCAGGTTCTACGAGATGGCGCGTGTTTTTTAAAAAAATTACATACCGCGTGAGATAAGTCTTTGACAACTTTAAAAAACTTCTCAAACGAAGTTACAAAAGCTTTTAATGAAGCTAAATTTTCACCGAGAATACAGGTATTTTAGTAACTGCAATATTTTTGACGTTTCGTTTGGCAACCCACCTGGCAGATGTAGGCGCCATTTTACTTACTATTTGTAGAGATAGAAAAGAGATAGCTGTTAAATTGTGGCGACTGAAAGAAGAGACATAACGAGACATTTTTATCTGTAACTGAATTACTTATACAGGGTATATATATACGGTCTTTTTGTTTTATTTTAATGAGTGATACTACAGATCAAAAGAAGGCGAAATACATTAAAACACCTTAGTAAAATATTTATAATAAAAGAGATATGAATTTTTTTAGTTTTTATTATTATGGAATTAAAACAGAACGATAAGCGCTTTTATAACAGATGTACAAAATTATCACCCTGTTGCTGAATGCAAAGTCTTGCTCGACGTATCCATGAATTAACATACGTTGCAAGGCATGCCTTGTCGAATTTCCGCCGCTGCAACTTACAAGATAAACAAATTAAAAAAGAAAGAGTGAAATTTGTCATTACACAGGTTACTACAACGTTTTTCAATATTAATTCATAAAAAATTTAAAAAAATCATATCTCTTTTATTATAAATATTTTACTAATGCTCAGTTTTATAAAAGATAGATAAGTAAATTACTACCAAAGTAAAATTTACTCTTAAAGTAAAATAGTTTATTTCAGAGATTTTCGTTTTATAAAGCAAGAATAAAAATACTAGCTAAGTAAATCTACAGAATAAATTACTCCACCGATTTTCGAGGAAGTAAATTTTATTCTGTAGATTAAATTTGACTCATCAACATTAATTAAATTAAATTCATTATAAATTTCATCTCTTTCATTATTTTTACATTTATTTACTTATATCCAATATATTTGCTTTGCCTATTTCTGTGTAATTATTCCCCGTTCTCTCTTATTTCCATGTTAGTTGACACCTGGCACTTCATGACACACTTTATTCTCTATTTTGACTTTTGGATTTATTTTTTGTCAGGAACATACAGAATACAATATTATTAAAACATTCTGCGGCACATTGCTTAGAATAGATCCTCTTCAGTTGAAGATTAACATTATCGACAGTAGTGATTTTAAGGGATACCGTCTAGTAATGTTTTATCCTGGTTTTATCAATCTCTCTTATGCTCCAGTAGCGGAAAGATTAGCCGGTATAAGAAACCGTAGCCTGAGTGTACTACGGTATTCACACACTCTTCATGGAGGCTCTTTTCCTTGTCCCCAGTTAAAATTATAGTTGCAAATTCATAAAAAAATACAACTTTATTACCACTCTGGCCTATAGGTTCTTAATATAGTGAAAACAATATTAAATGTATATAATTATAGAAAATATTAAAATATTTATATGCAAAAATCACAAAATAATGACAGATGTCACGTCTCAGTCGGTAAATCACTAGGATAAAATATTTACTCTGCAAGTAGTTATTTTACTCTGTAACTAGTTTTATAAAACAGACATTTTTATTTACTCGTCGATTAATTTTACTTTCATAGTAATAACTCGGCAGTTTATTCGATATTTATAAAACCGGGCATAAGGTGTTTTAATGTTTTTCGCCTTCTTTTGGCCTGTAGTATCACCCATTAAAAATAAAACAAAAGACTGTAAACACCCTGTATTTAGTACAATGTTGAATTTGTTTGTACTTTGTGACTTTTAAAAGTTTGTTTACTATAAAATATTTAAAAATAGCACTTAGAAAAAGTTCGAAAACTCTGGTTGAGACCAGCGGTCGCCCTATAGTCACGTACGAAAAAGCTCAAAGCTCCAAGCACGATTTTCCTAGTGAAAACTCGAACATGTCTCCTTCACTGCTTCGTTCCTATTAACTCTTCAAAGTTTTGCCATTTTTTATTTCCATATATCGGTTTATGGAGCTTTTATTTTTTATTTCCCGCCGTGATCTACTAGGAAAATTTGTCACGTTGTGCTTCATAAATAAAACATATAGAAAATATGACGTTGAGGTTATCTTTTTATGTTAAAAATATAACTTGTAAATGTAATTAAGTGCTGAGCAAGATAGATTATTAATTTGATTATTCAGGTTTAAATTTATACCAGACACGTCAATTATGATATCTGAAATCGATTTCCCATGTGGTGCGCTCTGCATTTTCCATACGAATGAAAGCTATCAGATTGTAAAGCTATGTATTTATTACTGTACCTATATCTACGAAAAAAAGAAAAAATGAATAATTTGTTTATAATTGTTTTATTGGATGTTTTTTTTTACTTCGGTAAATATAGTTTAGCCGATGCCACACGAGAATACAGGCCTGAATGCTTATCTCTGCTCAATGCGTCACTTCAAACTATGAAGCCAGCGCACTGGTTTAGCCCTCTAAAAACAGTTGAAATACAGCAGTCAGCGCGAGTGGACGCACGGCACAGTGCAACACGGAACGTTAAATTTAGATTGTTTTTCGTTGAAGGAAATTGCAAAAATGGTTTTAAAATGCTGTTTGCCAATGTGTAGGAGCAATGGACCTTTTCAATTTAACCCTCGGAGTACTAAAAGTGGGTCAATTGTGACCCAAAATGTGCATTATTTACTGCATTCCTTACAATTATTTTTTTACGTTCCTGATTTTTCTCAAGTTCTCCTAGTATGTTGAATGTTGTATGAATATGAATTTTATTTCTCCTGATATTTCATAAAATGCCTGTTGGGTCACGTCAGACCCGTTTTCGGAATTAGTGTAACTATCGAATACATGTTGTTTATTTGTCGAGCTGTGCAAGTTTATACTTGTTCCTCGCGGTGCATCATATCGTTTGCTGCATTTGTAATTTACTTTCAGTCTTATTATTCACTTTTGAGAATCTACATGTACATTTTTTTGTCAAACGGCAAACGGAGACCTCTGACTAATTCTGCGTTATTCAAAAATGCAATGCACGAGTCTGATGAGGAAGAAGAGGCTGTCGTAAATCAAGAAGAACGTGAAAATGTATCAAATGAAATGACAATAATTACTCAACTAAATGTGACCATTGTAAAAGGTTTGCAGCTTGCACTCAGACCGTAAAGAAATTATTGAAACTAAATGTGAATATTGTAAAAAAGATAAAGATGGTGAACCATCCTAAAACAACATATTTAGTTTCAACAGAGCAATTATTATATTTTATGTGTTGTGAATATTTACCTAGAAAAAAAAAATAATTTTTTGTTTACCTTTTTCTTATTTGTATCATTATAAACAAAAATATAAATGAAAAATAAATACTTCATGCTGTTATTTTATACAAATTAACCACGAAAGCAAAAAATATGTAAAAAAAATAATTTAGACTGTATGGGTCACGGTTGACCCGTTTCCGGAAACAAATTTATCAAATTATTTCCGGACTCCTAGGGTTAAAGAGAAAAAGAGATAGAAGATATGCGCAATGGGGATCTGCGCATAGTAAGAACAACAGAGATCTATGGCGTTTGTTTCTAAAAAAAATCAGACGTAAAATGTAAGATAACTTTAAAAAATCTTATCGAAATAAGTTACAAAAGCTTTTATTGAACGATGCAAATTTTCACTGAGAATACAGGTATTTTAATGACTGTAATATTTTTGACGTTTCGTTTGACACCCCAACTGGCAGTTGTTCGCGCCATTTTCTTACTATTTGCAGCGATAGAAAGAGATAGCCGTTAAATTGAAAAGGTCCTTTACGGTAACTCGGCTAAATTGATATACCTGACATTAGAGAAATTAGAAGCTAAACGTTTTTCTAATATATATGGTGAATGTATATCATGCAGAACAAAAAAATTTAGTTATACATTTTTTTAGGGATATTCAGCAACATTTTACTAAATAATTATAGAACAAACTGTAAAGAACAAATTTGTAGTAAAAATCAGTTTAAAAAAAAAAACAAACAACATTAGCGAGCACCTAAATATATTTTATTCCAAAGTAATGGTTATTTTAAGTACGAATATATAATATGCGTACCGCATTCATTTTTAGTTTCATTATTATCATTTACATATTATGTTCTGTTATATTATTTTCATTTAGCTCCAGATCTAAAGATTTATTAATGTTATTATTATTTTTATTATTTCTTGTATTATTTAAACAACAATAAATAATTTAAAGTAAAACATGAGTCTATTCCTATATTTAGGCCATTTATAATTCGTTTTTTTAAAATTTAATTTGTTTAGTTATGTATATAAAATAGTTATTATATAATACCTGAATAGTTATTTACGAGTTTTATATCTTTATAAATCACATTTCACAATCCTATTTGTTTAAAATTCCATATATTTCATATGCTTACACTGTTGTCGTTCGAGGCTTAGCGTGACAGCTAGAGGCTAGCTGTGACGTCACGAATTGAACATTCATGCCTGTATTCTCGTGTGGCCTCGGTTTAGCACATGAAGTGTGTGACGCAGATTTTCTTGATGACATTTTTTTAAAACAGGAGTATACTATAAAGCGGAAATTGAATATATGCCATCCATTGACGAGCTGTCATTCGTGATTCATGCACATTGTTTACTAGCTTTTTGTTTTTAATTTTAGTATAGTATTTATTTATATTTTCCATTGTTTTCTGCTTTTGTTATACATTTATTTTCTTCACTGACCTTTCCATTAAATATTGTTCATTTTGTTTACATTGAAACGTATATTGTTTCATAAAATTTGCATAGAACATTAACATTAGTGATTAATATTATGTCTCGTAGATATAAATTTGCACAATGTTTGTTATCCAATTTCGAAACATTTTCGTTACAATTTGCCTGAGGTAAATGTGCAAAATGACACATTCATTATTGGTCATTATTAATTCAGTGTTTGCTCATTTCATAATTTGTGAAAATTGAAATGTACATCCGTTAACGGGCAGTGATGGCTGAACCATAATGCACTCAGCACGAACAGTAATGGGGAATTATGAATTTAGAATTTTATTTTTGCTCTATCTATTGTAACGTTTTTATTTATTTGGGTGAAGTGTAAAAATAAATGTTTATTAAGACGAGAAATAAATATTATAAGATAATAAAATTAACGATCACTATGAATAAACAAATTAAATACTAATTTAAGACTAAAAAAAACTTTTGGGGTTAATTTTTAATTAATCATCTTTCCATCTGAAAGTTAACACAGGAATGTTTGTTAAATAAGAAAAATAATTGAAGCAATTTATCTGCTTGTAAAGGAAGAGGAATTTTGAGGTGAAATTAAAAGAAAATATTTTTAAAATTTACCTAATTTGCGTAGAAGCAACAGAGGATCGTCTTTCTAAAATAAACAAAATATTTTGGGCGGAAAATTATTCGTAAATAAATGAATAAAAAAAGATGTATATTCTGTTACCTAAGTGCATTGAAAAATATACCTTTTGTAACGTTTTTATTTATTTTGGTGAAGTATAAATATTAGACAATTATTATTAATTAAAATAAGTGTTTATTAAACTATAATGAAAATGATTATTACTAATATTAAACAATTATTAAAAAAAAACTAATTAAAAACAAAACTATAATTAACTAGTTAACACTAACACTATTTATTTATTTAACCAATTAACACTACTATTTATTTCCACGATATTACTAATTATTTATTTCACTATGCGTTCCAATCTTAGACTGCCGGTCTATTGCAGACTCTTGTAGACTGTTTACGCGATATTTATGTCACTGTATATACCGTGTGTCCCAAGCAAACCTTGACATAGGCGTTTAACATGGGAAAACTGATTTTTGTGAACAAAAAGTGTCCGGCATAAAATTAAGCCATGCCATGATAATAGTACATTACCTCGAGTACCTTATTTAATATTAATTACATTATTATCATTTCGTAAATCGGAGAAAATTATAAATATCTGTCAATAAATATTTGTTTCAATATTTTATTACGTAATATCAAAATATTTGTAATTGTCATTATAGGTGAATGGATAGCGTAGCAGACTGTGGAATGAGAAGACGTTTAGAGATTGGGGTTCGAAACTCCGTCAAGACAGTTTTTTTTATTATTTTTTTATTTATGAATTAATTACGAATTATATTAAAGATATTATGTATTATATTAATATGGATATATATATATATATATATATATATATATATATATATATATATATATATATGCACGCTTGCACTGAGTGCAACATATCACGTGACCACACCGAACGAGTTCTGCCCTCATTCGGTGGCAGTGCAGTTTAAGCTGAAAACGATTTTGTTTAGCCACCATATTTGCACTGACACTATTGCACTTGCCTGGGGAGTCAGTGCACAAAAGTAGCACTGTGCCAGTGCACGGTGCAACTTTTTCTTAAGCTGAAAACGCATCAGCTGACTAAATTTTGTACTCAATGACAAGCTGAAAACGCTCAGTGCAAAAAAGTGCGCACCGGTGCGCACTCGACTTGTAAGCTGAAAACGCTATTACACTAACTGACAAGGATAGACAATAATGTTTGTAGCAGACTCCTCAGCAGAGATGGGGCATCAGCAGTATATTTTGGTTTTATAGGTATATTATTGAAAATGATCGAAAATTCTGCATATAAATATGTGTTGCCTTGAAACTGAATGAGTTTTGATAGTAATTTGACAAAAAGTGCCCGAAACGAAGAGATCTTGTGTGTACATATATTATTACCTACTCCTATTATTTACATATGTATGATAATGCGTACAGTTTAACTAAAAAAAAATAATAATTCAGTATTTGTTAATCGAAGGTTCCTATACATTAATATATTTTTATTTTACATAACAATTTCATATTTATAAACTAAACAAGCAAACATGATAATTTATTTATTGTCTTTTACTCGTAATAAGTACTTGTATGAAGTTTTTTCTCATCTTTTCTATTTCATGGACATTTATAATTACTAGTTAGTTACTAATTACATAATAAATTGTTATTTTTGCACAGCGTTAAATATGTTAAATAAAGGATTAAGATAAACTTCTGTTTTTAATATTACATATCACCAAATTGAGTCATGCTCATTTTACATTATTCATAAAAATTACGTCATATACTTCGTCATATAATTTATACATACATATGTTTCAGTGAAAACGTCATATATGGTGTAACAACGTATTTTCAATTATATGTAGGTATACATCAAGTTCAAGGATCGACGCTTATTATAACATCCTTAACTTTTCAGGGACGGCAAGAATTTTATTAGCCGTGGTTTTAACTGGAGTGAATTATGGGCTGAAATATTGGAAAAAACTATTTCTAATGGATGCAAAACAGATTTTGTCTTTATTTTGTATTTCCTCGCTCTGGGACCGATACCAATCAACTCTAGATAGACTCAAAAAATATAATGAATTCATATAATTTTCACATTCACGTGTTCTATTAGCGTTGACTCCACTCCATGTACGGTACATTTTTCATTGAATTTATGAATCAAAGCTATAAAGTTACAAATACTTTTTATTGCGAGAAATCTCCGTGTTGGCTCCCATCGATGCTTAATATATTATCCTTTACTTTTTAGGGGTGGCAAGAATTTTATTAACCGTGGTTTAACTGGGATGAATTAGGGGCTGAAATATTGGAGAAAATTTGTTCTATTGGATGTAAAACCGATTTTGTCATTATTTTGCATTTCCTCTCTCTGGGACCGATACCAATCGACTCCAGATAGACTAAAAAAATATAGGGATTCATATAATTTTCACACCCACGTGTTCTATGCACGAATTAGCGTCGACTCCAATCCATGTCTGGTGCACTTTACATTGAATTTATGAATCAAAACTATAAAGTTACAAATACTTTTTATTGGGAGGCTATCGCGAGAATCTCGCGAGATTTTAAACTGTAATCTCGTCTCGTATAATGCAACGAGGCGAGACGTGATGCGAGAGTACTCTCCCTTCGTCGTGCATCACTATTTGTAACAACATATACTTCTTGATTTTTGTATTACGAGTATTTTTATGTGTGTATTATGTGTTCATTCTTGCTTGTGACAATTTTTGTTATTATTGTGTAAAACCGACCAGTAATTGGGATTTTAGTATCCTGTTGGTCTTGGTTAAAATAAATAAATTAACCTCATTACCGAAATCTGTAGCAGATTGGCACACCCAGCAATGGGTAATATGCCGTGATGATATATTTATTTATTTATTTATGATCATTTATTTTAGTAACAAAATAATGAATATTCAATCCCAAAATAAGTAAAAATTTCTGGCTAGAAAAAACTAATTTACATTTCACATATATTTTTTTTACTGAGCGGTGGACAATATTTAAAAAGTTATGAGTTATAAAAGCAGCAAAACATTAAAAATTTAATTCATGATGTAAAAATTAACATTTCTTTGTGAAGTATGTAAAAGCCAAAAATAATTTTCGTGTATGTGAAATGTTAAACTCTTGCAAAAACAGCTACAATTCACCCCCTGTGTTAGCACGTAGCACTGTGTATGTATTTAGGTTCGTGGTCCGTAATAATTCTTTTCTTTTTGGCGGGCGTGCTCGAAGACTCGTGTAATTTAATTTAATTCGGCGCTGTCGACGCTAGCGCTGCGTGGTGGCCGCCGCTCCAATCACATTAAACATTTGTCCTGGCTTCCGTTCTTTTGTTTCCTTTTCCCGCTTGCCACTTTTCCCACCAGAGGCGCTGTAGGCGGGAAAATTACAATTACGGGATTAATAGCTCTCGCGCCTATGCTGAAAAGAATGCAGCTTGCTAAACGAAAGAGTTATGTTGGTTGAGGAAAATTTCTTTCAAACTTTATTGAATATTGTGGCTATTTCATTGAAGATAATATTTAGACGATTTATAATAATTGCTATATAGCATAAGGAATTTTAATGCTGTCTATTTTCTTCTATTATAAAGACACAAATTTCTGATAATTTGTATGGTTTGAATGCCTTAAGAAAACAATTCTCAGAAGGCAATAATAGGCCCATCTACAATAATCAAATTATGATAAATTTGAGTCAAGAATAGAATTTATATGTTCAATAATTATGATTAGTAAAAGAAGAATAATTAAGAGTTTATTTAGCTCCAAGATATAAAGGTTTATAGAATTCGTGACGTCATCAAGACTAGTTTTGAAATGAAGCTTCTCATTGGCTAAACATTGAAAGCCCGCTCTCGCCATTAATTCAGAAAAACAGAATAATACAAATTTAATTTATTAAAATCGGAAATCATTTTATACATACAGTTTATAAAATAAAGAATTACAAATTGTATCACTTTCTCGAATGTTACAAGATGCACAATACATGGAAATTGAGATTAAAAAGTTGGAAAACTTGAATGATTGGAAAGAAGAAAATTTCTACATATCACGATATCAGTGTATGGTTAGCATATTTCTTTTATATTCGCAATAAATGAAGAAGATTCTTCATTAAAAATATACCAGGCTCTAAGTGGAATTAGTTGCACAAGCTCGGAAAAGAAAATACACGAAAAATACGAACCATGTGAATTTCTATCATTAATATTACATGTACAAAATCTATAATAAGTAGACGAATTATGTCAAAAATAGCCTTCTATTTCATACAACTGCAAGTATTATACAATTTTAAGACAATTTTCTGCTTCTTGTATTATATCTTGTTCAAATATTAACTTAAGAAACACATTTTTATATAATTCATTATTGCAATCAGACGACCATTGTTGGAATTTTATTCATATGATAAGTATCTTTTACAATGAGAAAATATGTATACCTAAAAGAATTTTATGTTAGTAGAAGATATCTATTGAAAAGTTATTTTCTTATACATCTGTTTCTCAGATAATCTTCTAGGAAATTTATAAAATTTGATACTTCAATCGGTAATTTTGTGAGAATTATTACATCCCGCACTGCATCACATAATATTTGACATCCTATCATTCGCATTCATTGCAAATATTTTATTAAATAGAAATTGCAAAATTATTCTGACGTAAAACATAACCTTGCTATGTTTCAATGAGTAACCATTTTGTCATTTTTGTCCGCTGTCGGCGCTGACTACTTTTGTGCACACCGCCTGTATCAAACTAGAAAATTAAATCCCTATAATAAAACCATGGTAACAATATGACGTCATCAATTCCCTCCCTCCGCTGGCGATTTGAACCATATGTTTACTATTGATGACGTGGGGATCAAGTCGTGGAAACGGACTTTATAGTGTCCTATTTATACTATTTTCTTTTTGAAACGTTTTCATTATTACGAAGTGTTCTATCCTTTTTAGCATTTAGGTTAGGGTGTGGCGCGTGGCAATTTTAATAATAATAATAATAATAATAATAATAATAATAATAATAATAATAATATTTATTTATTTCCTCTGAATTTGTACAAAAAATTATGGAAAACGTCAAATATAAGCATAGTACATATTAAAATTACAAATTTTTGCAATAATTTACATAGTCATTTGTAGTATAAAAGGAGTTTTCGATGAAAAATTTTTTTAACTTATCTTTAAAACTTTTTAATGTTACCGATAACTTTATGTCAGAAGGTAAGCAATTATAATATTGTACTCCTTTACATTCAGGAGAGTTTCTGGCAATCATTAATCGTTTATTTGGCACTATGAAATGATTTTTGTTTCGAGTATTTCTATTATGTACGTCCCAATGAGTCTTAAATTGTTCCTTATTATTAAACACATAGACGCAGAGGTGGTAAATATATAAACATGGCAAAGTTAAAATATTATATTTTATAAAAAGTTCTTTGCAAGATGCTCGCAAGGGGGCTTTAGCAATACATCTGATTATCCTCTTCTGGGCAACAAATACATCTTTGAAGGATGGTGATGAACCCCAAAAGCAAATTCCATAAGACAAAATGGAGCCAACTTTGGCATGATAGAACATCAGTAGCTGTGCTTCATTTAGAATATAAATTAAATGTCTCACATGAAAACACGCTCTGTTCAGAACAGAGATAACGTGATAGCAATGGGGCTTCCATATAAAATTTTCATCCATATGTAATCCCAGAAATTTTGTTCGGGGTACTCTTGTAACAGGATTGTCATTTACAATTATTGACAAATCAGTGTTACACGAGCTTTGATAAGTGTGGAACCTCATAAATTGCGTTTTGGTTGGGTTCAGATACATACAGTTACTAGAAAACCATGAAAATAACTTATTCATGGTTTCATTGCAAGTATCAACAAGATCCTCATCATATTTACTGGATATAGTTACTGATGCATCATCTGCATATAGAGTTATATGACAATCATTGTGTACATAGTCATTAAGATCATTTAAATATAATATAAAAAGAATGGGAGCTAAAACTGTACCTTGCCCGACTCCGGTGTTTGAATAAAGATATTCAGAATGACAGGCTGAGCCACTTTCAGTTTTGATGGAGACAAATTGTTTTCTATTATTAAGAAAACTATAAAGCCAATCCAAAGGCGCACCTCTTATACCCATTTGTTCAAGTTTACTAAGTAACCTATTATGACTTACACAATCAAAAGCCTTGCTTAAGTCACAAAAAATGCCAATTGGATGTTCACCCTTTTCTAAATGTGAAATAGATGTTACATAAAAATCATTTACAGCATGTATTGTTGAAGAATTGGGACGAAAACCGTATTGGTTGCTTTTTATAATTTTAATTTTACTTAAGTAAGATTCTAAACGATGCAGATAACAATATTCATAAATTTTTGAGAAAATAGAAGTCATTGATATCGGTCTGTAGTTGTCTAGAATTTCTTTATCACCTTTTTTATGAAGTGGAATTACTTTACATAATTTAATTTATTTTCATCTCACTGTGATAGATGGTACTGATATGATCTGTTTACAATTGTCGTTTTTCAATGTATGTAGAACGTGTTTGGTTTTACAATATTGTGTGAGAAAATCGATTATTAGTTTTCAAACTGTTTAAACTTATATCATCCCGCAAAATTTATTACTATGCACGTTTAATATACACTACTATTCATATGAATAACAGTATAGCTAGTATTTGCAACTTTATTCAGAGATACCACTTTTCAACGTTACATAATAATTCGTGCAATTTTCGTACCAAGGTTGACTTGATATAAATTATTTGATATAAATCCCAATTTAAATCATGATTAAATACAGTAATTTTTTTAAAATAATCATTAAAAATATTATCAAATATTAGTTTTTATCTGACAATTATTAATCTAAGCGCTGAATCAAAACGGTACTCGTATTATAAAAAAAATTCTTGTATAATGTGATTCGTTGCAAAATCGTGTTTTTCGCACCTGATATTTTGCCGAATTCCTTTCAATCGACAACCTTCACGTCTAGTGCGAAAATATCATCATTTTACAACGAAATGCATATGTACAGGTTTCTCATTTTCGATGCTTTTTAAGGTATCTCGGGTAAAATTAATGATACAGCAAACCGGTTGCACATTGCAGGGTCAACTTTTCGAGAAAAGTTTAATAGTCACAACAGGAATTTTCGATCTTCTTTTGGTTCTGAGCTAGAGGCAAAAACTCGTTTTTCGCTCATTTTGAAAATATATCATATCTTATTTATTATGATAGTTAGAGAAAAAATGTTTTTACAAAAATTTTATCGTTTTTTAGATAGAATAAAATGGCGTAATTAGATTTTTTTAAAATTTAATAATTGTCGAGATATAACACAAACTTATGATTTTTTAAATGGGAACCTATGTTGAAAATAATTTCGTTTTTTTGCTTATTTTATAAGCTTTTCAATGATATATAACAAGTCTACATTCTTTTATTTTAAACATTAATAAAAGACGAATTATTAATTTATTGAGGTGAAAATATTGGAAATTATTAAGAAACAAATGAAAAAATTTATTACAAATCATCATTTGTTTATTTTGATTCAATATCTATTAATTATGTTCCTAAAATTATTCTTAACCAATTATTTTCGGGATAGTTAAATTACTAGTTATCGACTTTACAGTTGGCTTTGACACAATCCGAAAAAGTTGGTTTAATATGCTTTTGAAGTAAATAAATTGAAAAAATGAGTAAAACTGAAACGAATACTATTAGAAATATGCAAATGATGATCTGTAATAGATTTTTTCATTTGTGAGTGTGAAAATTATATATAGAGAGAGGAAATGCAAAATAATGACAAAATCGGTTTTACATCCAATAGAACTAATTTTCTCCAATATTTCAGCCCCTAATTCATCCCAGTTAAAACCACGGTTAATAAAATTCTTGCCACCCCTGAAAAGTAAAGGATAATTTATTAAGCATTGATGGGAGCCAACACGGAGCGAAGCGGAGTGATTGGTTGTTGGCGGGTTCCCAGTGTAGCGTTTTTTTATGACTAAATCTTACTTAAATAGTGGCATATATTTAATGATAAAGTATAGGTACTTTTAGTTAAAAAATGTAACGTTTAATTATTTTTACTGATGACAGAATGTATTAACAGACGTTCGTATTGAAATAGTCTCCTTTAGGAATGGATGATAGTAACTACATATTTTAGCACTTAAATCTCTAAACAGTTTTTAAAAAAATAAATGAACGAATAATTTGTCATTAAATTCAATTTAGAATACAGATTTATTTATAAACTTATTGCCTTCTGAAAGTTTTTGTTGATTAATCGTTGTTTCAGGAAATATTTTCATATTTGGAAAGTTAGTCTTGTGCCTCAATCATTCATGTCAGTTCTAAGGATTAGTTTTCATTTATGATTTATAAGTTTTACACAGATTTATGTACAACTGTGCTTCATCTAAATAAATAATGGCTATAAAAATGCATGATAGGCAAGATGATTAAGGCCCGGTATTTTCACTTCCGAATAAAGTTTCGAATAAGTATTCGTTAAATAAATTTATTCTATGTATATATCTAACGAATAATTCCATTGCGTCTTTTCACACATTTGACAAAAACAAATAGCTATCTGTCGCATAACTTTAACGTTCGTGAATTTGCTGAGTGAATTTGTGTCAGTAGAGTAAGATGGAGTTTGGCGTAGCCACGTTAAGCAGACAAGGATAAAATGTGTCGACTTGTTTTGAATCCCTAGTTGTCAAAATTTTGTTTGACATCTTTAATGTCATCTATATTATATTACTTATTTAGTCCAAAGAGACTGTAATTTAAGAAGTACCATCTAATGCAGCAATCATATGTGGTTAACGAGACATGTATATTGTAAAATTGTTCTTGTATTTTTTGTGTATTTCTTTCGGTTCGAAGTAAATGTTTGTCATTGTATTCAACAAAAGTATCCAAAATTCGAAAATATTTGGCCAGCGTGTCAGCGTCAAATATCAGGATCTTTATAATGATTTACCTATATACATTGTTTGAGATCAAATACGATCGCCAATATGTAATAATAAATTGAAAACACTTTGTTGTCATGATCAGAATCTGTCTAAAAATTCCTTCATGGATGGTTATGCCGCTGTCTGATGGTGTGTGATCGATATCTCAAGTTATTTATTACTTCATTCTTCAAGGTATCATATAATCATCAAAAATATTTAATATATCCATTTTGTTACAAATGTGCACTATGTGAAAATGTAATGAGCTAACGAATACACAGGTTATTCGCTACCCAACCCAACTACCGAATAATTTATTCCGCGAATAACTGATGTTATTCTTTCGAATAAATTTGTTTGCAAGTGAAAAGACAACAAAAATATTTATCCGAAGGATAAATTTATCTAAACCTTTATTCGCAAGGAAAAATACCAGCCCTAATTTTAAAATAACTACTATACTGTATTTCAGAGAAGAATAGACTTGGTGGCGCTGCTGCGCCAGCCTGTTTTACACACATAAAACTTATGAATTAGTTTTGTTTCGTGTATGACATTCTTAACAGCTCGAAATATCAAAATTTGATAATTTTTAATTTTTCAGTAAATAAACAGTTACTTAAGGTATATTCAAAAATGAAAATTAGGTTTAGATTTATGGTTTATACCATACCTTAGATTTAAAGACTTTAGCCGCATATTAATGTCATGACTCCATTCACACTTCAGAATTTAGGGTCTCTAAATCAAAATCATAAAGCTAAACATTGCAAGGTCTAAACTTTAGGTTTATGATTTAGTTTGACGTCACAGACTTCACCAATGAGAACGAGTCTGAAATGATATAGATATATACAACCATCTTTATTTAGTATTCGGCTTTTTAATCAAATGCGAGAAGAACGTGGAGACTGTCATAACTTATAATTGCTGAAATATAACCAATAATGCCAAGCGAATGACAGTTTCACGGCGCACAGGTGCCTTGTTGAGTACTGCTCTACCAATATTTTAATCTTGTTTTTGAAGCACTTACATAGATGTCTGTACATATCAAAACTAATTTTCTGGTAATTTAAACTTACATTTACATACACCTAATTTTCATTTGTGAATGCACCTGTAAAACTGTTAAATAGATTATAAAATCCAAATGGAATAAATAATATACCTGCTCTACATATTGCTATTGTAAACTTGGTTTGCGTTTAGACCAATCAGAAAACTGCCCTATCTTACTCCTAAGTCTATTCTTATCTGAAATACAGTATAACTAATATATTTGCTATGGATTTAAAAGAATGATAATAATTTCATAGGTCATGTGTAATTCAATAAAAATAATTTCATATCTTTCGCATTACATTTAGATTAACCTAGATACATAACAATGGCATAAAATGCTACTGCAATATAAAATTTATGGTAGGAAATTGAAAAATGTATTCGTACATTCCACATTTCAAAATTAATCATTTTTCCGACTTATTCCTTTTATCATCGTTCAAGCTTGGATGAAAAATTCCTATACATCTTCTAAAATCTTTGTATTATGTAAATGAGTTTTTCCAAATCGTACGTGGTCTTATTACAAAACATTCGCAAAACCAGAAATTGATATTTTTAGACTCACGAAATATATTAAAAAGTTATTAAAATTGTATTGATTTTGTTTCCACCTGATTCGTTTGCATGGCAACGTACGTATTGCGTTTGTTTAAACAACTGATGTTTTTGAAGGATGGTCATTTTTCAAATGCTGGAACATATGAACATTGATCAGGAATACACAAAACAGAAGTGATGTGGTGGAAAAAATCACTTTTGCAGTTTATTACAGGCGTGAAATGTAAATGATTATTTATTTTTAACAGTCCCATGAGGTTTTTGTTGACTTTTGCTTTGATGTGTGTTCTTTTGTATCCAGGCAATAATGATTGCTAGCTAAATGCAGCTTTGTTCCGACAATATTTGCTTTATTACATTGTAGTAAAAAATACCGTGAAAATTTTATCGGAGCGAGTATATTATTCAGATTAATCTATTCTACAGTACTATTTATTTTCATTATATTGTATTTTATATACATACACTAGACTATTTTTATTTGAATCATTTTAATAGAACGTTATATGTAGGTTGTAGGTAATATTTAACAGACAAAATAACCTGTTGAAGGTATTCATTTTTTTAAAAAAAAGTTTTTAAGCTTCAGGTGCGTATATAGTTATTTCCGTAACAAGTTATAAAAAATACCAAATATCATGCGAGTGTAAATTGACGCACGACGCGTAGCGGAGTGCAAGTCAATGCACACGAGCTAAGATATTTGAATTTCAAAGTTACAACGAGGCCACACGAGAATACAGGCCTGAATGCTCAATTCGTGACGCTACAGCTAGCCTCTTGCTGTTACGCTACGCTTAGAACGACAACAGTGTAAGCAAAAGAAATATACGGCGTTTTAAACAAATAGGATTGTAAAATGTGATTTATAAAGATATAAAACTCGTAAATAACTATTCAGATATTATACAATAACTATTATATATATATATATATATATATATATATATATATATATATATATATATATATATATATATAGGCTGTCTCACAACTCGCGCCTCAAAGCGAATGAGGAAACACGAGACTGCACTCGGATGTGTAATTTCGAAGAAAAAAAATCTAGCTTAAAAGATATTCGAGAAAAGACGAATTAAAATTGACCTCTCAGAGACCTATAACTTTAACGTGTGTTTACCGTAATTTTACGTTACTAGAGTTTTATACAAATCAAATCTTTAAAATGTGTGGGCAACTGTAGTTTCGAAAAATGTCAGTGTCAAATTAAATTTGACAAGGTGCATAAAAAAAGGCAAATTCTTACCATGTATTCAGCCGCAGATTAATAATATTTTCGTTTAACACATTTTACACAGCTGCTACAACACGTTGCACTGTATGATATAAATGATGATCTCGGATGACACCTTCGCTAACCTAAATTTGTTGACAGTGCAAAGTCAACTCTAAAGTGTCAAAATTACAATAAGTCAAACAAATTTTATAACTCACTAGTAGTATTTTTAAAACCTAGCAACCAGTTTTATTTTGTAATAATATTATCACACCTCAAGATATCCTTCCGGGATTGGTGGATTAAAAAATCTTGTAACTCCGTTATGCAAGCAGCCGCAAATTATTTTTTTCTATTTGTTGGCAAACTATTGTCGTCGGCAAGTGTCAGTTTCGTCTGGGGCGCGAGTTGTGAGACAACTGTATAACTAAACAAATTAAATAAAAAACGATTTATAAATGGCATGAATATAGGAATAGACTCATGTTTTACTTTAAATTATTTATTGTTGTTTAAATAATATAAGAAATAATAAAAATAATAATAGCATTAATAAATCTTTAGATCTGGAGCTAATAAATGAAAATAATATAACAGAACAGAACAGAACATGTAAATGATGATAATGAAACTAAAAATGAATTACAAACATAGGTACGCATATTACGAGTATAAACTCGTATTTAAAATAACCATTACTTTGGAATAAAATACATTTAGGTGCTCGCTGTTTTATTTTATTATTATTATTATTATTATTATTATTATTTTTTTTTGTTAATCTCAGTGCTGGCCCGAGACTGTGAACGCCCCTGGCGAAAATTGTAAATTGCGCCCCTCGTTTATTACAGTTTTGTTTAGATTATATAGGTACAAAAATTAGAAAAGATGTGATTTGTGACTATAACTCGCGAACAATCATAGAATCTTAATCTGAATGATTGTTTTAAAAATATTTTGGATATATAAAATAAAGAGATTTTTTTGAGTTCTACAGAGTCGCTTTATTTTTGTCAAATACCATATACAGGATTAGTCACGGGAGAGTTATTTTCAAAGTCCGTTTGCGTGCAACTCGAAATACAATTTACCACAGCGTCTAGCTTTTTCTCTTCAAAAAATCCAGTATAACTTCACATTTAGAAGTTATTAGCAAAAATAAAAACCTGCAAAATTTACATTTTTGTCTATTTCTAGTGATCTGTGTGTTTTTTTTTTTAATTAACGGTACACCACTAAAATCGTTTACCAATAGGGCAACTTTTGTCTAATATAAGCGACAAATATTATACAGGGTGTTTCTCAGCCACGGAACACCTCGATTATTTTCTTTTTTATTGGAACTAAAAGAAAATCATTCAAATAAAAGTTGTAGCATATGAAAGGGGGCATTCACTTATTGAAGAAAAAAATTTTAACCAGTGGTTCTCAAACCCTAACGTAAAGTGATATATTTTTTTTAAAAAAATGGAATGATATATATTTTAGGCCCATTCGATAGCGTACTATTTTCAGAACTATTGAGAAAAATTCAATTGAAATTTAAATAAATTTTATTTTTCTAGTTATTTTTCAGTAGGCTATGTATGAAAAACAAAACTGCTATCTGTCAATTTGAATTATTTAGTGCATAATTCCTATTTTTGCTATTTATAGAGTTATTAACAAATACAGTCGTACTTCGATAACTCGTATTTTGGATAACTCTAATCAAACTGGTTGGCAATAGCGCCAAGAGTGAGAATTATGGGTAATTTTTACTTGATAACTCGAACTTCGATTACTCGAATATCTTTATAATTCGAACAGAACATTTGGCGCCAGTTTCAATAAGTCGAATTCTGGGGGAAATCCCCTATTACGTGATTTTGTAACAGGTGTTTTTATAACATGATGATGGAGGCAATTGTTACTTCGGAGTTTCCCACAGATTAAGATATTGTTGAGCTCTACAAATCTGAATCCGAACTGTAGAGCTCGACAATACAGATGACAACAAAAGTGATATGATGGAGGATGATTTGCAGCAACCACCTTCAAACGAGTTGGTTGAAAATTCGTTGAGCGTTTTGCGTTCGTATTTAAAAACCAATGAACATACAACCGAGTCCCTGTATAATGGTTTAAATAACATTAAAGCTTTTTTATTGAAAATAAAAATAAAATATTTTCTCGTCAGTCACAAATAACTGACTTTTTACACTAAAATAATGTTTATAACTTTGATCTGTATACAAATATCAATCTGTATATATCATAAGGCAAGTGATTTTTACTCAAATAAATACATACATAAATAATATTTATACACATGCATTTTATTTATTAATCCGAAGTCTTAATAACTCGAACTTTTTTGTGGCAAGTCATGGTTTGAGTTATCGAAGTTCGACTGTATCTACGTTTTGTTTTAATTTAGGTTCAATTTTTTTCATGTATAGCCTACTGAAAATATGCCCTTTCATCTACTACAACTTTATTTGAATGATTTTCTTCTATTTCCAATAATAAAGAAAATAATCGGGATGTCCCGTATCCGAGAAACGCTTTGTATATCTCGAGATTATTCACTGATTTATTTTTTGTTTAAAACTTGAACATAATTTTGTTGTAGTAGAAGTCAGTATAAATTTCCAGTTAAGTGATGTATAACGTATGTTGTTTCCCAACAAAAAGTAAACCTTGTCAACTTTTTGATCTCAAACAATGTCTCGCTTTGTTCGCGAACCTTTGAACAAGTCCCAGCTTGAATATGAACTCCTAATATACATAACATGATGTATGTGAGGCAATAAATAAACTACTTTTGTCCTGGCTTTGTATCCACGACAACGCAAACAAGTATGAATAGTAAAAGTTAACTCTTTAATAATTTGCTGTTGCATTGGGAGTCACGCGCACTATTTTGTGATCAGTGGAGTGTCGCTGAATAATTGATTCACATCGCTGAAAGGTTTCTGTTTTCCATAGATACTCAATAAAGACACAGTTTCATATTTATAAGGATAGAAAAGATGTATTTATTCTCACAATGGATATGTTTTGTTATACTAGAATTGAATATATGAATTCTTAATAGTGTTTTCATAAATATGGTGATATTGCTTTACTATATAATATATAATGGGGATTTCCACTACTTTTTAATTTTTTATATATATTATTCTTCATGAAAATTTATTTGTATTGGAACAAATAAAACATTTTTTTCTTCAAGCGTATTAAAATATGCATATTATGCTACTATACACACGCTGTAGAAGATATTCATTGTCTTACTAGTACAAAAATGTTATTGTTGTACTAGTAAAAAAAAATGTTAGTTTCTTAGTTCACCGCTGGCGGCGGCAGTAGCCACAGCAACACAGATCATATTGAAAATTATTATTTGACAGTTGAATCGTTTGTGTTTTGTAGTGTACACAGCCAGCTTTGACTAAAATTGCAAATTTTACAAATAAAAAAATTCCAAAAAAATGTCAAAAAATTATTTGAAACACTTGAAGAAAAAATAGTATATGTCATTCGGAGTAGAACGCCCTTTTTGTGTTTTACCCAGCTTGCCAGGCCTCGGCTAGCGCCTCGGCCGCAATAGCTGGGTTCAACACAAAAAGACCGCTTTCTACTCCTAATAACATAATATACTATTATTATAACAGGTTTTCTGTCAAATGAATATTGAAAACAGTATTTTTTATAGCTCGTTTAAACGGCCAATTTTTACCGCCACGGCAGCGCGTTTCAGGCCGGCTATGTAGCCAATGCTCAATACGAGGGTTGCGCAGAAAATTGTTAGTTATTAAAAGACCGTTGCATTTTTAAACATAAATTCTGATGACCTCTCGACAGATATTTTACCTGATTTTATCTGGTTGTACGCATAAAACAAAAAATATTTTTAAATACAAATAGTTATATTCATTTTGTACAATACATACATTTTCTTTATATTCAATATCCTGAAATTTTCTTTTTCTACTTTCCTTTTCTTTTTCTTTATATTCGTCATTTTTTCACAAATTCCTTTTATACTCTTTTTTACGTGTATTCTTTTGCGTTGTTGACTTTTTTTATTTCCATAATGATGTGCAAATATTTTTGACAGTGGCATACAAATATTTTTGACAGTGACATTTATGTGTCAATTACAATAAACAATTGAATATCTTGCCTCGAAGTAGTTTGATCTGAGATTTTTTACATCAAATTATTTTATATGCACTTCTTTATTTCTAAATCTATAGAAGATATAATAATGAATTTATATTTATCGAATAAAGAGTTTAACGTTCTTTAATATATTTACATAAATTTTCGATAAATAATATTTAGTTGATTTTTTTTGTTGTAACTACTACTTCCGGTTGTCCAATTGTTACCAAAACATAATCAACTCTTCCCATTATTGTTAGATTGAGGAATCCGTAGTTAGAAATGTCTTAAGCCATAGTATTTGAAAAATCGTGGATCCAACATCCACACACACACACACACACACACACACACACACACACACACACACACACACACACACACACACACACACACACACACACACACACACACACACACACACACACACACACACACACAGAGAGAGAGAGAGAGAGAGAGAGAGAGAGAGAGAGAGAGAGACAGAGACACACACAGACACACACACACACACACACACACACACACACACACACACACACACACATCATCGTAAAAATGTTATAATCGGATTCTAGGGAATCTGGATATGCGATTTTTAGCATGAATTTAATACCTCTCTTAGCGAGAGGTAAAAAATCTTTATTGATTTTCAAAATATTCTCCATTCAGACTAATATTTTTGTGCATTCTTTGAAACCACTTTTTAAAACATTCGGAAAATTCATTTTCTGCTGCATCTGCACTGGAAATGTTTTTACCTCGCATCATCTTTTTAACAGTTGGAAACAAATAAAAAATCGCACGGTGCCAGATCTGGGCTATACGGAGCATGAGTTACCAATTGAACTCCCGAATCTTTCAAATAATCCAGTGTTCTGACAGCAGTCTGGGAGGATGCGTTGTTATGATAGACTAAGATGTTACGCAAACCAGTCCTTTGGTGACCTGTTTGTAATTTTACATACATCTGTGGTAAAGCCACTTCGCAGTACCATTCAGAATTAACAGTTCCGCGATCTTCTAGTGGAAAACAGCAACATAGCCACTTCGGCGCGCGCACACACACACACACACACACACACACACACACACACGCGCGCGCGCACACGCACGCACGAACACACACACACACACACACACACACACACACACACACATCGCAAAAATAATAAAATCGTATTGTAGGGACTCTAAAACGTGTTTATTTATTAAAGTCACCATCAAATTTTTTGAGCAAAAACAATACCTTCCTTACCTAAAAATTTGACGTAAGGTAAAAAGGAACATTTCTTTTTACTTGACATCTTTTTTTACTAGTGATGATGAGACTTAGTTCTCGAAATAGGTACTTATTTAGTTTTTATTAAAATTTATCTTAAGGATAAGGGGCTATTTTATTAGTTTTAGGTATGTTTAGAAAAATCAGAGGGTCACTTAACTATTTTTCTTGTTGAAAAAATATCCATCAAAATGTATGCTTCTTAATGCTTTGCGTTTCTGTCGCCCACTCTACCATCGCCCATTTGCCTGTCGCCCAGTTACCACAAACCGGTTTATTTGTTTGTAAAGCTGTCCCAATGAGAGCGCCGAATTTAAATATTTGAAACTTTGACGTTCGTAATCTGCTATTGCTCCGATTAATAAAGATGGAACACTTCACCGCATGTATATTCTGCTTTACTTATATATTCGTTTTGACCTCTGTGCTGTATATCTTTGGATAATAATTGAAGTTGCACTATATTTAGAACTCTTGGAAAAGAAAGATCTAGCGCAGTGTATAAAAATAAAAATAAGAAACGTGCTTTCCTTTTTAAGTTTTTATTTATAAAATAAAAATAAATGCAATTGAGAATGTTTCCGAGTTTATCTGAAGAAATCTCTAGGAGACCGACTTGACATTTAACAAGGTGTGAACTCACTCCAAAGAGGATTGTTAATATCTACTTTTTAAAAGAGCAAAAGAGGAACTTGTTTTATAGACAAGAACTTCTGCTATCTTTAATTTTAAAATGAATATAATATGTAATATTTTTGTCGTCAAACATTACATTTTTTTCTTGTTAGATGATTAAAAACGGATGAAAGATTGGACTTGAATCTAGGACCTTCTTATATCTAGTATAAGGCTTTTCTTATGACTTTTTGGATGCGTTCATACAATAATGAACCATTTTGTGCACATTTCTTGTCCATGTACGTAAGTAAGAAAACGGACAACGGACTTGTCATATTGTAACACGAGGGGGGTGCCGAAGCTGATGATGATACTACTAATTACTATTGATTCCAACGATGATACACTTACTGGTGATAAGAAAGAACACACATACACTAACACTTTACACTGGATGAACAATACTGACATGGACATTACTTTATTTTTACTGGCTACTGACTACTATTTACATGAATAAATAATTACACTTTTTAACTAAATGATTACATTATTATTAATTAAACATAGCCTAACATGTTACATTCCGTAACCCATCGGGCAGGCGTTTAGCACGCGCCCCAAAACTAAAAGACACTACATGTTCCGACAACAAAACGTCTTTACGACTTGACGAACTAATCTAGACTCTTTTTTCATGTTTACTCCATGAGTAACTAAAGTCGACTATCAAAACAACGCGCTATCTTCAGGACAGGATTATCTTAGGGGTACAGGGTGCATAGGCTAGGGCATTCAAAGTCATGCACGTATACATAATAATTTCTAAACGTAACATTTATAACTAAAATACATAAACAGAGTTAAAATATGATTATTGATACTAAAATTTAGAAAAGTTTATAAAAAGTTATTTATCTGTTATTGTTCTTACCCTCGCCTTATCACAATATCATCATGATTAATTACTGATTCCTCTGCGGAAAAAATATATGAGTCAATAAATTATCTAAAAACAAATATTAATTATTTATCATATCATACCTAAATAATATCTGTATCTTCTGTCTTACCTAAGGAAGATAGTGTGTTTGGTCAAAAAATTCGATGGTGTTTTTAATGAATAAGCACGTTTTAGAGTCTGGAATATGATTTTACTATTTTTGCAATGATGTCTGTATGTCTAAATTCTAAAAATTATAGTTCTTTCGTATTCCTCTTCGTTACATCCATATGAAGAGCTGATTAGATTTTGGTTATAACTAGCCGACCGGAAGTACCCTCATTTGAAGACTTTAACAGTTTTTCTTGAAAAAACGCTGTTAAATATCATTTTTTCACATTTAATGATATTATAAGTATTAAAGAATATTGTTTTCTCTATACGATTTGATTACATTTTATACTTCATATTCAATAGATATTGAGTTAAAAAATTATAAAGAAATTGAATTTCATAAAGCAGCCAGCTATGCAATAACACTGGAAACATATAATATAATTAAATAAATCTGATGTGGCCAGCACATTACCTTCCGTCTGTTCTATGTATTTTATACAAATTCCATACATACAGTTTCTTGCGAATGATTTATATTTCCCTCAGTTATACACTGACCGGCACGAAAAATGGGCCATTTTTTTATTAAATAAAAAAATGTTACTGCTCTAAATGAAAGATTAAAATAGCTAATAATTGTATTGTATTAGGTTGCAACATAACGTTGACTTCTTCCGTCTTCAATTAATGCAACAATAGAAACTACAGTTTCTGCATTCAGTGACATTTTCAACACATTGAATTGACAAATAAACAATGAAACAAGCAAATGAAATAAATGAAACCAATATAAGCCTACTAATACATTTTGTTAATTTCGTGATTTTGTTATGACAAGTTAAGAATAGGAATATTGGAGTTAATTAGTGATGTTTTTAGGAGTTGATGATAGATGTGAGGTCGAGGAAGTTCAGTTGACATCTATCAATAACAACATTTTATAGAAATAAGTGTTATTAGTATTTTTGCCACAAAAAAAATGGCCCGTTTTTCGTGACGGTCAGTGTATGTATTTTGCACAAATTCCATAGAGAAAGTTTTTTAAAATTGATTGTATATTTCCAATAAAATTATAACACAAACATACATGGCAATCGCACTTGAAATTGACATCTGTTTAGCAGCATTTTTTTTTATTATATTAGCTGTTTCCAGTGTTTTTGCATAGCTAGTTGCTGCCTTTTGAAACCCCTCATACATGTTTCCCATGCGCTACTGTTACTCAGACAGAAACTTGTTTAACGTAGATGCGTTGCTGGTTGTATATTGCTTTCTTTGATGTTAATTATAATAGAAAACAAAGGTTATTACCGACTGAGACTGGCTGCTGAATGCACCAAAGCGAATCGATAAACTATTATTATTAGTATGTACTGGTATTAGGAGTAATGCAATATCTATCGATGGGGTTAGGTTGAGATGTAGTTATTTTCATCTCAAAGGATGCTATGAAGTTGTACACAAACTGATGTAATGTTATAGTGAAGTTTCAGTATATTGTTAAATTTATTGTGAATAACAAAATTGTCTATTTTAATATGGTAAATTGAGTATAAAATTTAATTGATTAAAATGTAACTCGTTCTATTTTCACTCAATATTCTGTCCGCACTTGCGTGGTACTCAACATTATTTAATAATAATAACCTTAGTTTTGTGCTATACCTACATAACATTCTATAATTAAAGTATATACATACTAGAGCACTGCACGCGCCAACATTTTGAGGCTCGGGCCACCCGAAGCCCGATAACTTTTAAACCCGGCCCGATTAAGCCCGAGATTTTTTAAGAAATATAAAGCCCGGCCCACCCATTTAAAACGCCCGACCCGACACGGCCCGACTTTTTCAAGATAAATATGAAGCCCGGCCTGACCTGGTCCATTCATTTTAAGAGCCCGACCCGGCCAGGCCCATTGACATAATTAGCCCGGCCCGGTCCGGCCAGGACAGTATATTTGAAAAAGCCCGAAAGCATTGAAAGATAACACAACCAAGATTCTACCCGCAGATAATGGAAGTGTAACAGTAATATTGGATACCAATTTATATCATCAAAAAATAGAAGAGCTTTTGAATCAAGGAAATTATAATAAATCTGGAAAATATTCTACTACGTCTATAAAAAATAAAGTGTACCGTGCTCTTAAGAAATACAAAGAATTATTTCCGTTTAGAACAAGATCAGATCTCACTCCATATTTTAACAAGCTTCCATACCTGTACGGGAGGGGGGGGGGTTCCAAAAATCCATAAGAAAGATTTAAGCATCTTAGGAACCCGTCAAAAGTTCCATAAATTCTTCTACTTACAAACTATCACAATTTCTATTACCAATCATTCAGCCACTTCAAGGAAAAAGATGTGAAATTCAAAACATTTTGTAAAACTTTTGAGCTAAATAAAATTACAACCATAAAATCTTCTTGTCAGCTTTGATGTTGTAAGTTTATTTAGGAGAAATTTTTAGAAATCATAAGGCTTGAAAAGATATCAACTTAAAAGATAGAACCGATTTGCCTCTTGATGGTATTATAGAACTTTTGTACTGCTGCCTACAGAATTCATATTTCCAAGAAAAGGATAAATATTTTGTACAAGAAGATGGTTTGCTGATGGGTTCTTCTCAATTATAGCCAATTTATACATGGAATTTTTTGAAGAATTAGCACTAGATAGAGCCAATATAAGACCTAAATTTTGGCTACTTTATATTAGGTTCATAATGGAGAAAAAATCTCATGGAGTCCTTCCGTTCTTCGATGTTTTAACAGAGAAAACGAACCATGAACTAATAACAGAGGTCTACCCTACCGTAAACAAACACACCAACACCGAACAATACCTTAACTATAATTCCAATCATTCAAAATCTACAAAGAAAATTATCAAAACCTCATATATTCGAGTTCGGGCTATATCTGCAACACCAAAAGAAATTTTGTCAAGAATTAGAAAATATTAAAAACGATCTAAAAAATCTGATGTGGCCAGCACATTACCTTCCGCCAGTTCTATGTATTTTGTATAAATGTCATACAGAAAGTTCCTTGCAAAAGATTATATTTCTTGTACATTACCTTAAGACAGTTGTATGTATTTTATACAAATTCCACACAGAAAGTTTCGAACAAAAGATCCTATATTTCCAGTAAAATTATATCATAAACATACTGTCAACTACACTTGACGCTGACACCTTTCAATCAGAATTTTCTTAATGTAGCAGCTGTTTCCAGAGTTATAGCAAAGCTGACTAATATATATGATATTTAATTTCTTTATAATTTTTTAACTCTTTGACCATTTAATATGAAGAATAAAATGCATTAAAATCGTATAGTGAATAAATAATTCTTTAATATTTATAATAACATTAAACGTAAAAAAATGATATCTAGCATAGTTTGTTCAACAAAAACTGTTAAAATCTTCAAATGAGGGTACTTCCGGTTGACCTATTATAACCAAAATCTAATCAGCTCTTCACATGGATGTAACGAAGAGGAATACGGAAAAAATATATTTTTTGGAATTGTAGTATTAGAGTTATCGCATTAGAAAATTTTGTCACACACAGACACACACACACACACACACACATACATACACACACACACACACATACATACAGACATCATCGTAAAAATAGTAAAATCGTATTCTAGGGACCCTAAAACGTGCTTATTAATCAAAAACTCACCACCGAATTTTTTGACCAAAGACAATACTTTCCTTACCTAAAGGTGACGGAAGGTAATAAGAACGGTTATCCGGTAAAGTTAATTAGATGATGCTACGTACTCAAATTTTAGTTTGTAATCACCGAGCGGCGGCCTCTCGGGAAATTCCCGATTATCCCGACTGGCCAATCCGACCCTGTTCACGACTCAAGATATTTAATAAGTAGTTATGTAGTGAACAAGATTTAGCTCTACAATTAGATATTTGATCACAACTGTTCTTTGAAAGGAAACATAAGCATACCTTAAGATTCCATGTGTTTGTAACATCTTAATTTCTCTTCTGTTTGTTGTTTATTGTGGCAACTTTTGCTAACCTAATTTACTTTTCCAGGTGGAAGAGATACGGGAGATGATAGATAAGATCCAGGCGAACGTGGAGGAGGTGAAGAAAAAGCACAGCGCCATCCTGTCCGCCCCGCAGAGCGATGAGAGTAAGTAACGACTTTTCATTTCACTCACACCCATAATTTCCCTTTTAAACAACTCGCAAGGCGTAGTTATTCACAATAAAGACGAGCCAGAATGGATCGTCCGTGTTTTCTACTTGATTATCCGAGACGAGAATTAAGCAATTTATCATCAACGAAGTTTCTATTTGTTGTGAAGGGATAAAAAATTAATGAAGGAAGCAACGAATGAGATTTACGCGTAAATGAAATGAGAGAAAAAATAGAATTAGTTCCGTGATGAATGTTTCCTCATAGGGATATAGAAGAATATCTTTTTTTTTCTATTCTCATTAAAAATTGTAATAATTTATTTATTTATTTATGCGTACATGAAGAATGAACAGCCCTTAAGAGCCAATAACAGATTCTCAAACAAATTGAACAAATATCAACAGTGTGATTATAGAAGTACAAGAAAACATTTTTAAAATAACTATTCTTGATTACTTACAATTTGGTTTTTAAATGAGTTAAGTGTAAAGTTGAACAAATCAATATGAGTAAATTTAGAGTTATAAGTAGACATAACTCTGTTTATGGGTGAGTTCTTATTATTATTTGTACGAGAAAATGGCAAATAAAATAGGTTTTTATTGCGAGTAATGTTGTTAGTGACGTGGAAATGAAAAATATTTATAAAATTATTGGTACAAAGCATATTGTTAAATGTCTTGTAAAGCAACATCATATCTGAAACAGTTCTTCTACTCTCTAAATTTGTCATATGGAAATGTTCACATTGTGAAAAATAATTTTTATTATGGTATCCAAATTTATTACTTAAGAAATTAAGAAACCTTTTTTGAATATGTTCAATTAAAGAAATGTTAACATTGTATTGAGGATTCCAAATAACTGACATATATTCCAACTTCGAACGAACCAGAGTGTTGAAAACATTAATAATGGATTTTGGTTTGTTAAAATGTTTACATGACCGTATCACGAATCCTAGAATTTTATATAACTCTTTAACAATAGTTTCGATATGATGGTTAAATAATAATTTATTATCCAAGTGTATCCCTAGATCCCTTATCGTGGTACGATTTGATACTATGGTATTGTTAATTTTGTAGTTAAATTGAAATATTTCATGATTACGTGTGAAGTTTATGACGTAACATATATCAGCGTTAAGTGTTAAGTAGTTGTTATGACAATATTTCTGTAACCTGCATTTTTAAACAGTCTTCAAAGCAATTAATATTGTAATATAATTTTAGATCGTCCGCGTACAGAACAAATTCACAGTTTTGAAAGCATTTATCAATATCGTTTATGAAGATATTAAATAAGATAGGGCCTAAATGAGATCCTTGTGGAACTCCTGATGACGTAGGAAATACATGAGATCTAAACCCGTTACAATAAACTATTTGTGACCTATTGCTGATATAAGATTGAAACCAACGAAATAAGGAACCATGGAATTCAGCTGAACTTAATTTCTTAAACAAAGTAGGATGATGAGCCCGATCGAAAGCCTTCGTAAAGTCTGTGTATATTGCGTCTACTTGTCTTTTATTGCCCATGTTTGAGCTTACGTATTCAGTAAAAGGTAATAAGTTAGTTAGAACTGATCTTTTAGAACAGAAACCATTCTGCTGTGGGTTAATAATATTTGCTAGACTGATTTTAATTTTGCCAACCACTATCGCTTCGAAGATCTTACCAAAAACTGATAGAATGGATATCGGTCTATAATTCTGTATATCATGGATGTTGCCAGATTTATGAACAGGGGTAATGTAAGATTGCTTCCAGACGTTTAGGAAAATTCCATTTTTAAGCGATTGGTTATATAGGATATACAATGGCTGTAATAGATAATAAGCATAGGTTTTTTTTTAATTTATTAGGGATCGGGTCCACATCCTTTGGATATATCAATATTTTTAATACTATTCAAACCCATATATACTGGTATGTAGAACACAAACGAAATTCATTTATTGATTAAAATTTATCGTATGTGACATAGTAACTAATGTTGCTAAAAGCTTTGTAATTTAATTTTTCAAAAACCTGCAATATCGAATGTATACGTATCAGGTTCACCCACACTCTTTAAAAAGTCTATATTAAAATTATGGTTACACTGTTACACGGTCCATTTCATTTGTATATTATTGATTAAACTATACACTACTCGTATAAAAAGGTTATTAATTTTTAAAAGCTTTTAGTATTAAATGAAAACTATATAACATTGAATGGGAGCTTTACCTTTACATGTTCACTGTGGAGAAATGGTATTCCAAATTAAATCTATTTTTTTGTTCTTAATTTAATGAGTACGTTCCGCGCGGCCGAATTCCACGCGGTCGAAATCCCAACTATCAAAATCCCATATGTCGAAATCCCACGTCGTCGAAATCCCGTTTGGTCGAAATCCCATTGGGTCGAAATCCCATTTGATCGAAATGTACCGCCACCACTTTCTCCGTTCTACAGAAATTCAAATATTTTCACGCCGTCGAATTCCACCCGGTCGAAATCTAACACATACAAATCCTTCGCTCCCGTACCGCTCTGTTCGATCGTATTGCATTCTAACAATCTATGCTTTGTGGTAGTTCCGCGTCAAATAGAATATATTAAAAAGAAATTTTAAAACATACAGTATAACTTCAATAATCCGGACACTCGCTAACTCGGTCACTCCAGTAATCCGGATCCTTTTGTCAATCGATATTTTCACCTCCCTAGTCCGGACATTAACAAACTTTATCCAGACCAAACAAATTAAAACGTGTTTTAAAGTTCTATTCATTCCACACTTAGAAGTAGAAAGCGCAACTGAAACAGCTAAATCAAAAATTGTGCAGACAAAATTAGATACGTTTTTTAAAAAACACTAAATTTATGTTCATGTACACACATATATTATGTGCCTAATATTTACATATTTTTGTACTTTTAATTTTTCATGTTTATTTATGCATTAGTGTAAAAATTTAGTTTCATAAGTTCTCGTTAAACATCCTTATTTGTTTCATTTATGTGTAGATTTAGTAATTTGACAAGTCAAATAAAAAAAAATAACACATAAGATATAATCCAATAGTCCGGATACCTCGCTAATCCGGCGATTGCTGGAACGATATGTGTCCGGATTATCGAAGTTATGCTGTATTATATTATTATACAACGAATTATTTAATGAATGGAGCAGGAAAATAATTTGCCTATACATTTTAAGTACACATGATATTTGTTAGTTTACTAGTTATTCAATATTATAAAATAATTAAATTTATTTTCAAGTAGACAAGTATGTGTAGATACATCAAGTTACCGTTATTGTCACAATATGCCGAGTGGAAGAAAATATATTTGGAAATAAAAGCAACATAAGATTATGATAGGAACGATGATCGACTGTTCTAGATGATGTAAGGTGAAAAAATATAAGTCGGAACTGCAGTCAATTAGGTTTTTTTTATTGGATCAAACCGACGTTTCGGTCATACTATGACCATCTTCAGGGCTCTATAAAATTATTCATATGTTATATCTACATTTTTCTTACAACAATTACTTACATCCAAAATCAGCAAATTATATAATAAAAACACATTTTAAAATTTTACATAAAATATTATCGTCAAATATAAAACAATAAATAAATAAATAAATAAATAAATAAATAAATAAGGTAAAAACAACGAAAATGGTATACAATTTAAAAAAATTATTATTAAAAACGGACAAGAACAATGATGGACAACTTTAAAACACGAACTAATAATTGCTGAAAAAAACTGAAATTGACTTAGTGTCAAGGTTTGAACTAACAACCAATCATAGTCTCGGAACTTACTTAACGTAAAAATGCTAAACTTATACGACCTACTATACGCGTTGGTAATTATTACACCTACCGTAACCTTTTATTATTTTATTATTATTAATTTTTATTTTTACCTTCCGTCACCTTTAGGTAAGGAAGGTATTGTCTTTGGTCAAAAAATTCGGTGGTGAGTTTTTGATGAATAAGCACGTTTTAGGGTCCCTAGAACACGATTTTACTATTTTTACGATGATGTCTGTATGTGTGTGTGTGTGTGTGTGTGTGTGTGTGTGTGTGTGTGTGTGTGTGTGTGTGTGTGTGTGTGTGTGTGTGTGTGTGTGTGTGTGTGTGTGTATGTGTGTCTGTGTGTGTGTGTGTAACAAAATTTTCGTCTACGATAACTTTCATACTACAATTCAAAAAATTATAATTCTTTCGTATTCCTCTTCGTTACATCCATGTGAAGAGCTGATTAGATTTTGGTTAGAATTGGTCAACCGGAAGTACCGTCATTTGAAGGTTTTAACAGTTTTTCTTGAAAAAACGATGTTAAACATCATTTTTTCACATTTGATGTTATTATAAATATTAAAGAATATTTTATTCTCTATGCGATTTGAATGCATTTTATATTTCATATTAAATGTATATAGAGTTAAAAAATTATAAAGAAATTAAATATCATATATTAGCTAGCTATGCTATAACTCTGGAAACAGCTGATGTATTAAGAAAATTCTGATTGAAAGGTGTCAGTGTCAAGTGCAGTTGACAGTATGTACGTGTTATAAGTTTACTGGAAATATAGGATCTTTTGCTTTCTGTATGGAATTTGTATAAAATACATACAACTGCCTTAAGGTAATGTACAAGAAATAGAATATTTTGCAAGGAATTTTCTGTATGACATTTATACAAAATACATAGAATTGACGGAAGGTAATGTGCTGGCCACATCAGATTTTTTATTTTATTTTTATTTTTTTAATTAATTTTTATAATTAAGATTTATAATAGCCATAATTAAAGAAAAGTGTATAAATTATTTACTACTAAAACAAATCAGTCGTAAGTTGAAATAAGTAGCTTGTAGCATCAGGTTACATTGTTTTCATTTGGGTTTATAAGTATTTTTTGTGTATGGTTGATTGAAAACTTAAAAAGAAAATTATATTTAAAGTTTTTGTAAAGATATTTTTCTTCGGGTTTATTTATATTTATTATCATAATATGTATTTTTTTATTACCCACAGATGAGCTTATTGTGTTCAGATGCCAATAATTTTTCTTTGGCAGTCAAAGTACCTTAATTTAATAAATTTAAGTGGATAAATAATGTGGATCCGTATAAATAAACACGTTTTATTGAAGAAGATTATAAATGCCTCTCAAAAATCAATATGAAATCAATAATTGATTAGATTTCTAATTTGTAAACCTTCGTGGGAAACAAAAACAAACACAAATACTGCACAGGAAGGTGGAATACAAAAAAATTCAATCAAATTTTGTGCTTCTGTCATTTAAAATATAATTTTTCATGTTATTTACACATAATATTAATGAAAATTAAATATATATTTAAACATTTGTACATTATATTCATATCAGATTATATTTAAATTGTTTTATATGTAAAAATGTATAAACAAATAACTACGATTAGGTTACTTTTAATTTAATAATCTCGAACTCATAAATAATGACAATATCCTTAAATATTTTTATGGAAAACACTATTCATACACTCACCTTTACATACTGTAGACACTTTTTCCAAAAGAATACAATTAGTGCTGTAAAAAAAAATAAAAGCTTACGGGACGATATTTCTCCGTAAGACGCAATGTTAATACGAAGCTTGGTTGTCCAGAATCAGCTGGTTAGGTGCCATGTTGAAACGTTACTTGCAAGTGCCCTATTTTACAACTGAAATGAAGAATGAACTGCTTATTCATATTGTAACACGAGGGGGGTGGGTGGATATGGATGATGATACTACTTTGATGACTGGTGGACGCCTCGGATGGCTGCGTCCACGACTTCGTGTGATGGAAGAACACACATACACTTCACTTACACTTTGTGAACACTGCGGACCTGAACAAATACTTGTGATTTAATAACTAACTTTTATTTACATTTAAACTAATACAACTATGCAGATACTAAACTGTTAACACAGCGGGCGAGCGTCGCCCCAAAACTAAAAGACACTGCATGTCTCGTCAAAACAAAACACGTCTTCACGACTCGACGAATTAATCTCGACTCTTCTAAAAACAAAATGCTGTCTTCAGGACAGGATTATCTTAGGGGTACAGGGTGCATAGGTTAGAGCATTCAAAATCACGCACGTATACACAATAATTTCTAAACCTAATGATCAAAAAACAAATAAATGTCGTGACTATTATAATACGATATGAATTTCTAAACTGAATTTTGACTTAAATAGATAAACAAATTTAAAATATGATTATTGAAACTATAATTTAGAAAAGTTTATAAAATAGTATATTATGTTATTAGGAGTAGAAAGCGGTCTTTTTGTGTTGAACCCAGCTATTGCGGCCGAGGCGCTAGCCGAGGCTAGGCAAGCTGGGTAAAACACAAAAAGGGCGTTCTACTCCGAATGACATATACTATTTTTTCTTCAAGTGTTTCAAAGAATTTTTTGACATTTTTGTTGGAATTTTTTAATTGTAGTGTGTGTAATATCAGCCAAAGCTGGCTATGTATACTACAAAACAAAAAAAAAACAACTGTCAAATAACAATTTTGAATATAATATGTGTTGCTGTGACAACTGCCGCCGCCAGCGGTGAACTAAAACACTAACATTTTTTTACTAGTACAACAATGACAACATTTTTGTACTAGTAAGACAATGAACATCTTCTATAGTGTGTGTACAGGAGCATAATATGAATATTATAATACGCTTGAAGAAAAAGTTATTTATCTATTATTGCTCTTACCCTCGCCTTGCCGCAATATTACAGCTAATATAAAATATCGGACCAGAAATATCAATAATTTTACTTAAAATGTATAGGTAAATTCTTTTCCTGCTTCATTCATTAAATAGTTTGTTGAATCGAATTCAATCCTGCAAAGACGCCGAGGTAGACATTTGAATAATGTGTTATTCGAACCATAAAGCTGGATTTATAATGACGCAACGTAAGAGGTAACGCGAACGCAGTAGGTAAAGTAAAAAAATGATCATATGCTACAGCTATGGATCATTTATATTGAAGTAAAGTAAGCTGTAAAGTAACTGCCGCAACGCAAGACTTGGGCAACTTTCATCTTTCTGCGTTGCTTTACCTAAACTTTTCTACCGCTGGCCAATCAGAAGTCAGCATTTTAAATATTGCGCTGAGATTGAGGGCGTGGGCCATTTTACCGATATTCGACATAGATATGAATAGGAAAATAATTCAAATTGTCGAAATAAATCAAATTTTATACGATAAATCGTCTAAAGATTTCTAAAACAATAAAAAAAAATCTGATGTGGCCAGCACATTACCTTCCGTCAGTTCTATGTATTTTGTACAAATTTCATACGGAAAGTTCCTTGCTAAATTAAATATTCTATTTCTTGTACATTCCCTTCCGGCAGTTGCATGTATTTTATGCAAATTTCATACAGAAAATTATTATTTTGTGACGTTTTCTATATACAGTGTAATGTATCTGCAGAAATAAAAGATTTATTATTATTATTATTTCTTATACATTACCTTAAAGCAGTTGTATGTATTTTATACAAATTCCATACAGAAAGCAAAAGATCCTATACCTATTTCCAATAAAATTATAAGACAAACACACTATGTCAATTTCACTTGACACTGACATCTTTCAATCAAAATTTTCTTAATATAGTAGCTGTTTCCACAGCTATGGCTACTTTATGAAATTTAATTTCTTTATAATTTTTTAACTCTATATCCATTTAAAGTTAGGTATAAAATTCAATCAAATCGTATAGAAAATATAATATTCTTTAATATTTATAATAACATTAAATGTGAAAAAATGATATTTAACATAGTTTTTTCAAGAAAAACTGTTAATATCTTCAAATGAGGGTACTTCCGGTTGTCCAATTGTAACCAAAATCTAATCAGCTCTTCGCATGGATGTAGCGAAGAGAAATACGAAAGAATTATAATTTTTAGAATTGTAGTATGGAAGTTATCGTAGACGAAAATTTTGTTACACACACACACACACACACACGGACACACATACATACATACATACACACACACACACATACAGACATTATCGTAAAAATAGTAAAATCGTATTGTAGGGACCCTAAAACGTGCTTATTCATCAAAAACTCACCACCGAATTTTTTGACCAAAGACAATACCTTCCTTACCTAAAGGTGACGGAAGGTAAAAACCATAAGTGTGGCGAAAGAAGTGTGCTTAGACAGGAATGTGTGGCGAAGGATGATTGTTTCGTAACTATTATTGTGGTCCGGATGCGGTATTTCGCTACCGAAAATCGGTCACTTTAATATGTTAAGAGTGAGGAATATATGTTGTAATAATGTTGTTGAAAGAGAGACTGATTATTTTTTGGATGATGTTATTGTTATTCTTTCGGGTTTGTGCTAACCCACTAAGTGGGAAATGCGTGATTTTATGTATGTATGTATGTATGTATGTATGTATGTATGTATGTATAAGTGTGGGAAGCGAATGAAGACCGGCAACTACAACTACTGAAACGACAACATGCACAACTACTATTAAACCTATATTTATGTACGGGCTGACCGGGTTAAAGCCCAGGACGACAAGCAAAATTCAAGCACGACTTTCATCAACCCGATTTTGACAAACGCTATTATTATAGACAAAAGCTTTCGATGTTAATATTAGTGTGATGAATGTGTACATGCTACTAAACGTGTAAATAAACGTCATTTCACAAATATTGCGTCTTATTTTCTACATGCTCAACAAAAACCTATAAAAAGCTTATAAGATTGCCAACTTTAGTGCCGAAGCTCAGACAAAATATATCGAAGTTGAACGAAAGATGCCGAAATTTTTGCATATTATTCTGATTGGTTAGCAGTAAGACTTTCCGCGTTTAATATAAATCAGCTAGTTCGCTTGCTTTACATTCTACTTTACTACAACTGCGTTACGTTTTGCGTTACTTCATTATAAATCCAGCTTAATTGTCATAAGTTGCTCTATAAAATAAAGAAAAAGTTTTGCTTTTGTCAAAGATATTTTGTATTTTATTAATTTTAAAAACATATCTTTCCTATTGGGAAACCCTTTACTATTTGAAAGCCCCATCTTCATTCTATTAGTAAGACCAATAATCTAATTTTTCTAGAAAATTTATTCATATCAAATATGATAACATGCGTTTTTTAAAAAAAAAACAGTGATAAATCAGCTTGGTTTAAAATATTTATAATAAACACGAAATATAGATTTAAATTGAAAATCGCGTTTAATCCATAAATTATTATAATAATTATTTTCCATAAATCAGTCGGACTTTGATAGCATAATAATAAATTAACAGATATGTATGCGAAGGATTAATATAGCAATTGTAATTGTACTACTTAAAAAGCTATGAATGTTATTAATTACAGCTTGTCAGTGAATGTAATGATTACAGAGCTCTCTGTATATGACATTCTGTCAATTTGATCCACTATACAACGTTAGCGTTACACACACTGACTACAATATCGATCTTAGCCCGAAAGCGAAGCTGTTAATTCACAAAGCATAAATTTAAAGTGAGAACGATATGAAACGAGTAAAAATGAATTGATCACAGAACAATTATTTCATTTTAAATCGATGAAATACGCTTTAATCGGGCAAAATACGAATTTGATTGGTTGCGACAATTTCACGATAAGGTAGGAAAAAATTGTAATGAAATTACAAAGGCATAATATTGACTTTAATTAACTTTCACAGCTGGCGGTTTGTAAAAGTTTATAAGCTATACGATGTTTGTAAAAATCAATGTCTAAACGATTGTATTTAAGCGTATATGAATTTATGTTTATGAATCTGCATCTACAATATCTTACGTGTAAGTGTGATAACGCCCATGTTAATGTTGTATTATGCACAGGCTGTCTCATTTTCGATGTTTTTTTAAGGTATCTCTGGTAATATTAATGATACAGCAAAACCATTTGCACATTCCAGGGTCAACTTTTCCAGAAATGTTTAATAGTCACCACAGAAATTTTCGATCTTCTTTTGTTTCGGAGCTACAGGCAAAAACTCGTTTTTCGCTCATTTTGAAAATATGTCATATCTTATTTATTATGATAGTTAGAGAAAAAATGTTTTTGCAAAATAAATTCCGTTTTTTAAATAGAATAAAATGGCGTAATGAAATTTTTTGAAAATTTAATAATTCTCGAGATATAACACAAACTTATGATTTTTTAAATGGGAACCTATGTTGAGAATAGGCTCATCTTTTTGCTTAATTTATAAACTTTTCAATGATATATAACAAGTCTTCATTCTTTTGTTTTAAACATTAATAAAAGACGAATTATTAATTTATTGAGATGAAAATATTGGAAATTATTAAGAAACAAATGAAAAAATTTATTTGAAATCATCATTTGTTTATTTTGATTCAATATCTATTAATTTTGTTCTCAAAATTATTCGTAACCAATTATTTTCGAGTTAGTTAAATTACTATGTATCGACGTTACAGTTGGCTTTGACACGATCTGAACAAAATGGTTTAATATGCTTTTGAAGTAAATAAATTGAAAAAATTAGTAAAACTGAAACAAATACTATTGGAAATATGCAAATGATGATCTGGAATAATTTTTTTCATTTGTTAATAATTTCCATTATTTTCACCCCAATAAATTCATAATTCGTCTTTTATTAATGTTCAAAACAAAAGAATGAAGACTTGTTATATATTATTGAAAAGCTTATAAAATAAGCAAAAAGACGAGACTATTTTTAACATAGGTTTAAAAAATCATAAGTTTGGGTTATATCTGGAGAATTATTAAGATTTGAAAAAATCCAATTACGCCATTTTATTCTATTTGAAAAACGGTAAAATTTTTATAAAAACATTTTTTCTCTATCATAATAAATAAGATATGAAATATTTTCAAAATGAGCGAAAAACGAGTTTTTGTCTGTAGCTCAGAAACTATGAAAGATCGAAAATTCATGTGGTGACTATTAAACTTTTCTCGAAAAGAGGACCCTGCAATGTGCAAACGGTTTCACTGTATCATTAATATTACCCGAGATACCTTAAAAAAAACATCGAAAATGAGACACCCACCAAAAGTGGAACATAGGCGTTTAACATGGGAAATCAGAGATTTAAATTCTGCATGTACTCGTATAGCATGTGAAATTATTATTTTTACTCGTCATATGTAAAAATTAATTATAAAGTTACAGTTTTTATGAGTTTTTCGTCAAGACTGCCATGGGTTTATAACAAAAAATAAAGAAATGTGTAATTATTAACTGTCAATTTAGACTAAATTTAGTTTACAATAATATATTAACACAAAACACAAACAGGTGAATTTTTTTAGTTCTAATTGACAGATAAAAACAACGCATTTATTTATTCTTTGACATAAATTCATGGCTGCCTATTGTAAAAGCTCATGAAAACAGTAATTTTATAATTAATTTTTACATTTCTATGAACAGCTAAAAATAATCGTTTTACATGGTTTAGATGCAGAATTTAAATCTCTATAACTTTTATTTGAATTATTTTCACATAAAATAATAGGGTACTTATACAAGAGTCAAATTTTAACTATATTTAATAAGAAGACAAAAATATACATAAATTAATGAGTATTAGTGAAAAAAATTTGTTTCAATATTGATTAGGTCGCAAACTACAAGCGATTAAAGTTCATTACTAATTAGATATGACGCGTTAGGTTTAAGAATTTGATTGGTCGCCTGATTTTAAAATCGAGATTCGCACGTCTGCTGCGGTAACCTTTGAAAGATTATGAATTGTCTCGTTGTTGTATAACCTAACAAAAAAAAAAAATACAATTTTATGTTTCATGAATTTGTTTAATTATAATATCTAGTAATATTAACAATAATAATGTAATTATAATTAAATCAATTTGTAATATGTATTAATTAAATTAATAATAATATTAACTAATCAAAACAAACAAACACTAGCGCCATCCGCCATCATACTTTGTGTCATAATATTGCCAAACTGTTTCAATGTTCTATAATTCATTAAGAAAAAAATCTGATGTGGCCAGCACATTACCTTCCGTCAGTTCTATGTATTTTGTACAAATTTCATACGGAAAGTTCCTTGCTAAATTAAATATTCTATTTCTTGTACATTACCTTCCGGCAGTTGCATGTATTTTATGCAAATTTCATACAGAAAATTATTATTTTGTGACGTTTTCTATATACAGTGTAATGTATCTGCAGAAATAAAAGATTTATTATTATTATTATTTCTTGTACATTACCTTAAAGCAGTTGTATGTATTTTATACAAATTCCATACAGAAAGCAAAAAATCCTATTCCTATTTCCAGTAAAATTATAAGACAAAAACACTATGTCAATTTCACTTGACACTGACATCTTTCAATCAAAATTTTCTTATTATAGTAGCTGTTTCCACAGCTATGGCTACTTAATGAAATTTAATTTCTTTATAATTTTTTAACTCTATATCCATTTAATATTAGGTATAAAATGCAATCAAATCGTATAGAAAATAAAATATTCTTTAATATTTATAATAACATTAAATGTGAAAAAATTATATTTAACATAGTTTTTTCAAGAAAAACTGTTAAAATCTTCAAATGAGGGTACTTCCGGTTGTCCAATTCTAACCAAAATCTAATCAGCTCTTCGCATGGATGTGACGAAGAGAAATACGAAAGAATTATAATTTTTAGAATTGTAGTATGGAAGTTATCGTAGACGAAAATTTTGTTACACACACACACACACACACGGACACACATACATACATACATACACACACACACACACACACACACACACACACACACACACACACACACACATACAGACATCATCGTAAAAATAGTAAAATCGTATTCTAGGGACCCTAAAACGTGCTTATTCATCAAAAACTCACCACCGAATTTTTTGACCAAAGACAATACCTTCTTTACCTAAAGGTGACGGAAGGTAAAAATGCTTATTATTTGTTATTTATGCTTAATAATAATTTCTTCGTGAATATAACGTATAAGTTTTTGTATAAACATATTTCAGCTATGCAAACATGAAAATTTTTTTCTCTCTAGAACTAACAGTTTGTCGACAACTGTAAGTACCAGCTACGTCACGTAAGAAATTCTTAAATTTAAAAATTCATATCTCGCTTATTACGTAAAATTTTAAAGTCGCGTTTGCACTAAATTTTTTATTTTATTCTGTTGTTCCAGAAAAAAATAAATAAAAAAAACCATGGTATAGGACCCTATTAGGTAACGTTTGCGCAAAGAAAAACTAAATTCCCATGTTAAACGCCTATGTTCCACTTTTCGATTTACACTCTGTACAATGTACTAAATTGTTTTTTAAATGCTTGTAGATTTCAATTAAGTAGTACCACAGCTGAGGAATTTACCCTCTTGTAATTATAAATTTTAATAATTGGGGTGCTATACCATATAAACAAATTTTGACTATCTTAGATAAGAATGCGAAAATATACGTAAATTAATGAGTATTAGTGAAGAAAACTACAAGTGATTGAAGTCTATTAATAATTAGGATGATGTAACAGCAATTATTGTCACTACATTCAATAAATTTAAAAGTAGTGCATACAGAGTACCATTGAGGAAATGGAGGTAATTTAGTATTATTTGCCAGAGTTTTCTGTAATTAGAAGAAAAATCAAGAAGATCTACAGGTTTAATTAAAAGTTTACCTGAATTTAATTTTTAATTTGAATGAAAATATTTAATTAGTTTATTTTTCCTTACTATTTAAGTACAGCAATTATTTTTCTGCAATTAAAAGCAAAATACACATTTGCACTTGTCTGATTACCTTGCATTCTAATTACGAAAAAATATAAAACCGTGATATAAATAAAATAAATAAATATATCATCACGTCTTATTACCCATTGCTAGGTGTGCCAATCTGCTTTGTACACAGATTTCGGTAATGATGAAAAATTTGGACCGTGCGGGCGCTTACCAGGCGTCACCTCACGGGCACTCATTGCTGGCGTGGAGAGTGCACCACAGAGGTCAATTTTGTGCCATTTAAAATTCGAAATATGTGGCGTTGGTCGGGATCGAACCCGGTTCCCCAGATACCGTGATATGATTCTACAATAGTTATTTATATATCAAGGCCGCGAAATCACTCTTTAGCGTACCGAGAGAAAAATTGTCGCCGAGGCCGCTAAAGGATTTCGCGGACAAGTTGTACACAATATTTTTTGTGCAACCCTAAAAAATATGTAATTACAGATTTTATTAATTTTAAAGTTTCATTGTAAATAGAAAGTTAGCTTTCAAGCTGGCCATGGGATTAACATTTGATAAACAAAACCATGCAATTCTCAAGTGTCAAAGTGATTGTTTACCTAATTTCGCGGCCGCTACTATGACAACCGTTACCATAACAACGGTCGCGAAACTTAATTTTGCGGCTTGTATTGCGGCTGCAAAATGCTTATTTCGCGTCCGGTTGCACAAAATAGTTATTTGTATATCAAGGCCCCGAAATCACTCTTTAGCGTACCGAGAGAAAAAATCTCGCGGGCGCTAAAGGATTTCGCAGACAAGGTGTACACAATATTTTTTGTGCAACCCTAAAAAATATGTAATTACAAATTTGATTAATTTTTAACAGTTTCATTATAAATAGAAAGTAAGCTTTCAAGGTGGCTGTGGGAGTAACATTTGATAAACAAAACCATGCAATTCTCAAGTGTCAAAATGATTGTTTACCTAATTTCGCGGCCGCTACCATGACAACGGCCGCGAAATCCAATTTCGCAGTTTGTATTGCGGCTGCGAAATGCTTATTTCGCGTCCGGTTGCACAAAAATATATTTATGTCTATTTTTATCTACTGCCTGGTAAACGCCCGCACGGTATCTGTGTAGCAGATTGGCACACCCAAAAATAGGTAATATGCCGTGATGATATAAATATATATTTTTTGAAATATTTTAATTTTTAGAAAAAATGATTTATTCAGACGGAAAAGTGCAAGTTCATAATGAAAAGTCCTATGCTCTATCCGTTTTAACTATAGAGTGGTGGTAAGATAGGTGCAGTTTGATCTTGTTGTTTGATTGTTTAATATCGAGGTATTATCCAATCAAAATACAAGATCAAATTGCAGCTATATTCCCACCATTCTATAGTTAAAACGGATAGAGTATAGATTCGTTTTGCAAATCTCCCAAGTTACAGATATCATTACAGGCTAGTTTCGTAATCTACAATTTCCCGTACTGATAATTACGACGCATTATCTTACATAATCTCTTACATAATAATTAATTTCAGCATTAAAATTACTTACTTGGAGGTTTTCGTGTAAGAATTGCATTTCCGGTAATTCGTTTCAAACACACTTTATTTTCCTATCAGATCAGAGTGCGCGTGGGAAGCTGGCACGAACTTGAACGAGCTTGCACGATGCAAAAGCTCTCGAAAGCTCTTTCCGGATGTGATAAAAGTTTTAAGTTGGCGTACACCAGCGATACAGCACAGTTATACTGGTTGCATTAAAGTTAAGATCAAATTATCCATGTTTTACTTTTGTTAAAATTAAATTATAGTTCTTTATGATTGTAATAAATTATAATATTTTTAGTGCATAGGGCACCTAGAGAAATATGTGCAAGAATGAAAATAATTGTCTTCTTTTCTTTGAAAGAATGCGTTTGATGATAATGGTGCTTTCAATTTTCTTCCGTTTTCTTATACAGGCATTCTTTTGAAAGTCTTTATTTGTTTTTTTATAAATATTTTTATTTGTTTTACTACATTGAATTTTCTACAAAGCTTAATATTTTATTATAAGTTTTTGTCAATCTGAATAAATAATGTAATGCTCCCTGAATCAGTATTTATTTATTTGCTCAAAAGTTTAATCACTGTCACTCGTAAATAATTAGCTAATAACCATTGGTACCATTTAAAAGTACAATGATTTAATTAAGAAACAACTGAATTTGTTATTTTAGACATGACCTAATCAACTTTGATTAAGGGATCGTATTTTTATCTCTTATTAAACTGTTTATTAACTAAAATATCAGTTAAAACAAAAAAAATCTGGTGTGGCCAACACAATACCTCTCGCCATGTACCGCTCGAGTCACAAAAAAGATTAAGCTAATCTTTATATGGGGTCTAGTAGCCGCGGGCCTGAGTGTCAGGTCGTGCATCTGGAGAACCGGATTTAATCCCGACCAACGCCAAATATTTCCAATTTTAAATGGCACAAAATTGACCCCTGTGGTGCACTCTCCACGCCAGCAATGAGTGCCCGTGAGGTGACGTTTGGTAAACGCCCACACGGTAAAATATTTCATCATTACCGATATCTGTGTACAAAGCAGATTGGCACATCCAGCAATGGGCAATAAGCCGTGATGATGTATTTATTTATTTACTTATTTTTGGATTAGCGAATTATCTTTAATTTTGTCAGTTTATTTCTTAAAATGTAGTCTAATCTAATCCAAGTAACTACATTGTTGATAATAAAATGAAGATTAAATTTTAAATACCTGGATAAAATAGAGCTCACTAATCCAAAATTGAGAATTAGCTTAAACTTTTTGGTGAATCGTTAATTTTTATTAATCTAAATACATTACATACCTACATATTTAAATATGCTGGAAACTATTGATTTCCTTTCCTATTGTCCTATTTACATTTTTCTTTTTAAAACGTTACTATTATTAATTTGAAATGATTTGTTCTTTGACAGTGACATTTATCTGTCAGTTACATACATTTGAATAAATTGCCAAAGAGTATTGTTTGTTTAAAGCGTAGGCTCCGGGATTTAAATTATAGATAATTTTATAAATTTATCCATATAAATTTAATAATCTTTAATTTTTATAATTACATTCAAAAAAAAATCTGATGTGGACACCACACGACTTCCTTGTACGCAAGACGAATATGAAGTATAGACTCAATTATAAAATTGCACGTATTTGACGTAATTTGACATCTATTTTTTATTTTTTGTTATTTTTTGTCCTAATCCATAGCAAGTTTCATTACAAAAACCAAAAAGTATATAAGTTTTAAATTTATATATCTCGCTTATACAAAGGGCTAATTTAATAATACTTGATGTGCTAGACGCAGAATTTAATTCTCTAAAACTCTTATTTGAAGCATTTATTTCTAAAATCAAAATGAAACCATTTTATTCAAGAAAAACTGTTAACAACTTCAGGTAATATATCACTTCCGGTTAGCCTGTTTTAACCAAAATCTGCTATGTTATTCCAATTGATATAAAAGTCTTATATACGAAATTTGAAAAGTTTTGGATTATATTTTAATATAGTTTTTCATTCAGATCTATTATAGGCTTCAAATAAAGTACCATTTCTGGAAATTATGTAATGACCAAAAAGGGAGGTGTACAACTAGATGTTATAGAAGTCGTAAATACAAAATTTCAACTTTCTACAGCTTACCGTTTTTGAGTTATGCGAGATACGTACGTACGTACGTACAGACGTCACGACGAAATTAGTCAGAATGAATTCAGGGATGGTCAAAATGGATATTTCCGTTGAAATCTGAAAACCGAAATTTTTCGCTAATACAATACTTCCTTTACTTTGTACAAGGAAGTAAAAATAACATTTAGAGGTATTTTGAGCTTCTTGTAAAGTGCCATTTCCGTTTATCCTATTTACACCAAAATCTAATGGGCTCTTTCCATTACAGAAAAAGTTCGAAATACAAGGTTTCAAAATTTTCTGAATGTTAGTATTTGAGTTAGAGTGGAGGATCCGCACACATATACATGCATACACACAGACATCATCGGGAAAATGTTAAAATTGAATTCTAGGGATCTTAAAACGTGGTCATTTACCAAAATCTCGATACGCGGTTATTAGCACGATCCCTATACCTTCCTTACCAAGGGTAGCGGGATGTAAAAATATACCATCAATATTATGACATGTTTTAAAAATACTGGTGTCAATTTTTCGATGTGACATTTATCTTGTAACTGACAGTTCACACAGTTTAACCCAGAGATAAAGTAGTTTGCCTAATAATAAAATCAATTATCATATTTTTAACTATTTATAAAATTAGAAATGATAAATAAGTTCATTGCTTTTCAGAATGAGAAAATAGGTCACTATCATTTAAAACCGGATTTGTAAATTAGTAATTTAGATCGTATGCAAAATATAGGTCAACATTTATGATGTGAGGAAATTAATAAATGTGTTGTATAGATAAAAAGGAAATAAATTCAATATTTCATTAATTTTCCTTACATGTGTAAACAAGTTCGACATGCTTATATGAAAAACTTTCGTATTATACACGCTGAAGAAAATAGATGTCTTTCTTTTATGGGTCAATTGCATGCGAGGCACACAAAGACACTTTTATTCCGAATGACACATTAATTTTTTCAAACACACTACTTTTCTTTTTATTCGCTAATTCTATGTAGTTTCTATGGATATTTATTTATTTTATTTCTACGCCGCCGGCGTAACAATGAAACTTTTGCCTTGTGAATTAAGTCACTAAAATGCCATTTCTACGACGTTTGAAAAAAGTAGTTATTTGTAAACCTAGGCACTAAAATATAATTTTTTATTATGAGTATTTAATAATCGGAAATAGCCGATGTAAAACCTTTCACATATCATAGCAAAACATTACGTATAGATAATGGTAAAATGTGAAAAATTAGTTATTTTGGTTTCAAAATATAAAGAAATGAATGTACAAAATATAAATTTGATTTAAAAGTGGAAACAGTTTATAAAACTAGTTCACAAAATTCCTTACATATTAAAGATTTCTATTGTACAAAATAGTATTGCAGACTCAACAAAAAAGGAGATTAACTACTTGGTTACAGAATGTAGTAGAATATATCAAAAAATTTAATCATTTTTTCGGCCTGCCTGTACCATAGCATTTTGCCACTGCACTGAACCACAGATCTCATAACTAACTAACTAACTAATAGTTATGAGATCTGTGACTGAACCTACGGATGAAACAAAATAATTTATAAATTTGTCTCGTATAGATAGTGCCTGCGTTGTTGCGTTTCCTCCGAACTGTCCATCTTTTGAAGCAAACGCGGCCGTTTCTTGTTGAAAACTTCTCGCAAGTGCGCGTTGGTTCTAAAAATGACTCTTCGCCGCTCTTCGCTTCGCCGCGCTGCGACACGCTCAAGTGCGCGACGGCCTTTATTGTATATATGTTTGGTACGATTATTTTTATGTAGTGTTGCCGCCGAGACGAGATTTTTCCTGATCTCGTCTCGTCTTGAGTAGAATTTCGAGATCAAGATCCAAATAAATATCAAGGTCATTTTCTCGATCGAGACGAGATTACATACTTCAAATTTCGACAAGAAAAGACGAGATCTTGATCTTGAAAACTATATTAATTATTCATAAAACAAAGTTTCCATCATTTGATCATCAGTAGATAAACCGGAGATATTACTTTGCAGGAAGCTATAAACAGATTTTCTTGAAAAAATATATTAAAACATGATTCAAAACCTGACAAATTTGGTATTTAAAACTCTTTTATAATTTAAAACAATATTAGTTTTTGACTACACGTATATGACAAACCGGAAGTAGTACTTAATTTGGAGCTCTTAACAAATTTTCGAGGAAAAACATAATTAAATATAATCCAAAATTTAGTATTACAGACTTTTCTATTTATTGAAACAAATTAGATTTTGTTTACAAACGATCAGCCGGAAATGATACTTTACTTAAAGCTCATTGCTATTTCAAACATGGAATTGACGGGAGGTCGTCTGTTGGTCACATCAGATTTTTTCTTCTGAAATTGGAATAAGTATGTTCTAAAAATACGAGTAAAATATTTTTTTATTATTCTTTCGATCAAACAAAGAAAAAAAACGTGCAACACCTCATTCATTATAGCAAACTGATAAATGAATAGGATAAAATTTATTATTTTTATCTTTGTAATATTTTAAGAAAATAATAATAATTGCTGTATTGTATATATAGTTAACAATTACAGAAAATCTCTCAGCATTTTTTTCTTACAAGAACAATATTTCGATATACCTACACTTATATGCTCAATAGTGTTTAAGTAAGACATTACAGATTCATAAACATAAATTCATGTATACATATATGTCGTTTAACGTGTACATAAATTTATGTATATGAATATGTAACATCTTTCATACCCTGATGATGTATAAGTGAATACCAAAACGTCGGTTCTGTGAAAGAATAAATTCTGTTTGACTGAGATTTCAAGTAATTATTAACATCTAATATGTACCACAGTCGAGAAATTTATCTATATTGTGTTTTATATTTACTGTACATTTTGTGATGTTTTTATTCATTCAATAGTCAAAAAATTCAAATAAGAAAAAAATATAAACTAACTCGATACTAATGTAAATGAGAAATACACATGAGGTTCATTATAGAAATAAATATTTGAAAAAAATGAAGCTCTAATTATTATTTAACAAAATGTAATTACCATTTCTGTTAAAATTTATATTTCTAAAGGGCTTGTAAGGCAATAGTTTATACATAGTCATATTATAACGAATTTGCACGACAACAGCCGAAAAGTCGAGATAGTCAAGATCTCGACCTCAAAATCGAGATTGTTTTCAATCTCGTGCGTCAAGGACAGGATTGTTTCCAATTTCGAAAAAAAAAAAATTGTCGAGATCGAGATAATGCAAAATCTAGACAAATTTTGACATGCGGCAACACTATTTTTATGATATTACTCGTTTGTATTTGTTTATTAGTGCAAGATATTAACATCATTTTAAATTATTTTCTTCTTGAAATTCCATTCCTTTCTAATTCTCTGACAATCATGCGCCATCTTTAGGCATGCAAATTCACTACCTATTTGATATTACGTGTCGAGCGCGCACTTGCACACCTGAGTCGCGAAGAACACCAGATATTTCACCCCCCAACAGCCAAGGGAGGAGAGAGAGAGAGACTTCACCCTCTAGGCCTACAGTAATTGCAAGATATTTCTAATGGAATGGATAGGGGTCGGTTTATTAAAGGATTTATTTCTTTTAATGTAGACGGAGAAGTAAATTTATATTTTTAAGTGTAAGCTATATGAGTTTGACCGAGTTCGTCTTCTTTTTATCGTATAAATCGTATAAATAAAAGAATCATTTTGGCACATTTCCTATTTTAGATTTGAGTGCATGGTAGATATCGTTTGGTAAACAACTCCATATATAAAAATCAATTATCATAATATGCAGACAGAAATATTAGGAACTTTATAGAAATGTTGTTAGTATTTATTGCATAACACTGCTCATATTTTTCTACATCCCAAACAAAACCTCTTAAAAAATTCATTGTAAAACCCATTAAATGCATAATTAAATAAATATGAGCTAATAACAGTATGAAATAAAGATTTCCAATACCTACGTTTACGCCTACCACACAAACAAAAAAATATTATGTGGCCAACAAAATATCTCCCGCCATTTGATTTTTGTAAATTTAAATATATACCTAAAAATTTACTTAAGCTGGAAACTGTATAGAGTTCATTTCCATATAACTATTGTTCTATTTACTATTTTCTTTTTAAAACGTTATCATTATTAATTTGTAATGATTAGATTTTTGACAGTGACATATATCTGTCAGTTACATATAGGGCACGAGCAGACACGTGATTCGAACGACCTTGACTTACTTGTGATCAGCTGATTTGTGTGCGCATGTCATCTTGGCAAGAACATTGTCAATTTGACAAGACCAATATTTTGACTTATTTTGATTTTGAATTTTAATGTTAATATTTTAAAAATTTTAGGCAGTAAAACACATGCAATTAAAAATAATAACATTTTAGCAGTTAAAAATCAAAATGTCAAAACATTGGTCTTGTCAACATGACATTGTTCTTGTCAAAATGACATGCGCACACAAATCAGCTGATTCTAAGCACGTCAAGGTCCCTCGAGTCACGTGTCTGCTCGCGCCCTATATTTGCATTTGAGGTTTGAATTGTGTAATCAAAGAGTTGTGTTTAATGCATAGGCTCCAAGATTTAAATTATAGATAATTTTATAAATTTATCCTTAAAATATATAGACAAAGTATTAATGCAAAGCTGTATAAAATTTAATAATCTTTAATTTTTTTAATAACATAAATCTCGAAATTACATTTAAAGGTATTTTTCTAAGAAAAACTATTTGAAGTAAAGTGTCATTTCCGGTTATCTGATTTACACCAAAATCTAATAGCTTCTTTCCATATTAGAATAAGGTAGTAATACAAGGTTTCAAAATTTTCTGAATGATTGTATTTTTGTGGAGTACGATGATCGACTGGTAGCAGAATGGAAAATTGGGAAATGATCGGACACGCAGTCTAATGTAAATAATTTATTTCCTGGCCTACGTTTCGACTGTTACTACAGTCTTCCTCAGGGCTAGAAATGGTCATTTCTAGCACTAAGGAAGACTGTAGTAACAGTCGAAACGTGGGCCAGGAAATAAATTATTTACATTAGACTGCGTGTCCGATCATTTCCCAATTTTCCGATAGTATTTTTGTTTTAGCAGCTCGTCACTCATATGAAATCCATGTATATTATTTTGATTGGCGACTCAAAGATCACCTATAAATATATAACGAATACCGAGTTAGGTGGTGGAGTGTACTACCAAAGGAAGTAGACAAATTCAAATAGAGGACACGTGGCTCAGTCCAAAAGTGCAATTCTCAAACAGTTTTTATTTGAATATAAATTTCTTGCATTAAACTTAATAATTTTGATACACTTGCAATTATAAAGCATGTAGACTTGTACAGTGTTACAATATTAATTTGTGTTTTATAAATATAATTTAAAAATAGCATACATTTCAAGAACATTTTAGATCCACGAAGAAAACAGTTTTATATAAAAACTTATATTCGTGACGTCACATCTATATTTTTAAACTTCGGGGGACCATAATTTGCTTATTAATAGGAATTTTTTCACCGGATTTTCATCAATAGTCTGATAAAATTATATAAAAAAATGGTGGAATCCCCTATTTTTTAAAATGTTAATAGTTCTAGTACAGGAAAAACTTATTTTTTCGCTTTATATTTTAGTACAGGGATAACCTTTCCTCTTAAGGACAAGATGTTTCCAAAGTATTTGTCATGTCCTTATATATTTGCTTCTGTAAAGGTTTGATCTCTGCACGGGTTTTTTTTGTCAGTACAATTTCTTCAAGTATATAATCGGAATATAACATAACCTAACGAACCAAATCAACGTTCGTATGTGCAAGTAACTTAATGTAAAAATAATAGACTTGTTATTTTATTTTATCTTAATATTACTGCCATCTAAGAATAATTTACATATGCACAGGTACATATACTTTAATGATATAGATATTTATTAATATGTTTTTAATTTATTTCATTCAAATTTTACTACGATTAATATAGGTACTTAGTTTAAATATATCAAATAAATTAATCTTTTATTGCAGTACGTTATTTATAGAAACAAATCGGATAAACGAACAAAACAAAATAAAATAAAAAACAAAAATTCTTTTATATTATGTATTTATTTATTTTTTTCTTTTATAAATATCTCCATTCCGTGACAGATTATCTGTAGAATATAAATCATAGATTAAAATATACTAAATTAGTTTTTTTCCTTGAATTATGACAAACTTAACAGATGGAACAACAGATATGACAAATAAATAACAAAAGAACATGCATTTATTTACATATTTAATACGAGTAATCGCCAGTGATTCATTTTGATCACCAGCTGTGAAAATCACGATAAACCTTCTCATTCTTCACGTCACGGTAGGTGATTTAATTTTCACCATTTGTGATTATACTATTTTTAAACGGGGTCCTCCACCGTAGTAACAAATTAGAACTTGGGTCATTTATATTAAACTATAGACCTTATTGTTAAGGACTATTAAAGTTTAAAAAAGTTATTTGTTTCTGAAATAATTGATTTTTAATACCAATTATGGTTAATTTTATAATATTTGGATAAACCATGGATATCTTATTCCTCAGATAAACAAAAAAATCTGATGTGGACACCACACGACTTCCTTGTACGCAAGACAAATATGAAGTATAGACTCAATTATAAAATTGCACGTATTTGACGTAATTTGACATTAACATCTATTTTTTATTTTTTTGTTATTTTTTGTCCTAATTCATAGCAAGCTTCATTACAAAAACCAAAAAGTACATAAGTTTTAAATTTACATATCTCGCTTATACAAAGGGCTAATTTAATAATACTTGATGTGCTAGACGCAGAATTTAATTCTCTGAAAATCTTATTCGAAGCATTTATTTCTAGAATCGAAATGAAACCCATTTTATTCAAGAAAAACTGTTAACAACTTCAGGTAATATATCACTTCCGTTTAGCCTGTTTTAACCAAAATCTGCTAACCAAAATCTGCTATGTTATTCCAATTGATATAAAAGTCTTATATACTAAATTTGAAAAGTTTTGGATTATATTTTAATATAGTTTTTCATTAAAATTTATTATACGCTTCAAATAAATACCATTTCTAGAAATTATGTAATGACCAAAAAGGGAGGTGCACAACTAAATGTTATAGAAGTCCTAAATACAAAATTACAACTTTCTACGGCTTACCGTTTTTGAGTTATGCGAGATACGTACATACGTACAGACGTCACGACGAAATTAGTCAGAATAGATTCAGGGATGGCCAAAATAGATATTTCCGTTGAAATCTGGAAACCGAAATTTTTCGCGAATACAATACTTCCTTTACTTCGAAGTAAAAATATACCATTGAAATTATAGGTTATCCAAGCAGTTGTTCCGTGTCGCTGGCCGCGCCATCTGACGGATTTCCCGTTAAGTAAAGTTGGGTGGAATTATTTACGTGTAGAATGGAGTTTTATATATAAATGAACCATTTTGTGAGTTTAAAATATATTTGAAGCACCACATGAAATAGAAAATATGTATATTATCATGAGTTGTGGTTTTGAAGGCGTCGACATATATTTCTTATACGTTTACGCGGTAAATTCGCGCCAGTGTGAGGACTGTCAGACTGTCACTATTTGTATCTGTACACTTTCAGTCGACAACAATTTGGAAAATATTTTGCGTTGGTTTGGTAGAGCATTTAGTTAATATGTAACTTGTGTATTCCATTTACTTACATCTGTTTCTTGAACTTTGACGTATACTCTGTCAAGGTCAGTATAAAGATTATCTTCGTGCGCTTTGTATATAGTCGTGTACTAATAATTTATCGTAAATCTCATAAATATTATACAATTAAACATTTTACATTCACTAGCGTGTATATTTCATTAATATTTTATTTTATTTTTATCATTGTTATCAATGGCAGATATGGATTGTCGCATAACCTATTTTGAATTGAAGTATTTTGTTCCTAAATTATAATTATTGATTTAAATTTTTTATTTGACAAAACCACAAAATATGTAAACTTTCAAACCATGTTATTTGCTTGAGAAATTAATGATGCACAACGAGGCGATAGTACTCTCGCATCTCGTCTCGTCTCGTTGCATTATGCGAGACGAGAACGAGAGCGAGATTTCAGTTTAAAATTCGAGGCGAGATCGATATAACAACTGTGAGAAGCGAGAAATCTCGCGAGAATCTCGCAATAAAAAGTTTTTGTAATTTTATAGTTTTGATTCATAAATTCAATGAAAAATGCACCATACAAGGAGTAGAGTCGAAACTAATTCATGCATAAAACACGTAA
>OY720448.1:83536799-83779299 GCA_963082715.1 Harpalus rubripes
AAGTCAGTGTTTTTTTTATCCACAAACGGAAAATTTAGTAATCCTTTTTGAAAAACTAGTTTCATTTATTTTTAAATAAAACACAGTTATGTAAGACAATGTTAGGTAAAGTCAATTTTTGTATTTTATAAGAAGCTGTTTTAGTTCTTCATGTCCTTAGATAGAATAGTTTCACTCTCCATTTAGTTTCCCATCGATAGGAAGTCCCTCCATTTTACCTCACTCACGTCCGCCTAATCTTCCCTCAATCATCCAATTTTTCCTCCAATTTCCTCCAAAAACTAACTCAAAATAATCTGCTACATTTTCTCTGTCGTTTTACATTGAGTATGTGGCACACGGTTGCTCTCTACCTCACCGCTAAGAGAATTTCCGTGTGTTGCGTCACCTGGTATCCAGGCGTTGCGACGCCGAGCCGACGCTCTCTAGCGGCGTCGGGAGCGTCGCTCCTGTGAAATATTTACACCAGACCACTTGCAAATTAGCTTCCGTAGAGGGTTTAAATCGTGAATACGTGGGCTGTATAGCAGGAGCGATTTTTTTATACATTTATAAATTATTTTACATAATTTGCATTTGTAAATTGGCATGATTTATATTTATAAAACATGGTATAACGGAATAAATACATATAAAAACAGTGAAGGTTATTCGCGCTCCAAAAATTTTAACAACATAATTCCCATGCGTAATAAATTAATATTAAGGGCAGTAAATACTTACTACCGGTTGAGGATTACATACATTCGATGGCGGTAGAAGAGCACTTACTGACAGCAATGCCTAATGCCTATTATTATGTTTTTTGCTCGATTGACGCACAAAATTTTAAAAAAAAAGAAAATTAGTTTATGCACAAGCACGACTGTATTAAAATTGTTTGTTTACATCTTAGTTGCGGGTGATAAAGTAGCACATGCAGCAAAAGCAAAACAAAACGGCACAATTGCATATAGGTAGGTATAATCAACAGTTTTATTTTTTAAAAATAATACCAATTTCAGTAAAACTTCACTAGCTTTTATTAGAATTGCTTGAAAAATTCCAAGCTTGATATTTTATAAAAATTTCACATAACCAAATAGTAAGCAATGTAACATCACGTAATATTTTTACATAGTAATAAACTTTAAATATATTTGAAAAATAATTTAAAAACATTTCATTTTACTCTATTGGAAGAATACAAACCCTCCGCTACGCGTCGGGCTTCAAATTTCGTCCGCGTAAACCTTTTATTGACACATTTTAAAAAAATCTGGTATTGCCAACACATTACCTTCCGTCAGTTATATAAGGTATTTACGAAAATTCTACCGGTGAACTGTTACTGGTAGATCCTATGAAAAATTTGAAAATTTGAAACAGATTAGAAATTTGAAGTAGTTAACAAACTGAGCTGAGTCCTACTTTGATCACTACTTTTTTTTTGAGATTAGATTCTTCATGAATCCGTTAAATGGATCTGGTAGATATTATACAATTTTCGAACAAGGTAACTATTTACCACTCGTGTTTTCGAACGCAGTCGGAATCTACCGGTAGAATTTTCGTAAATGCCTATGTATTTTCTATAAAATCCATACAGAAAGTTCCTTGTATAAGAATCAGCTTTTCAAATGGATGCAACGAAGAGGAATACGAAATAACTATAATTTGTGGAATTGGAGTACCTATTGGAATTATTGAAGACGAGAATTTTGTTACACACACACGCTCACACACACACACACTCACTCTCTCTCTCACGCACACACACACACACACACACACACACACACACACACACACACACATACACACACACGCGCGCATACATACATACATACATACATACATACATACACATACGTACATACATACATACATACGTACATACATACATACTTACATACATCATCGTAAAAATAGTAAAATCGTATTCTAGGGACCTTAAAACGTGCTTATTCATTAAAAACTCACCACCAAATTTTTTGACCTAAGACAATACCTTCCTTACCTAAAGGTGATGGAAGGTAAAAAGTAGCATTTAAATGAGAAAAATGAAGTGCATATTAAGCGGAATCATTGCCTGCACAATTTTTATTTATTTGTTTGGAACCACTTTAGGAAGCGGTCCTAATAAAATTCGACTTGACTCCTTTTAATGTCCATCCTAATAACTACAATGCTTTTTTTCTTGATCATTCAAATAGATCCAAACATTCTTCGCAAGGTTATGTATAACGTATGTACTTACCAGACGAGAGGATTCGCGAGCAAAGCATTCGACAGTGGCTTTGTATCACTTGACATGATCTGCTTTTTGAGCTGGTGTTAAATTATGGGAAATCCAGCGAGCACATAGCTTCCGTACGCCCAATTGATTTTACAAGTTGGTGTTGATCGCTTTCACGCCAATGCCTAGGGTTGATATTTACATTTGTAAAATTAATACAGGCATGCTCTACAACAAACGGTTTTCTTTAATTTAATAAGTCCATTTGCACTAAAATCTAATGGCTTCTTTCCTCTTTTCATATTAGAATAAGGTAGAAATACATTGTTTCGAAATTTTCTGAATAATAGTATTTAAGTTGAGCGTTAAGAGGATCTAGACACATAAAACATACAAATGCAGATTTGCAATATTAATTATCAAGAAATCAAGATCTCTTGAAAAGAAATCTTGATTCTTGATACTTTCTTGTCTTGTCTTAGGAAATAAAAAATACTTTTTGTCTTGGTCTTGTCTTGATTTCAAGACAAGATCAATAGTATATCTCGATTTTTGTGAAACACTAATGAACACTACGGACATGGACAAATACTGGTGATATAATTACTAAACTTTTTAACTAAATGATTACATTATTAGTAAACATAGCCTAACATGTTACATTCTGTAACCCAGCGGGCGGGCGTTTAGCACGTGCTCCAAAACTAAAACACTACATGTTCCGACAACTAACGTCTGCACGGCTCGACGAATTAATCTAGACTCTTACATGTTTACTCCATGAGTAACTAATGTCGACTCTTTAAAGCAAAGCGCTATCTTAGGGGTACAGGGTGCATAGGCTAGAACATTCAAAGTCACGCACGTATACGTAATAATTTTTAGACTTAATGATCAACAAATACATGTCGTGACTATGATAATACGATAAGAATTTCTAAACTGAATTTTGACTTAAATAGATAAAGAGTTAAAATATGATTATTGAAACTAAAATTTAGAAAAGTTTATAAAAAGTTATTTATCTCTTACCCTCGTATTATTACAATTTCTATAAGATTGAATGAACACCAGCGATCGATCAGATTGAACCAGCCTGGAACATCATCTGTTATAGAGCATGCCCTGGAAGAATTTCATCATAAAGATTTATAAAACCCACCATAGAGATTTATAAAACCAAGAATAATAATCTCAATCATTGCGACGGATTAGACCTTAGATGAGCATGGCTTCGTATATTAAATATGTTGTAATTTTGTTACCTTGGTTACTTGTTGCTAATGTTTTGTTATTATTTATTTATGTATTTTCCCTGAAAAAGGCAGCAGTATATGCTGCCGAAAGTCGGGTATTAAATAAAAATACAGAACATAAACTAAAAAGGTTGTATTATTCTTCTAATATGAAGTTTTGTTTTGCGTGAAACATACGAATATTTAAAAGCAGGTAGAGAAGCTACATTTTTATAGCGAAAATATTGGGTAGCAAAATCAACAATAAGTTCAATACAATTTTTTTTTAACCGAGCCTAAATAAATAATAAATAATGAAACCAATAAATAAATGTAAGTCATCTGAAAATTACAGTTTTCTATCTAAATTTCATTCGTCCTTTTAGAATGTTCGTATGTCAAACTTGAAAAATCGAGCCGTAATTATATGTATGCGCTAAAAATATCCTCCACCATGTGTAATCCCAAATTTACATGTAAATAAGTTATAAAATATTTGCATTTACATTTAGTAATTACGTGCAATGTAATTATTTTACCTACAAATTGAATTGGTAATCCGAATTTAAAATCATTTTACAAAGTAATTACCAGAGCTGGGCAAAGTACCGGAAAGTAGTACTTGAAGTACAAGTACCAAGTATCTTGTTGTTTTAAAAAGTACTTGAAGTACAAGTACTTTTTTAGTTTCTAAAGTACTTGAAAGTACCAAGTACTTAAAAAAGTACTTGTAAATTTGGGGGCAAGTACTTTTTCAGATAATTGATATTTTTCTGATTATATGGACCTTAAAAGGTAATTGTTGACAAAAATTTCAATATGCGATATTTATTTGGTTATTTAAAACAAGAGTTCCTCGCTGGGACTGCCGTATCACCTAGCGATCTCATGACGTAAAATTGACGTCATATGATCCAAGCGATGCGAGAAGCTGTACCGAGATGTTATAATGACGTCATTTTTACGTTATGCGATCGCCAGACGATACGCAAAGTCCTAGCACTGTAGTTAGGTAATACAAACATTAATGTATATGCAATACGCGCAAATTAGAATTAATTTATTTATGCCAAAAAATTTGCAAATATATCTTTACTTTCATATTATCGCTGAAAATATATTTATTAATGAAGTTCACATAACACCACACCTCTGCAAAAGAAACACTGACAGACAAACAAAGTAATTACATTTAAAGAAATTCAAATAAAATAAAAATAAAATAAATATATCATCACGGCTTATTACCCATTGCTGGGTGTGCCAATCTGCTTTGTACGCAGATATCGGTAAAGATGATATTTGCACCGTGCGGGCGCTTACCAGGCGTCACCTCACGGGCACTCATTGCTGGCATGGAGAGTGCACTGCAGGGGTCAATTTTGTGCCATTTAAAATTGGAAATAATTGGCGTCGGTCGGGATCGAACCCGATTCCCCAGATTCTCGACCTGACACTCAGGCACGCGGCCTCGAGACCCCGTAAAGTAATTCAAGTACATTTAAAATACTTCAAGTACATTTAAAATACTTCAAGTACATTTAAAGTACTTCAAGTACATTTAAAGTACTTCAAGTATTTTTCGTTGTACTTCAAGTATTTTTCCAAGTACTAAGTACCAAGTACATGTGAATGGATTTACTTTGTCAAGTACAAAGTACTATAAATAGAAAGTACTTCAAGTACAGTACTTGAAGTACTCAAAGTACTTGCGAGCCTAATAAAGTACTTTTCTTGCAAGTATTGCCCAGCTCTGGTAATTACGCTTATTTATTTATACATGCCTACTTAATTCATAATACAATTTCATTATTTTATGCGAACAAAACTTTACCGTAATTATAGTTTTATTAAATATTACATGCTTTTGTAAAAAAGAGCAAACATGTAATAAAAAAATGTTTGAAGTTGCAACGCTTTAATCTAGCGTAATTATATATAAATAAATAAAAATATCGTTACACTTTCTTGCTCAATTTAATGCGAGAGTAAAGTTTTTTTTCTAAAATGAAAACAAAAATTATTGCTTCAAAAGCAAAAGCAAATATTATTTTATTTGAAAGCAGCAAATATTATTTTATTTCTAGACATTTGAACATTAGTACGAGTAACTAAATTATTAACTTCTTCGTAGAGTAAACGAATTATCTAATTCTCGTAAAAGAATTTTAGATTCTAGTGTTTATATGTTTATAATAAATAGTATTTTATATATCAAGGGAGGCCAGGGAAGGAAATGCTTAATTAAACGTTTGTGGCAAATTATACTCTCATTATTGACAATTTTATGAATTTAAGAAGTTAATACTCTTTAAGATTCAATCCTGGACAACATAAACTTTTATTGTAAACAAAATATAATTTTACAAATTTGTTTTCAAGAATTTTGGGTTCCAAATCTTTTTTTAATGTAAAACTAAGAATACAGCAAAAGAATCCTCGGAAGAACCTCCCGAAATTGTTGATACAGCTTCTACAGCTGTTCTAAACTTTAGTAGGTATCAACAAATTATACGATGTAGCCTAAAATCTATAGGTATTAGACATTGGGGTATTCTAATGAATCTTTTTATTTTATTTTATTTTTTGAATATTTTCGCCTATATCTAGTGACCTATACATTTTTCCCAAATAACGATTCACCGATAAAATGGTCTTCTAATGGGAAAACATTTGTCTAATTTAATTAGTATAAATGCTGATTATAAAATATAAATATGGTACATGGTAGTTTTATTTTTCGTCAAATTTCCAGCGTCCAGCATTGGCTTCGATTAGATCTGGTCACTTTACATTAGAATACTCCCATTGAACTCTCCAAATAATATAAACTCCCTATTTTGACATAATGTACTTTTTAGAGGCATGATTTTCACATCAGAAATATCAATTTCTATTTCTTGTTTTTGTCGTTTCTCTTAAATTCTGTAAGTAAATGTATAAGTCTATCGTATATATTACGAAATTGAAAAAGAAATGTATTAAACTTAACATTAGGTTTGTTCGTTCGTTCCTCTATGCTGCGTTTAATTTACTGCCTATCTATCTATACTAAAAATTATTTTTCTGTTCGATCCGTTTGCGTTAAATTATTTAGTTATTTTTGAAGATACTTCAGGCTCTATTATAATTATAAAGGATACTTAGTAAAAATATATTATTCCATTCTCCATTTTTATAGTTTACTATTGTAATAAAATAAATTTACTTTATTACAAATAATAATCATTTTACAAATGTATTTCAATTTCTAAAACCGAAACATTACATAATATACTTGGGGCCAGTTGCATAAAACGTTGTTAGATGATCATGTGTTTAACTACACATTGTAACCATGGATACGTATCAAAAATACATTGGAAAAGAAGCCTTGTCAAACTTAATAACGTGATTAAAGTTAACAATGCAACTGGGCCTTAAAGTGCATTCACAAATGAAAATTAGGTTTATGGGTTTTGCTTAGGTTTAAGTAAGTCATTCATAAATGTAAGTTTAAATTACCTGAAAATTAGTATTGATATGTACAGACATCTATGTAAATGCTTTAAAAACAAGATTAAAATATCGGTAGAGCAGTAATTAACAAGACACCTGTGCGCCGTCAAACTGTCATTCGCTTTGTATTATTGGTTATATTTCAGCAATTAATTTATGACAGACTCCATGTTTTTCTCGCATTTGTTTAAAATTCCGAATCCACCATCATCTATATCATTTCAGACTCGATCTCATTGGTGAAGTTTGTGACGTCAAACTAAATCATAAACCTAAAGTTTGGACCTTGCAATGTTTAACTTTATGATTTGGATTTAGAGATCCTAAATTCTGAAGTGTGAATGGAGTCATTACATAATATGCGACCAAAATCTTTAAATCTAAATATAAACCATAAATCTAAACCTAATTTTCATTTGTGAATGTACCTTTATAGAAAAATATAAAAATTTTCCTAATATTTATTTGTCAAACACTGTAACACTGGCACTTTATCACCGCCAGCTGCCGCGGCGTTTTACCGCAAGTTACTGGAAAAGCGGAACGAACAGAATCTAATGACTTTGCAGTGAACCGCGAATCGAAAAGAACAGCAAATTTCACCGCCGCGGTTTGCGGTAGACGCAGGATAGCGGAACAAACAAACCTATTGTATTGTAGTTACAATTTTCATCTTATGTAATGCGCATTTCCTCATCTATCATACAACTGTCAGTTGCAAGTGTTTACATATTTAACTCACAGATAGAGCTGTTAGCATTTCCAAATGTCATCAGGGATATATGTCCACGTCACATCAGCTAAATCTTTGATTATGTACTAACCAAGGCATCAACGTGGATACTCGTATACAACCAACACTATATTATTTAAGGCGAACAACTGATCAAATTATTGCGCCATGCAATAAATAATCGTCTGTTATTTTGGCATTTCGCCAGTTTAGACAATAGCTAGTCGTTGGATTGTCAATTTAAATATACAGGGTAATTTTTAAATGCACGGATCAAGAAATAAATCCTTCTTTTCTGGTTTGGAACAAATCAGACGGCTCTGCTCTTCTTGTAATATTTTATAAAATGTTATCTATCCTCTTCCTCGAGCATGAATCATAGAAGTATTTCAGAAGCAATGATCAATTTTCACTGAAGTTTAAATGGCAAGTGACGACGACAGACCGCGTTCACCGAAACTACCTTGGAAGTACGGTAATTTATTTAATAATTCATTTTACAAAATAAAAATAAAATCTGATGTGGCCAGCACATTACCTTCCATCAGTTCTATATATTTTATACAAATTCCATACAGACAGTTTCTTGCGAAAGATTCCATATTTCTAATACATTATCTTCCCTAAGTTCTATGTATGTTGTACAAATTCCATACAGAAAGTTTCTTAGAATTGATTCTATATTTGCAGGAAAATTATAACACAAACATATTATGTCAACTGCACTATACACTCTAAGAAATTTTTAACCAATTTTAACACTAAAATTGGTTCCAGGAGGTCCACCAGATTACGTGTAATTTTAACAAAGTATCTGTTTGGTTAAAAAGTACACTGGAAACTGGTTTAATATTTAACATAAAATTTCTAGTTAAAAATATTAGTGCGTGTTAAAATTTACACTAAAATTCGTATATTAACTAAATGTACGAGTTAATTACCTTCTACACTAAATAGTGTAAAGTACGCGTTTCAGTAGCACCTCTTGGTGTATTCATTTACTCGTATTTGAGTAATTTTTTACAGAATATGTGTTAAATAAGGTAAATAAGGATATCATTGAAATATAAATAATATAATTTTATTATATCAAAAAATACGTAAGTAAATAAATCTTATATTTAGCTAATATCTGTGTTGTACAAAAATATGTTAATAATATAATTTCCAACGGAACTCGGAACATGAAAGTGTTTCATATATGGTTCTTTGTACAAACAAATATTTAAAAATATTAAATTCATTTCAGACACATCTAATTTTGCAATTTTAGTGGTTATAGAGTGTAAACAAAATATATTGTATCCATAGACTCAATAATTTCTGGCACGAGGAAGTTAGTTGGTATAAAAAAAAAACCACATGAAATTCATCTAGAACTATTCATTTTTATATCACATGGTATATTGTATACTCATTTTGAAGTATGTAATAACACTTTTGTAGCAATAAACACGTTCGTACATCTCACAGATCAAACCAAGAATACGTAAATCACATATCACAGTTGCACAATCCACACTTTGGTACTGATTTGATCGCTGCTTGTAGTAAATACACGTCATATTAACAGCGTTGAGTGTTATTTTACTTTTAACGAAATACAGTGTAGTTGCAGCACCGTATTGTGCAAATGTACACTAAGTTGAGCATAAGTAACTCAAAAAATTGTTGGTAATTAAAAGTAACCATATTTTTGAGTAATATATCTCATTTACTCCATATGTGGTTAACATATTTGAAATTTATTAAAATAACACTGACAAAATTTAACTAAACCGTATTTTTAACACGGACGAAAAATGTACTTATTTAAGTGTTAAAATTAACACTAAATTACTTCACCAATCGATTTGGTTACTTTACACGGATGATATTTCTTAGAGTGTACATCTGTCTATCAGAATTTTTACCTTCCGTCATACCTTTAGGTAAGGAATTGTTTTTGGTCAAAAAAATCAATGGTGAGTTTTTAATAAATAAACACGTTTTAGAGTCCCTAGAATACGATTTTACTATTTTTGCGATGATATCTGTGTGTATACTTGTGTGTTTGTATATGTGTGTGTGTGTGTGTGTGCGTGTGTGTGTGTGTGTGTGTGTGTGTGTGACGAATTTTTTCTCCGACGATAACTGCAACATCGTACCAAAATACTAGCGAAAATAGTGAGAACATATTTTTAATAGTACCGCATGATAAAAAAAAACAACTCGAAAAATAGTTACTGTTTGTATTGAAAAATACAAATTTGATGCGCAACACAGCAACAGTAATGAAATTCTAAGACTACACAACGAACAACGAAGACAAATGTAAATCAGACGAAAAAGTAAAAACGATTGACTAATGACCAGCAGCTGCATGATAAGTAGAAAACTTCAGGTCAAATGAAAATTATATTTATAAAAATGAATAGAATGATGTTATATTAATATATTATAGCATTTCTATCAAATATTTAGATACGTAATTCTCAATTTATAATCTGTATATTTTTTTCTTTTAGAAATTCTGTGTCGATATAATAAGATTTTATACAACAAAAAATGTAAATAAAAAATAACTTATTTATACAGATCGATAAATTAGACTATGATGATAATCTTTCTAACGATACGAAAACTCTTACTATAGTCTTACGGGACAGATGATATTTGAAAAAAACGTTTTCCCTTGTTAAATGCAAATGCCACGGTTTTCAGTGTTCACACTGTATATTGTTAGATATTGTAAACTTGTGTTTTTATTATTATCTAAATCTTCTTCGTTCTTCTTACAATTTAGCTTGCTGAAATCCTTGTAGACTCTCTCTAGGGCTTACAAAAACTCACGACTGCCAAAACAGCACTTCTGTTGCCTAGTAACACTTATCACGGGTATGCTGTATCTTTTAAACAACATTCCTTACTCTAGATTCTGAGTACTCACGTTCTTCGCCTTTTCTTTGCCCCTGTAATTCTGGGTAGATATATATAGCCCGCTCACACCAGCCTGGTAAAATGTAATAGTGCCCTGGTTATTTATTTATGGTTGGATTTTATTGAATCGAGGTTTCTTTTCTCTTTTGAACACTAAATTTTACGTGGTTTTTGCAATTTTCATACTTTATGAAGGTGGTATATATTATTTAAGGCAGGTATAACGTACGAGAATAGCAGCACATATTGTTTCAGCGCAACAAAGTATTAAAGTATAAAAAGATCGTGTGCTTTTTATTTTAAAACATTTTATGAACACTTTTATTTTTATACATAGCTGATCCGGTCCGTATATTGTACAAAATGTTGATATACGAGTATTAATAAATATTTGATTAAATAATTCTCTTACTAAAAAGATTGAGAGTCGGTAGAAGTATTTTTCAGTCGCATCTTACATCTCTATGTAACCGTGCCGACCTTTCCAGACATCAATCTAATATATACAGAATGTTCCATTTAAGTGCTACACTATTGCTATCTCGAGAAGAATAAAAGATACGAAGTTCGTTAAATTAGCAAACAATTTCTAAATTATATGACTATTAAAATGAACAAAACTAAAAAATTTCTTAACCAGTGGTTCTCAAAATATGGGACCCGACTGTTTTTATTTTAAATTAGAACCTACCTTTTTTGTTAGCTTATTCGATTCAGTATTTTTTTCTGAATTCAACGATATTCATATGTAATACTCTATTATTACAAAATTTTTGAGAAACATGTAAAATTAATAATGTATCATTTTTATTTAAATATGACTATATAAAGAGTGCTATGGAAAAAACAAATAAATCAAATGAAGAAATAATTACAAAAACTTTTATAATTTTCTTTAAGTTATGAATAATTATTATTTAATCAAGATAAAATACATAAATAATATTAACAATTGTTTTACTGATTTATTTGTTTTTTCCATAGCGCTCTTTGTACAGTCATATTTAAATAAAAATTATTCATTATTACTTTTGCATTTTTCTCAAATATTTTATAATAATAGAGTATTACATATGGATATCGTTGAATTCAGAAAAAAATACTGAATCGAATAAGCAAATAAAAAAATATGTTGCCATTTAAAATAAGAAAGTAGCACCCCGTATTTTGAGAACCACTGGTCTAAAAAAAATTGTTTCGCTCATAAAAGTAGTCTTATAAAATAGAAATTGTTTGCTAATTTAACCGACTTCGTATCTCTTATACTTCTCGAGATAGCAGTGTAGCACTTAAATGGAACAGCCTGTATATACAGGGTGTTAATTAAAAAGCGGGCCATAGGCGTTTGGGAAATCAGTTTTTCCTTGCGCAAAAGTTCCCATTCAATTTTAAGCAATAAAGTTGTACGCCTAAATCACTAAACAGATTTAATTTTGCACGTTTGGTAACGTGTAAAATCGAATTTGAAATTGTAGAAAAATTTCTCATTTGTAACGATAGGCATGGAATTATAACAAAATTACAAAGAAATACATATCGTTTGAATTGCCAAAATTTCGATTATTCAGGTTACAAAATAAAATTTAAATAAAATTTCTGCATAGTGATTTAGATCTACATTATAAAAACAAAATATGTTCAGTGGCTTAGGTGTAGAATATAATTACATGTAATTTTTATTTGAAAATCGAATTTCTACAGTTCAAAATAAATGCATTTCTTCATCATATTGGCTCGTACCACGAGCACGGTTTTAACTAAAACCCTGTTTTAAGAAATGTCAAATTCAAATTTTAATATTTAATTTCGCCTTTATGTTTAATGAACGGTTTTTTTAAAAATATTTGTTTGAATACAAACCATGTTCCGTTTTAAAATCATATTTTGATAAATTTGTTATTATTTATTATTAATATTAAATAATGAAATTTGACATATCTTAAAACAGCATTTTAGTTAAAACCGTGTTTGTGGTACGAGCCAGTGTTTTTATTCCATGGCTATCGCCACAAATAAGCAATATTTATAGAATTTCAAATTCAATTTTACACGATACCAAACGTGCAAAATTAAATTTGTGATTAATGAGTACAATTTAATTATCAATAACTTTTATTTGACACATTTTTCTCTAAAATTAATTGGGAACTTTTGCACATGGAAAAACTGATATATCATGTTAAACGCCTGTAACGAAGAGGTTCTTCGTTACTTTCATATGAAAGTATAAATAAATATATAAATAAATAAATATATGACAGATATATTTGTGTAAAAATATATGTATAAACAACTGAACTAGATATATAAATAATAATCTTGGTTGGGGTGGTAACGTGGCGGGCTACTCGATCCGCCACACGCCTATGGCCCGCTTTTTAATTAACACCCTGTATATATATATATATATATATATATATATATATATATATATATATATATATACAGTGTCCCATAACTTCAGGTACATATTAGAAGGGCATATAGTTCTTAATGTCCTGATTACGGAACAAAAAGATTTTTATCAAAATTCCTATAATTAAGGGTAGTTCACTTAAGAAGAACATTTTTTGTACCCCTGGATACTATAATATTTGGAATAGTGAAATTAGTTATAACTATTACGTAAAATAATTTAACAATGAAATTAATTTATGCAATTACGTAAAGCTTAGTCACACCAATTAAGTTTGGGAGATGTGTATGTAATGAAAAAAACACACAACCTATTCAACCAGTGTCCCAAAACTGTTTCCTTCAAAAATCTCAAAAACTAATTTTTGAATTTTGAAAAAATTCTTTTTGTTCCGTAATCAAGACATTAAGAACTATGTGCCCTCTAATATGTACCTGAAGTTATGGGACACCCTGTATATATATATATATATATATATATATATATATATATATATATATTAGACGACTATTACATAAATAGTCGTTTTTCGTATCCTTTGGCAACGGAAAATATCACTTTTGTTTAGGCCCCGCATTTACTCACGGCCGTTTTTACTTTACGGCCGTAAGTATTTACGAACGCAATTGTAAAACCTTTTTTAAATAATAAAAAAAATCAGGTATAAAAAATATTTGAAAATAAAATTTTATAATAGTCGCTGAAAAATATTGTGTGTACCTCGGCTGCAAATTTTACTTTACAACCAATAACTATTTGGAGCAGGGAATATCAATAGCTATAGTAATATAAGTACATATTCAAATACCAATTTCTATGAGATACTTGAACATTTATTTCATATATCATAACTAAAAATATATTTGTAAAGATGTTCTCTCTCTCTCTCTCTCTCTCTCTCTCTCTCTCTCTCTCTCAAAGTAATTCTGCATATTAGATGAAAACCATCGTACAATTTATTTTTAGAATGCATTGTAATGTAAGCTCTTTACAATACAATTTCATTTTTTTATGTAAAAGATTTGCATCTCGTCTTGCATTAGTATGTTAAAAACCGCAATCCTTTATCCTTTAGCTAGCTCTCCAGGTCGACTCTTCAACCTGAAAAAGCCTTCCAAATGACTAGATAACAAGCCAGCGTATTCACAGTCAAGTGTGAGAAAGCCTTTGCTGATTCAATTCAATATGAAAAATGAGTTCTAGCCTAGGCGTCCCCGTCTCAGTGCCGGTGCCGTAATTCTCTGATGAAATTATACAGCGGGCCCGCACCTCATTCTAAGGATTTGAATTTAAATTGATTTTACACAGCAGCGGGATCAAGCCAGTATGTCATAAACGGCTGATGTGATAACTTGTCAATATCGTGATGTACTCAGCGAGATTGGTACTTAAGGAGTTGACAACCGTGATATACGAGCCCTAACCACAAATATTTGATACGGCTGTATTTTTTCAGTATATTAATTTTTGAAACAATTTTAAAATTCTTTGGAATAAATTTGTTTAATTATTTTTGTACTTTTTTACCTCTCGCTACCCTTGGTAAGAGAAGTACACTGGCTTGCAAAAAAATCGCGTACACCTTAAAAATCAAATAACCGAGTTTTTGTAATTTTTTAGCTCTGTAAATAATGTAAAAACTGACAATGTTGTCACTGTCGTCACTATTTGATCTATTATGAAGCTAGTTCTTAATTGTGTTTATTTTACCTACTGTTAAATTACAAATATATTCCAGAAAAATGAAAGAACAACCAAGTATGTATTTGAATTTCTGTTAATTTTGACATCTTAATTGACACTAGTGACATTGACAAGTTCAAAATCAAGATCGACTCAATACAGCAAAAAATAGGTGTACGCGATTTTTTGCAAGCCAGTGTATAGAGATCGTGCTGAAAATCGCATATCGAGATTTTGGTAAATTACCACGTTTTAAGGTCCCTAGAATCCAATTTTAACATTTTCACGATCATGTCTGTGTGTATGTGTATGTGGATCCTCCACTCTAACTCAAATACTGTCATTCAGAAAATATTGAAACCTTGTATTTCGAACTTTTTCTGTGCTGGAAAGAGCCCATTAGATTTTGGTGAAAATCGGATAACCGGGTATGGCACTTTACTAGAAGCTCAAAATAGTTTTTCTTCGAAAAATACCTTTAAATGTTAATTTTCGACAATAATGTTAAAAAAATGTTACAATCAGTAGAAGCGAATAAAAAACTTACCAACATGTTACAATAGCATTAAATATTTGACATTAAGTTGTACAATATAAATGATATTCAAATACATATGAATCACTATGTGATATTTCAATATTTATAAACTAAATATGGCTTTTATAAGGTAAAATTTTTAGGTCCGAGTATAAAAGTAAGAAAAACTTAACTTAAATCTTAAATTTAAATCTTCCAGGCAAAATTATGGGCAAAAGAAAGAAGATTTTGGGTACGGAGGCAGTGGAATTCCATTATATTCAGCGATGAATCTAAATTTGATGTATGCATTGGTGATTCAATGAAAAATAATACTACGGACAAAAAAGAAGTGCACACTGAGAAAAAGATATAATTACGTGAAATGTAAATTTATTTGTTACAAATAAATCCTATAAGCTTGAATAGATTCAAATATATCTACAATTGAAGCAATGTAATAATTTATTTGTCAAGAGAACTATGCCTTTATTTACGTTAAGAATTATTTTAATTGCGCTAAATTTATTGCATTAATATTGGATATATAATAATTTATTTGAACCAAGTTTATATACCTATCTCTCGTAACCTGTCCACTCCAAATAAATTAAAATTGAAGGAAAATTATTAAATAAAAACCAGTATATTTAATTTTTTCGTACACTATATTTTTATTAACTCACAAATTACATCCTTAAGAATATTAATATACATATAGTAAAAAAAATATAAAAATATAAATACACACTCTGTACAGGTACCGGTGCATGTGCCTTGGCATAAAAGATACACTGAAAAGTGCAAAGCAAATATCCAAAACTCCACTCAAGTAGTATATTTTTCACTGTTTCGTCACCCATATTCACTACTTTTTAGCACACGAATGAAAAACAAATCGCCAGAAATGAACACTGTCACAAATGAGCACCACCATATAAAAGATGAAACGTACAACAAATGAACAAGTCCATACAAGTCACTTCACTTAAAATCGTTATTTGACAAATAAAACATTGTTCACTCAATGGAAATATTATTTTGCCACAAATAATATTTATTTGTGACAAATAAATGTAGATTCACACAATAAAAACTATTTTTCATTGTAATAAATATAAAGTTTTCACAAAGATATTATGAAATTAATTCAAAAGAATTACATATTTGTAGGAAACAAGTTAATATTTCTGAAAATTATAAATGTCATTATTATAAATCTCAATTTAAAATACTAAGCATAAATATATTAGTTTATTTGAGAAAATTAAATTAAATTTAAATGAAATAAACGACGGTCAAATAAATAATATAACTGAATGAATAAAATACATTTCATATTAAAGATTAAATTGTATTTGTTGCAAGGTTGCAATAATTGAATGCATGAAGTACCCCTTAATTATGAATATTTATTTGCTAAAAACCAGTCATTTTTCTCCGTGTACCATACAGACTGTCTAAAGCGTACTGTCAAATTTTTAGCTATTATCATGGTATGGGCATACATGTCCTCCAAAGATGTGGGCAATTTGCACTTTATTGCCGGTACTGTAAATGCTCAGAAATACATAAACATTTTGGAGAGCAATTTAGTTTCATCTGTAACACAATTAAGTTCATATGAAAAATTTATTTCAGCAAGATGGTGCTTAATGCCATACAGCTAAAGTAACTAAAAATTGGCTGGAAAGTAGAAGGATAAATGTTTTGAGCTGGCCATCCTCCAGCCCAGATATCATTCCGATAGAATCCTTGTGGGCAACAATGAAACAGCGATTAAAAATGAGCCTCAAAGATCTGTAGAAGGTTTGAAACAAAAAATTACATAAATATGGAATTCAATTACACCAGATGAGTGCCAGGTACTTATAAACACTATGCCGAAACGAGTTGAAGCAGTTATAAAATCAAAAGGCGACGTTACTTTATATTAATATAAGTTTTAATAGCCGAACCAATTATTTATGGCCAATTCTTTTAATAGGGGAGACCGGTGTCAATTGTAACAGGTGTCAAATGTAACAAGGGTAGGTAACAGGGCCATCTTTTCGAAGTAGATTAAAACGCGCTTGCAGAGTGAAGCAGAAAGAGTCATAGCTCTTTGGTACTTAGTGTTAGTACATACGCGCAAATACGGCATCTGTTTCTGACGAATGTCTAAAAAACGACAAAAAAATAAATACAGGTAGTGACACACATTGTTTCTAAAACACTATAAGTCTTCTGTTCGGAAATATTTCAAGTTAAGGATCAGTTTGTGAGTTATATCTACTTTTATTTTTCATTAAAAAACATTTCGAATTATTACCTAATAAATACAAAAAAGCAAATAATGTCGTTATAAGTGAAGCGGTGTCAGTTATAACACATGTCACGGTGTCGATTGTAACGAGTTTAATAATTAAGCACAGTATTGATCATGATAAAAATTACAAGAAAAAACCACTGCTATCGAAAACATAAAAGAAGAAGAGCAAAAAAACGAAAAACACTTCCGAAAGTAACAGTCGCAGATTACTCTTCAGATGGCACCGATGAGGAAACTCTGATATGTATTGGCCCATATTTTTTGAGCACAGGAGATTGGTTACAGCGGCGAAAATGTAAAATTTGGATACCGAGCAAGTTAAATTGTACGAAGAAAGACCTATTTTATGTTTACCTACACTGCAATTTCGTTACCGACTAAAGGCATTGGTCAAAATGGTCCATATCACCAACAGAATATATATTTTGTTTGCTTTTAGTTGAGTCATATGAATTTTGTATTTTCTGAGGTAATAAATAAATGTTTATTTTTTTAATAATTTCTTTTTTATCTGTTATTTTATCTTATTACATCACTGTTAAAATTTGTTACAATTGACACTGGCCCTGTTACTATTGACTCCAGTTAGGTGTCAATTGTAACATTTGTAATGCCTGACTAAAAATCCTTATACTTTTATATTTGTCGCATTTTTAAAAGTTTAAAATTCAAAATTATTCACTAAGTTGGATAGGTTCTCATATAGGTAATTTCAAAATTTCGAAATGTAACGTTAACTCGTGAAAAATAAAAATTTAAATTTTGTAACAATTGACACCGGTCTCCCCTACTGTCAAATTTCTAGCTAGTATCATGGTATAGGGATGCACGTTCTCCAAAGGTGTGGGCAATTTGCTCTTTATTTACACCAGATGAGTGCCAAGTACTTATAAACACTATATGCCGAAACGAGTTGAAGCAGTTATAAAATCAAAAGGCGACGTTACTCTATATTAATACAAGTTTTAATAGCCGAACCAATTATTTATGGCCAATTTTTTTATACCTTAAAAATGTAGTTTCATAAATTTTATCACTTCACACTAAATATTATTGAAGCAAGAAATTAAGAATACAGACATAGTACGAAATTACTGCCGACATCTAACATTTTTATTTTCTATTTATTTCACACCAGTAAAATAGCGAGTGTTTCACATTTATCTCAATATTTTTATGTTTCACATTTACTCCAGTTGATCCTATTTTATTTTAAGTCCATTAAAATCTCTACATGTTTTAATTTTATTGTGAAATTTAAATTAAAATGTTTCTACTTTAAAGTTAAAGCCTCATTTTAAAATGTAAATATGCTGTTTTCTCGTTTTGAACTTCATCCAAGAAATTCATCATTTTTCAATCAACTATAATCTGTTTGCAACTTTTTATTTTAATGCAGAAGATCTGTTTTCGATTTTGCTTTTATTGTAAGCTCATTTTTTTGCGTTTTTTGGCAAGTAGCTTCCCTCGTACGATTATGAATACGCCACCGGCTCTAAAAGCTGCGGAAACTTGAAAGCTCAGTGAAGGGTGATTTCTCAGCTAAGCAAAGGCGTCACACTTCCATTGTTTGAATATCATGGCCTTCTATATTTAATGTCTTTTGAAATACTTATTACGTTCCAGAACAGACGTTTTAATTTTATTCTTTGCATGAAAACAGATGCTTGTGACATGGCACGTAGTTTTCTTCTTTTCTTCCTCTGACAGCAAGAATGTTTTTGGTGTTTTTATATAAGATTGTTGTGAAATGTACAATTAGATAGCTAGTTTTACTAGGGATGAACGTAGTTATATAGATTACACAAAGCTTTATTAGATTATAGGATAAATGAAGGATTTAATTCTGATCTAGTGTAAATCGGCAAACAGTTGATTCGATAATTGATAAGCAAACTGGTTAACTTGATAATACTTGAGTAACTAAATGTTCAGTTCCACATCTAACTATTATTTATGTACAGGTGTCTCATTTTCGATGTTTTCTTAAGGTATCTCGGGTAATATTAATGATAGAGCAAAACCGTTTGCACATGGCATAGTCAACTTTTCGAGAAAAGTTTGATAGTCACCACAGGAATTTTCGATCTTCTTTTGTTTCTGAGCTACAGGCAAAAACTTGTTTTTGGCTCATTTTGAAAATATCTCATATCTTATTTTTATTATGATACACTGAGAAAAAGATATAATTACGTAAACTGTAAATTTATTTGTTGCAAATAAATCCTAATCTTGAATAGATCCAAATATATCTACAATTGAAGCAATGTAATTATTTATTTGAAGCATTTATTTGTCTCAAATAAATATAAATTGAGATCAATTATATCTTCTATTTCATGAGAACTATGCATTTATTTACGTTAAAAATGATTTTAATTGCGTTAAATTTATTTCATTATTATTATTGGATATATAATAATTTATTTGAACTAAATTTAAATATCTACCTCTCATAACCTGTCCACTCTAAATAGATTAAAATTGAAGGAAAATAATTTAATAAAAACTAGTACATTTAATTTATTCGTACACCATATTTTTATTAACACACAAATTTAATCCTTAAGTATATTAATGTAGATATAATAAAAAATTATAAAAGTATAAATAAACAATCTGTACAGATACCGATGCATGTGCCTTGGTATAAAAGATACACTGAATGCAAAGCAAATATCCAAAACTCCACTCAAGTAGTATATTTTTCACTGTTTCGTCACCCATATTCACTACTTTTTAGCACACGAATGAAAAACAAATCGCCAGAAATGAACACTGTCACAAATGAGCACCACCATAAACAAGATGCAACGTACAACAAATGAACAAGTCCATACAAGTCACTTCACTTAAAATCGTCAGTTGACAAATAGAACATTTTTCACTCAATGGAAATATTATTTTGCCACAAATAATATTTATTTGTGACAAATAAATATAGATTCATACAATAAAAACTATTTTTCATTGTAATTAAGATAAAGTTTACACAAATATATAATGAATTTAATTCTAAACAATTACATATTTGTAAGACACAAATAAATATTTTAGAAAATTATAAATTTATTTATTAAAAATCTCAATTTTAAATGCTAAACATAAATATATTAGTTTATTTGAGAAAATTAAATTTAATTTAAATGAAATAAATGACGTTCAAATAAATAATATAATATAAAGTTGCAATAATTAAATGAATGAAGTACCCCTTAATTATGAATATTTATTTGCTAAAAACCAGTCATTTTTCTCAGTGTAGAGAAAAAATGTTTTTTAGATTGAATAAAATGGCGTAATTAGATTTTTTGAAAACTTAATAATTCTCGAGATATCACAAACTTATGATTTTTAAATGGGAAACTATGTTGAAAATAGTCTCGTTTTTTTACTTATTTTATAGGCTTTTCAATGATATATAACAAATCTACATTTTCAAAAAACTAATTACTCCATTTTATCGTGCGGGCATGTACCAGGCGTCACCTCACGGGCACTCATTGCTGGCGTGGAGAGTGCACCACAGGGGGTAAATTTAGTGCCATTTAAATTATTTGGCGTCGGTCGGGATCGAACCCGGTTCCCCAAATTTGCGACCAGACACTCAGGCACGCGGCCACGAGACCCCATAGAAGAAAACTTGTTAAATAATAATATATTATTATATGATGCGAATAGTCCCGATGGAAATAGTACAAAATATAAAATAACGTCCTTATCATACGAACGAATATTCTGGATGACGGATGGAATTTGATTTATCATTCCTGGCTACATATTTCCATTTTAAATAAACTTGTGGCATTGGAGTATCTCGAACTTATAAATTGAAGGCTGTAAAACATAAATTTCTCGTCTGGCGTGAGTAAAATATCGAATTTCATATTTCACATTTGAATGAAAAACCGTGGGTTATTTTAAAGTGATGATGCTTTAGGTAGAATGTAATATAGCCTAAGCGGCGTAAATTACACTGTACGTATATTTTCGTATCACTGGCGTATTGATATATTAGTATATACTTTGTTATTAGGAAAGCGTGTACTTACTCTTATAATAAATTGGAAATTTATTCAACTTTATATTCACTGATTTTATCTATAATTGTTGTACACCGGTACAATATTTTAAAAACATTTTTAATAAAATTTATCATCGTTTAGAATTATTTTTCAGGAATCTAGAGGAAATCATGCATTTTCATGTTATTAATTATTTTTATCGAGAAATTAATATTAACATCAAAGAGTTTTGAATGACTTATCAAAGAACAAATAAGAAAATCATCAAAGCTTATATTAATTAAAAGTAGAATTCGGGTAATTTCAAATGAAGCAAAAGATTGTATTATTTATTTATTTAATTGATTTTATAATTTTATGTATTCATAATTAAAATGTATCAAAGAGTTTCCTAGATGTACAGTATTACGAAGATTATTCAATAGAAATACGTTTGTAGGCTGTAAATTAATATTTATAATTGAATTTAAAAAAAAAACCTTTGAAATATTAACATTAAGGCATGAGTCCCATTCGTGCATTTCCTTGTTGGTAAAATCGCTGCCCTTTAGGGCCACTTTTACAATCATTAGATAAACCTCGTATAACGCTATACCAGGTATAAAATTGGAAATTGTATTTTACAAACCTCGGATAAACCTCAGATAGAATAAACACCAGTATTTCTTATCCCATGAAAATCGGTCGTATACACGTCGGATAACTTTATACCTGGTTCTTATAGTTACCACGTAAACACAAACGATGTGTTGTTATTCATACGTTTGACAGATGTCAACAAATTATTTCATCATCACTCTCAGAATCAAAAACATCGTTTATATCATCTTACATCGTGAAAAATGCAAATTAGAAGGCAGAAATAATAACAATATTGAAGAAAAGTAGTCTAACAAGAATATAATTTTATTGTATCAATACCAACCTAAAGTGACTTAACGTAATTCCTGGAATAACTATCTGGGCCCTGTATCATAAAACTTCTACACTTGTAAATTACCAGTGTAGAACTTGTCAAACGAATAATTTCACAAGTTTCTGTTTCAAAAACCTACAAGTGTAAATTACAAGTGACAAGTAAACTAGTCCGTTTCTACAAGTGTATTTTTGCAGTTTACAAGTGTAGCGTTTCAAAAAATATTTACTGCTTTTTACTACTGGTATTTTACAAGTGAACAGTAACCATGAATGAAAGATTGGTCATTTGAAAATTACAAGTTGACAGTTGAATTCTTTATGACAATTTAATTATAGGAATTTTCTTATGTAATGTAAAAAACATGTAGTCCAGTGATTCAAAAGAGGAAGATGTTCATGTTCATTTTCGACGGGCTAGAATTTTTATAAGAAAATTGTGCTATGAATATATTGAACAAAAGTACGAGTATGACCGATTTAGATTGTCTTCATAAAAATTGAGGCATTTAATAATAATACTTTTCGATATAGTAGTCCTTTAGCCGAAACGAGACAAATTGGAACTAACCCGGGATCCGAACCAAGTCATTATTATTAGTCGATGATGATAAATCTGAAGATTCAACTTCAAATTTGTCATCATCGACCAATAACAATCCCTTGATCACAGGTTAGTTCCAATTTCTCTCGTTTCGGGGAAACGGACTATAGCATTATTTAAAAGGGAGCAATTATTCCAATATTAAAAAAATTAATTAATCTAATTAAAATTTTAAAAGAAAATACGAAAATGAGTTTATGTTTAAATAAATAGAGAAAATGTTTTATTATACTGCAAAGTGAGACTATAACAAAAGCATTTACCACTGTTATAATAATATATCCTGGCCAGGGTTTTGTTAACAAATCCCTGATCCCGGCAATATTGCCAGTCCTCATTAATGCGTGCGAAACAGCAAATTCATAGATTAATTTCTATTTTTCGCATTTCATATTTTTTGTTAAATTTATGGAAAAAGCGTCAATGTCTTTATGTTATTCAATTTCCCGAAAAAACGTTAAGCATTTTTGCCATATTAAATATAATTACAAATCATTATAATTTCACCTGCTTTACTTTCATTGATTGCAAGGGTTGAATGACAAAATGTGTATAAAATTTAATTATATTAAACCGCATACTTTTTAATGTGATTAAAATTTATATTTAAGGCAAAGGTGACTGCATATTACGAAACCTATGAAACCATGGTTTCAAACTTGTCAACTTGTAAAAATACACTAGTAATATTGGAAAACTGACAAGTAGTCAAAAATTATTCTTGAAATAGAAATTACTAGAACTAAAAATAAGGATTAGCTTAATCTTTTTTTGTGACTCGGGCGGTGCATGGCGGGAGGTATTGTGTTGGCCACACCAGATTTTTTTATATGGCGTGGCATTATAAATTCACACAAAAATGTTATTAAATTTACTTATTCAACTATTTTCTGTATTCATTTTTTTGAAAATAGATTCCGAATTTCAAAAACTTGATAGCTGAGAGGACTTGAAACTAGTAAGAATGTGGAGTTAATATAAATGACCCATGTACTAATTTATTACTGGTAGAGGAGAAATTATACCAAAAATAAATTGCTTGGAAACCAAACTTCGTATATAGCAAATGCGGGACACACTTAGATTACAAATCCAAACAAACAAATAAATCAGCAAAAAGTAGCCCCCAAGATGATTCATTCAAACTTCGTCACAAGACAAGCAAGGATAAACACCATCCTATTCTTTCCACCCTGTCATTCTTCTTCCCACATCTTGGCCAGTTTCCAAGACATAACCTCCTTGCCTGCTCACATCATAACGGGTGGGATTTCCACCCACATCATCGTGGGCTTCCCTCTGCCCCTGTTGGGAGACTAACCACCCCTACGCACCGACTCCCTGCAGAGAGGCTATCGCCATAATGGAAATAACACCCTGGACCATTTAGTTTTGTTGATATAATGACATCAACTGTTGCTTCCATAAAAATGAAATCGCCCAAGAACATTGAAAACATTACCGAAATGGTGGTAAAATAATGCTGTCATAAAGTAACAGGATTTGAAGTGGCAAGAGATGGTGATAATATACTGAAATTTATACGATAAGGAAGCTTATTAGGATCCTAATGGATTGTTGGAGTCGTCTAACAGCTAGGCCATGGAATTCGGTTCAGTAAAACTATTAAATAAAATTGAGTCAACATTTGTAAAATAAATTCATAAATAAATACGGCTCACCTTACTACCTATTTGTGGATTTGCCAATCTGCTCCTATTTATGACGATATACATAGGCTGTAAATGAAATAAGTCGAGAACAATATTTCTTAATAACTTTTTCTCGAAATCGCTTTTTTTTTACAACCCCGTAAATTGACGTGTCGTTCCACGTATTTTTCTAATAATAGGCTACTTGCGTGGTACTGAAAATCTGATACCTATGTGACAAGGTGAGGGTAAGCGCAATAACAGATAAATAACTTTTTATAAACTCTTAAGTCTGGAAATTATTATGTATACGGGCCCTAGCCTATGCACCCCGTACCCCTAAGATAATCCTGTCCTGGAGATAGCGATTTGTTTTAGAGAGTTGAATTTAGATACTCGTAGAGTTAACATGTAAGAGAGCCATGGGGTTCGTCGCGTCGGGTAGACGTGATTTGTTTTTGAACATGTAGTCTTTTAGTTTTGGGGCGACGCCCGCCCGCTGGCTGTAACTTATTAGTAATAGTTATAGTTGTATTAGTTTTAAATGTAAATAAAGTATTAGTTAGTTAAAACCCAAATTGTGTCCATGTCCGTAAATAACGTAGTGTTCATCGGTGTAAAGATAAAGTAAAAGTGTCTGTGTGTTCTTCTTTCTTACGACTACCTTCGGCACGAAGTGTTGGACGCCAACCATCCAAGTGTCCACCAGTAAGAGTCAGTGTATCATCGTTGTAGTAAGAAGTATTAGCAGTCATCTTCTCAACCACCCGCCTCGTGTTACACCAATCACTAAATACCTAAAGTAAAGTTTAAACGTATGTAAAAATATAAATTTTATTTAAAAAAATATTTGTTTTTTAATAAACTAAAAAAGGAAATTTTCTTTGACGTCATTATTTTGAACTGGAGAAAGGGATGCATATTTAAGAATGTAACCTGTAGATGGCGAGCGAGTGCGAGTTTTAATTTGATTTTGACATTAGTTCATTTTTCTGTCACTGTCTCTCTTCTTTATTATTTATAATTTGCGTGCTTTCTGTTGCTTTTATTACGTATTTCGATTTGTTAAGCAGGATTTTGAAGGATTTTAACTTAGCTTATACTTGTACAAGATTAGAATGACAAACGAAAATATTAACCTCCAAACTATTATTCAAATGTCAAACAGATGATCTGTCATGTTTAAATTACACGCACATGCCGTTGCTATTAGACGTACCGATGTTATTGCTTTACGTTCATTCATTGCTTTGGCGTTATTCTACGTCATGCATGACGGTAATTTAAATATTAAAATTTCATTAATTTTTTTTGGCCAGAAAAATTATGGGTAGCAAGTTTTTATCGTCTCTTCAAAAATATTAAATAAAAAAATCTGATGTGGCCAACACATAACCTCTCGCCAGATATTTTACCTGGTTGTACGCATTAAACGAAAAATATTTTTAAATACAAATACATATATTCATGTCTCACTACAAAATAATTCTCACATATATTTGCAAAATCTATGGGATATTTTAAAATAAATTATGTACAATACTTACATTTTCTTTATATTCAATATCCTGAAATTTTCTTTTTCTACTTTCCTTTTCTTTTTCTTTATATTCGTCATTTTTTCGCAAATTCCTTTTATATTCTTTTTTACGGATATTCTTTTGCGTTGTTGACTTTTTTTTATTTTCATAATCTTCATAATAATATACAAATATTGTTGACAGAGGCATACAAATATTTTTGACAGTGACATTTATGTGTCAATTACAAACATTTGAATTTCTTGCCTTGTAGTAGTTTGATCTGAGATTTTTTACATCAAATTATTTTATATGCCTTTCTTTATCTCTAAATCTATAGAAGATATAATAATGAATTTATATTTATCGAATAAAGAATTTAACGTTCTTTAATATAAGTATTTACATAAATTTTCGATAAATAATATTTAGACGATTTTTTTCTTGTAACTACTACTTCCGGTTGTCCAATTGTTACCAAAACTGACTGGACTCTTCCCATTATTGTTAGATTGAGGAATCCGTAGTTAAAAATGTCTTAAGTCTCATAGTATTTGAGATATAGTGAATCCAACATCCACACACACACACACACACACATCCCCACACACACACACACACACACACACACACACACACACACACACACACACACACACACACACATACGGACATCATCGTAAAAATGTTATAATCGGATACTAGGGACATTAAAACGTGCTTATTCATTAAAATCTGGATATGCGATTTTTAGCATGAATACAATACCTCTCTTAGCGAGAGGTAAAAATGACACGCAAGTAGCCCATTGAATGCAATAGCTATGAAAAATTTATTTTAGCAATTGATAGTCCTGTCAGTTGTTGCAATTAAATTTTGACATTAGTAAAAAACTTGTTTCTTACATTTAGTAATAGCGAGTACACAGAGACACAGACATTGTAATTACTTACCTATGGTTTATTTATTTATTTATTCGTATCTGTACTACATTTACCTTGTTAAACGCACCATATTAATTATATGATGGTTTAGCTTACAATATCCAGGTGACATTTCGTGAACACGAGAGAGAAAAAATCAATTAAATTTCTTTAATTGTGTCTGCTCTTACTTGGTGAAACTTATTATTCATTTTAATTTTTAATAATACTAGTAATCCAATAAAATAATTGTGAAACATAAAACCAAGTATTATTAAAAATTAAAATCAATTAAATTATATGTATTACATATTGTGTAATAATATATTTTTAAAGGCATTTTTTGGTACACAAATAAAGGATCAAAACAAAAATTGAATTTAATTAACACTGATCCGATGCTTAATATAGGAAATGTGGGATATATAATTAGTATACAGTGCTAAATGCCACTCATTAAACTAGTTTTGAGAGCGACCACATTTAAATTAATAAATTAATTGGATTTGCGTTTATATGCGACAAAATTTCAACCTGCAAATTATAAGATTTTTATTATTATTATTATTCGTTTCCAAACCACATACAATATACATAGATAATTAAAAATACACAATAAATATATAATACGTTACAACAACTTTTTCTCACTCCTTACAAACTGAAGTGACCGATTTTCGGTAGCGAAATATCGCATCCTCTCATTCTAGTGATGCCCGCGAGGGGTGACGAGACGAGAAATCTAAAATATCGATCTCGTCTCATTTTCGGATCTGTAATCTCGTTCTCGCACATTTTTTTGGGTTTCGTCTCGTTCTCGCACGAGAGTCTCGCTATAGAAATAAGCGCTTGCGCACTACGTATTTACGTAACAGTTCAACTACAAGAGACAAGTCCGCACCAATCGTTAGCGTCTTCTGTGTATTTGCAATCGTATAAGTATCAATATAATAAAGAGACGAAACACTAAATTCTGGTCACCAAATTATTTCAATACGAACATAATGTTTATTCATTAACGGTCACCAGAAAATGTGATACGTTGGTAAATAATTTAATTTACCTGTAAAATATCCAGATTATCACCGAATTGTGATCTCTAAACTATTTCAATTAAAACATTAAACAATTATTTTTTGTAACTTTGTAAATCGCCGGCAACCAATCACTCCGCTTCTCTCCGTTTTGGCTCCCATCGACGCTTAATATAACATCCTTTATTTTTTAGGGGCAGCAAGAAAATGTTAAACGTGGTTTTAATTGGGGTGAATTAGGGGCTGAAATATTAGAGAAAACTAGTTCTATTGAACGCAAAACAGATTTTGTTTTTATTTTGCATTTTCTCGCTCTGGGACCGATACCAATCGACTCTAAATAGACTCTATAATATAGTGAATTCATATAATTTTCACAATCTCGTATTCTATGCATGAATTAGCGTTGACTCTACTCCTTGTACGGTGCATTTTTCATTGAATTTATGAATCAAAGCTATAAAGTTACAAATACTTTTTATTGCGAGACTCTTGCGAGAATCTTGCGAGATTTCTCACTTCTCGCAGTTGTTATATCAATCTCGCCTCGAATTTTAAACTGCAATCTAGCTCTCGTTCTCGTCTCGCATAATGCTACGAGACGAGACGAGATGCGAGAATATTCTCGCATCGTCGTGCATCAATAGGAAAAACCGCCCGCAAAAATTGACAGAGAAGTGGCAGTTTATAGCAGCTGGTGTTGCCTTACCCAGATCTTCTCTCGTGCATTCTTCTTCTAAATTGGCGCACGTAAGCAGGAGGGCCATTGTTTGTTCTTGACCACAATGACATAAAATGGGTTCTGCTTGGTACCCCCAATAGAACATGTTTACTGAACATTTTCCTACTTCACTTCGTAGGCGATTTAAATATTTCCAAATGGGCTATTTCTGGTCATTACCTGATGGCAGTTTCTCATCTGAAAGGATACCTATTGCTTTATCTTCTAGCTTTAATGACTCGTCCCACATTAAGCGTCTTGTTGCAGTCTTGGTCTTTGTCATAGGATGCACTGAAGTGAAGAAACTGTGTCTCGATTTTAGTTGTGACCGAGCTGGTTCTTGGCCGAACATTGGGTGCAATTATGAGATAGGTGACATCTATACAGATATTACATTTCATTATTTTATATAAAAATATTTAGTCCTATTTATTTTGTTATCAACAAAAATATGAGAAAATAGAAGATATAGTGTTTCGACTCTTGTGAAGTGTTGTCAGAATTTACGAATGATACATTTTTCACTTTCATATGTGAATAACTTTGAATGTCTGCTTGGAACCCTGGGAATAAAATATACATATGTCATTTATCGCGAAAAATAAGGATATAGAAAACGAAATGATATATATCTTTTATTCTACGAATATACCATAGTTTTAATCCCGCAATAAGTTTACCTATAGACTTGAAGTTTAAACAAGAAAATAATCAAAAATTTTTAGTTTTTGAAATTTAGGTAGTACTCGTATACTTATAGTTAAAAAATCAAAACACTAGGTTGAAAAGAATAATATTTAAAGAAAATTAAAATGACTTTGACACTTGAGGAACTTTTTTTTGAAGACATTTAAAATAAAATTCTAAAAAATTTAAACCGTGTATCTTATTTTCAATAATTTTAGTGTATCCCTCATGAACATTGTTGGTAAGTTTATTCATTGCTTCATTATTTTCTCATGAAAATTTTGGTAAGACAACTTTGTAGAATAATTAAGCAAAACTGCGGTAAAATTTATTTAGTAATAATAATTCAGCGCTAATATAATTTGAATAATGATGTAGGGATTACTAATAATACCTCCCTAAATCTACAGGGTAATAAACGTACTCTGTATTTCAAAAGCACAATTACAAGAACATCAGAAATTGGCCCTACGAACAAGGTCTAATTCCAGACTTGCGTGACAACCTTACAACAATAAGAATACCATGTATTAAATAAATTCTATTTAGCAATCTGTCTCTCTCGGAACATTTCACACTATATGACAGAAATTCGAGCGTAATTTTTAGAGAAAGGTGAAATTGCATTACGTGCAGATAAAGTAGAAAATATGTACCACTGAAGAAAATAAAAATCGTATAAATTTTACGATTTGCACTTATAAAAGTTTTTATTTTTATCTACAGGAAATAAAATCCAGTACTAAAAAAAGTTACATTTTTTATATCAAAAAATTACTAATTTTAAATGATTTTAAATTTTTTACTAAAGTATATAAAACTTTTCATTCATAATGACGTTATACCGCATTTTACAATTTATATATTTTTTCTGAAAGTACATTTTAAACTATTTACGAAAATATATATTTTTTGTCACATAAGTTTCTAGTTTTACAAAAATAATATTTTAAAATTTATATAAAATTTTAAATGACGTCATAATTTTGTGACCGCAGTATCACCTACCGAGTAAAAATGAAACTACATTTGACGTTTATGCCAAGCAAGAGTAGTCAACAAAACTTTTGGAGTATTTATTGCCTTATACCATCTCTATCTCTTAAATCTTGAGCCATAAGAATAACAAAAATTTTATTTTTCTTCTCAACGAATTGTTCTAGCAAGACGGCATAGAACAATATTGTACAACCAATGTAATATCTAAATCAAACATGTTGGCAAAAATCATTATTTATTTTTAAAAAATCAAAACTCATTGCCTTTTTTTGATCAAATAAATCATGATTTATTTAATTTTTTAAAAATTTTAAAGACATGTTGCTGTTATTGCACTTTTTAATTGTTTTAAAAGAGCATAAATATTTTATTTCATAAACGAAAACGAAATCTGCAGTAAAACCCCAAAGAATGCATTTGAATTTTTGCTTATTCGTATATATAACGCGTATACGTGCGCCTGTTTAAATTTTAAACTTAAACCATATCTACGTAAATAAAACAAGTCAAAACAAGTCAAAACATGTCTTGCATGGCACTCTGTAAAATGGTTAAAACTGATATTTTATTTTACATCTCATTAGTAGGACCTATTATATCAATAAATTTAGGATCATTTGATGCAGTATTTAATTCTTTAGTTCTAAAATTAATAGGGCAGAATTTACAAATATATAAAAAAATTACCATTGTATTTCCTATGGTCCATAAAAAAAGTAGACGCCCGGTATATATGTATATGTGTTTATATTATATTACCAAAATAGAATTTTCTTTTTGTTAACTCTGTAGGTCTCTAAAATAATTTGAAATAGATTTTCTGACAAAAAATGTGTTATTTTATAAAATGTGATTTAAATCAATGTTTTTTTTAAAAAAATCAGTTGATTTAAATCATGATTTAAATCATTTGATTTAAATCAGGCCAACCCTGAAATCAGATATAAATTATATTTATTTATAGTTTTTATTTAGCATATTTCGTTAATTACTCTTAATTTTTTTTAAACAACTTGTTGCAAGGATATTGACTTTACTTTCAAAATGTTGGTTATGTTAAAAAAGGGACAGATCTGATTCATGCACAGTACAGACACGAGTACGTGTGTGCCTCACTATCGTATATTTGTGTACAAAATTATGACGTCACAAAATCTTTATAAAGAAAATCATGAAAGAAAAGTATAATAATATTAAATATTTTTCATGTTTATATGTATAATATTAGGTAAATTTTTCATTTATGAAACAAAAATCAACATTTTTTTTCTTTTTGGTATGATCCCAATTTAATAAAAACTGACTATAACGGTATGCCGTCACATCGTGTGCGAGTGATACTTTCAAGTGAGTAATTACCACGCGATGTAATTGCGCACGGAATTTTCGCGTACGAACACTCGATTTCGATTTAAGAATACCAATATGCAGTTCGCATGCACATCTTTCCCATTTACGTATTCGAAAAATTTCAAGAATCGGGCCCTTGGCCTCGCCAGTCGATTATACTGAGAAAATTACATAAGTATAGGTACCAATTTTCACAAAATTTGTCCCAGTAGTGCAGTTTGCACAATCAAAAAACTGAAATCTCCCTGAAAATGGTAAATCGAAAGGGATTCACCTTAGATTTTTGGTGATTTTCAGTTATTTTGCTCTAGAAATTGTATCCATTGTTCAAAATATTTTAAAATTTATATACTTTTGTATGTATCCATTTTTGGGTTATCAAAAATGGATTTTTTGGGGTCTATGTTTGAAGGAACTAAAGAAAATATGAATTGCGGTTTAAAAATTTGGAATGAACGTATTGAAATGTCTAAAAGTACAAATTTTTGAAAATTTTGTAAGCCAAGAATGGATGTGTGGATATGAATTTTGCGGGGCATATCTCGATAACAGGTAGGGATACAAATTTATGAGTACCAGCAATTTTGTTGGCTATAAATAAACATTTTTCATTACAGAAAAATCTATCTCAGCAGATTTTAATATCGCATTCATTTGGCTGCAAAAAGATTTTAATATTTTATTTGCAATACGTACCTGCCCACTTTAATAAAAGTCGTTAAAAATAACGAGCCGTAAGTTATAAATAGAAAAGAATAAAAAAGTTAAGTACACACAACTATGAGCTTGGAGCACGAATATTACACACGAGAAACTTAAGCTCAAGGATGGAAAGAAGGATTTAAGAATAATTACACTTAATATTAAAACTTTAATAATCTTAATGAAATATTTGTTTTATAAGGTAATAATGAACTTTTATTGACATTTAGTTAGTTTTATTACAATAAATGGATTAATAATAAACTTTTCAGAAACATAACAATTTTGCAATTATTGAAAGATTTCGTCTTGTGACTCATGAAAAATTTAAATAAATCTCGTCATGTCTTTTCTTTCCTTGAGAAACACTTTCCGAAACAAAGAGAATATAAAATATGGTTATTCAATATGTAAACTACACGAGAGACCAACATTTTACCAGAGAAACGATGTTACTCACTATGTCAACACAACGCCAAATTGAAGAGGACGAAAATTTGTTCACAAAATAAATAATAATTTTCTTCATGTTTTTCATTATTTATAAACTTTCCGTGTTTGGAGACTATACTAGCTAGAATATTATTGTGATTGTAATGTTTTAAAATAAGTAATACTTGTAGAAGCAATCGTAAAAAAAGTATAGGCGGTGTGCACAAAAGTAGTCAACGCCGACAGCGGACAAAAAATGACAAAATGGTTACTCATTGAGACATAACAAGGTTATGTTTTATGTCAGAATAATTTTGCAATTTTCATTTTATAAAATATTTGCAATAAATGCAAATGACAGGATGTCAAATATTATGTGATGCATTGTAGGATGTAATAATTCTCACAAAATTACCGATTGAAGTATCAAATTTTATAAATTTCCTAGAAAATTATATGAGGAACAGATGTTTTAGAAAATAACATTTTCTTCTACTAACGTGAAAAATTCTTAGGTATACATATTTTCTCGTAAAAGATGCTTATCGTATGAATAAAATTCCAACAATAGTCGTCTGATTGCAATAATGAAATATAAAAATGTATTTCTTAAGTTTATATTTGAAAAATATAATACAAGAAGCAGAAAATTGTCATAAAATTGTATAATACTTGCAGTTGTATGAAATAGAAGTCTATTTTTGACATAATTCGTCTATTTATTATAGATTTTAATACATGTAATGTTAATGTTAAAGGTAGAAATTCATATGGTTCGTATTTTTCGTGTATTTTCTTTTCCGAGCTAGTGCAACTGATTCCACTTAGAGCCTGGTATATTTTCAAAGAAGAATATTCTTCATTTATTGCGAATATAAAAGAAAGATGCTAACATCATACACTGATAACGTGATATGTAGAAATATTCTTCTTTCCAATCATTCAAGTTTTCCAATTTTTTAATCTCAATTTCCATGTATTGTGATCTTGTAACATTCAACTAATATTATAAATTATAATGTAAATTTAAATATGATAAAATGGTTTACAGAAATCACACATATTATAAGAAAAATTATATTTTCTGCCACAGTACCTTCGCTGGTATTTTGACTTTTTTGATTGTCACATCACATATTAGCATTTTAAATATTTTCTTTATTTATTTCAATATACTATGACGTATAATATTCATGTACAATAAATAGCAACAACTCAAAATAAAATTGTAAATTGCATCACTTTTTCGAAATGTCAAAATTGATTCGGTGACCAAAAATGTCAATGTAGCCGTTAGAGGCGCTGACGCTCAAAATGTGTACATCGCCTACAGTGATCAACACATGCGCTTTTTTTAGCAAATAATTTAGCTTAATTATGGTATCTGACACAGTGACAAGCTGTCAAATCGTAAATGGTAAAATGTACATTTATAGGCTTAATTTTGAATAATTCAATATAGTTTAGTTTTCTAATATTTAAAAGATAATTAAAATACAACTTCTAACCTCAAAATAAATGGTTGTAACTGCTTACCGACCTAGGTCGTAAAGATCGACGGATCAACCGGTCGCCTTTCTAGGTTAATAAACAGTCGTTACCAAATGAGTATACAAAAAAATAATTTCCAAATATTATCGATTATTTGATACTTATGAAAGAATCGATGTATCTTAAAAGTAGTAATCATGTTGTGGATCCCATTGAGGGATTCCCCCGCTCTTGTCGCGACGCATTGCGTCACCGTGGGCCGGTGCGTGGCGCGGCGGGCCCGGGACAAGGCCGCCGGGACGCCGCCACCGCGACGCCGCCGCCGCCCTCTGTATCGATCCCACCCCCGCCTCGCAGACACCCCCCGCACCACCCAAAAGCCCCCACAGATGTCTTTGTCTCAGTCCACGAGCACGACGACCAAGAGTTTGATTCCCGGCGGGGTAAATTCTAAGAGATCAAAATGAGGATGATAAATGAAAGTTTAAAATATGAATCAAGAAATGTTATTTTGATTTTAAAGCTTGAATTTAAATTTGATTCTTGGTTTATGTTTTCCAAATTCTCAAACATCGAGGGAACTGAGGCTCAGTTGCACTAACAAGGCTTAAATTTTAAGTGAACCCTAAACAAAAAAATCTGATGTGGTCAGCACATATCCTCTTGCCAGATATTTTACCTGGTTGTACGCATATAACGAAAAATATTTTTAAATACAAATACATATATTCATGTCTCACTACAAAATAATTCTCAAATATATTTGCAAAAACTATGGGATATTGTAATATAAAGTATGTACAATACATAAATAAATAAAATAAATAACTATATCATCACGGCATATTACCCATTACTAGGTGTTCCAATCTGCTTTGTACGCAGATATCGGTAATGATGATGACATATTTGTACCGTGCGGGCGTTTACCAGGCGTCACCTCACGGGCACTCATTGCTGGCATGGAGAGTGCACCACAGGGGTCAATTTTGTGCCATTTAAAATTCGAAATATTTGGTGTCGGTCTGGATCGAACCCGGTTCCCCAAATTTGCGACCAGACACTCAGGCACGCGGCCACGAGACTCCATACAACACATACATTTTCTTTATATTCAATTTCCTGAAATTTTCTTTTTCTACTTTCCTTTTCTTTTTCTTTATATTCGTCATTTTTTGCAAATTTCTTTTATATTCTTTTTACGTACATTCTTTTGCGTTGTTCACTTCTTTTATTTTCATAATCTTTATAATAATGTACAAATATTTTTGACAGTGACATACAAATATTTTGGACAGTGACATTTATGTGTCAATTACAAACATTTGAATTTCTTGCCTTGAAGTAGTTTGATCTGAGAATTTTTGCATCAAATTATTTTATACGCATTTCTTTATCTCTAATTGTATAGAAGATATAATAATGAATTTATATTTATCGAATAAAGAATTTAACGTTCTTTAATATAAGTATTTATATAAATTTTCGATAAATAGTATTTATATGATTTTTTTCTTGTAACTACTACTTCCGGTTGTCCAATTGTTACCAAAACTTAATCAACTCTTCCCATTATTGTTAGATTGAGTAATCCGTAGTTAAAAATGTCTTAAGTCTTATAGTATTTGAGAAATCGTGGATCCAACATCCGCGCACGCACGCACACACACACACAAAAACGCGCGCGCGCGCACGCACATTCAAGCTAAACAAAAACCCTTGATAGGAAAATGTTAATTATTTCTAAACAGAATTTTGACTAACAAAGATAATAACTTGAAATATTATTTCCTGAACTATAATTTAGAAAAGTTTACAAAAAGTTATTTATTTGTCATTGCTCTTATCTTCGTCTTATCACATTAAGCTCGATGTAAACATTCTTTGTACAACCGATCAAAATGTTAATATTAAGTACAATTGAACTTCGGTTTTGTTAAGCTCTGGTTAAACTCTTATTTGTACAATCGCACCTTAAGGTTTAAGTATTTGGTTTCTAAACTCAAACCTTAACTATGTCGCTGTGAATGTTGCTACAAACATTTTTACTGAGTACACGTATCAAGAAGACCATAATTACTAAATTCAGGTCTCTTCTAATTTTATTCATGAGAATCAATTTGTTTTAACTTAAATTGACAGTGATAAAAAACCAAGTCTTCTTATGAAATATATTTCCTGTATTTTACTACTACAAAAGGAAAAACGGAATTGATTTTGTAAAATCAAACTTGATTTGTAAAACCCACACTTTGTCACAATTTAAACTGTCAGCAAAACGACAAAAAAAGAGCAGGGAAAGAATAAATGCGAATATTTTTAAGTTATCTGAAAGACTGACGATATATTTTCCGTGGAAATGCAGTTTTCCGACAGCGGTAATTTAATTTCTCGGTACATCGCTGCACTCATTCATTTCCGTCTTGCAGCTTTATACTATGTGCTACTACCTGTTAATTTACGTTAATTGCAAAAAACGTAACAAAATTATGTACTGGGGCGATACCTTTACATCATCGTGAAAGCCACTTTACATACACTCAGAATAAAGGAGCTGCAGGATATATTCATAATAAACAATATTGCGATAATAAACTTCACAGAAATTTCAATATAAATTATTAAACCAGTCAATAGAGGTTATTATCCTGCAAAAGGTGGTATAAAAACGATTTTAGCGTATGTTTAGGTCGGGAAGGGGATAAAAAGTGCAAGTTTTTGACCTTGGGGAGGCTCGGCGTGAGCCGCCATCTTGGGTCAAAGGTTCAAAAATGAGTGTTTTGGATTTTTAGCTATTTTCTCAACAATAGCACGTGTCAAACTTTTACAAAAATACAAATTTTTGTGCAAAAGGGGTTCTTACATTTTTTACTTAGGATGAACTATCAAAGAGTTATGTTAAAAATAGAGAAACAGAACTTGATGTTAACACTTTGCTTTTTAATGTCCGCCATTACAAAATCGCTGTACACGCCAAGCAGCGCTTAGGTAAAAAATCTGACTAACTGAGTGCTTTGATATTTCCTCAAGGATGACGTTTGCGCAATAATTCCAAAAGGGTGTCTACTGAAGGCATCTAGTGGGAGAAGTCGGGAATAGCGACCCCCCCCCCCCACACGCCAAAAATAATTTATTATTAAAAACCTTAGCGATTGTTGTATGTTCTACGGTTTGCATTGCTACTTTTTCTATAAGATAAAAAATTTAAGTCAGAGGTTTATGATTTTTGCCCGGTCCAGAAGCTAGAAATAAAAGCTTTCAGGCCTTCCCGAAAAAAAAAAGTTATTAAATTCATAGTTTTCTTGATAATAACAGTACAGAGGAAAACAAAGTAGTTGGGTAAAGAAATAACATGGGATTTTGGTTATGATCAACTGAAAACTTCAGAAGACAGTGGTAAAATTGCTTACATGATAGAAGGAAGATATCTTGACAAAAATTTGGAATTGTATAAAAGGCACATTTTATTAATAGGAAAAGAGAAGAAAATATTGATACGTGTTGCTAGTAAATAAAAAGTATCTAATGAAGTACATAGGTGCGTGAAAGTTATTAAGATTTAATGACTCTGGATTATGCTAGAAAGATGGTATACGGAACAAATATTACGTCGCTCGCAAAGGGTTAAAAAGTTAAATGTAAGTAGCAACTGGTGGTAAAACATGAAACGGTCAGGATACGTACCATTTGTTTTAAGGAATAAAAACTTAAGGAACTTTTTTTGAATAGCATGTATGCGATCCTGGCGAACTTCAGCAGAAGGACTCCAAATAAGAGAGCAGTATTCCAATTTTGATCGTACTAAGGAATAAAATAAACAAACGATTGCATTTACATTAGTAAAAGAACGTGTACTGCGATTGATGAAACCTAGTAAGCGTAAGGCTGCATTACAGATCGTGTTTATGTGTGGCAGAAATGTTAATTCCTTGTCAAATTTCACTCCGGTGTCAGAAACGAGATCATTAAGGGTTAGAATTTTAATATCTAAGGAGTAATTGAAGAAAATTGGAGAGAATTTCTTAATAAATAAATAAATATATCATCATGGCTTATTACCCATTGCTGGGTGTGGCAATCTGCTTTGTACAAATTATTAGACAAGTACCAGTTGGAAAGCTTAATTAGGTCACGTTGAAGAATATCATAATCAGACGATGAAGAAATCGGGTGAAAAATTTTCATATCGTCGGCAAAGAGTAATATACCACAAAGAATGACATCAGTGATGTCATTGATAAAAGTAGGAAAAGTAATGAAGTGGATCTCAATAAAGTCTAAATTATTTAATACCAACATCATTTACATCTGCGTAGATAAAGACAACATAAAGTAATTCGTATTTGAATAAAAATTACACGTCTGTCCACGGTAGATTTTATGCATAATCAAGATATAAAGGAATGAATTGTTTATGATGCTATCACTGTAGCTATAAATTTTTACTGACATTCGTGAATAATGAAAAATGCACCACATGAGTCATTTCTATACTATAAATAATTTATTTCAGTTGGATTCGAATCAAAAACCCATGTCGCATATCCCAGTACCTACATAGTATGAAAAAGTAAATCCATAAAGTGAATCAAGAATAATATACAGGGTGTTTCATGTAACAGTATAGTATGACTAGCGAATGAAAGTTGACATTTATTTATATTTGATTTGACAGGAAACTGACCCTTATTTATTCCGTTACAGAAGATTAGAATTGTACTCAATACCAGGAGGCATTTAAAATGACCTAAGATTCAGGGATATATTTAAAAAAATTAATATCGCAAATTCTAGTTCGTTCGTCTCAGATGTAAGCAACTCGTAAGTCGGAATTACTGTTTGAAGAAATTAAAAATAATCCTATTTCATAGAATTGCCAAATTAAATAGTTTAAAGATCGAAATATTTTGTTATGATCAACATAAATGAAAAATGTTTAAAATATTGTTTTGACATTCAGTTATCCTAGTCGGTCATCTATTTTCAGCCAGATATAGTAATGTATTTCTGTGCTTTCCTAGTCCAGTATTTAAATGGGTCCATGTAAAAATGTCATACCTGAATATTTCGTACAATTCTATTCTTCTGTAGGGTTTCAAAAGAAATCACATCTATAAGATAATTTAAACATCAACTTTCATTCGCTAGTCATACCATACTGTTACTTGAAACACCCTGAACATCATGGCGTAGGTACCTTATGATTTATCATTGATGATTATTAAAGTTTATGTTCATTAATCACTAAATATTTAGCTTAATCCTGAAAATGGTTCGATTTCATTTTTCAAACCAGTCTTAACTAAGGATTTGTTCCTAAAAACTTAGTTATACCCCATATCTATAATTAGCACCTTTTCACATCCTGTTTATTTATATAGTACATTCTCCCTTTAAAGTATAAATAGAATTCCAACTTTCGTGCTTTACTTGAGATATAAAATAAGAAAACCCCGGTATTCAAACAACTCTGTAGGAGTAAGACGTTTCTCAGGATGAATTAAAAGTTGGACACAGGAAAACGTCGGATATAAAGTTATCTTGGGAGAAGTGAAGCTACATCACTGCTTGTAAGCGTAGCGGACTACGACATGAATGGACGAAAACGGGAAAATGGAAGATAACAGAGACAGGTAGAGCTAAAAACAAAAAGAGGACACATGCAACAGATAAGAGAAAATTTCACTGTATGCTTGCTTACCATAGAAGGAACCTTATTTAATTTCTCGGCACTCTGTTTAATTACTACGTCGTCGTAAAACTTTTCATATTAATTGTATTTATAAAATTTTAATTTGAGGTTACTTATTAACAAGTGGTAAAATATTTTTAAAAAATAATTTGCAAAAAATAAGGCAAAATTATTTGTATTAAAATTAAAGTAATGTTGAGTTTATGCAAACAATTAAATTATAAAACAAAACTAAATAAGTAGAAACAATAAGGTTTTCCAAAAAAGTATTGCCTATAAATTTTAGTATAAAGTTTATTAATATAAAATAAAATATTAATAAACTATACAGGATGTTCCATTGAAGTGCTACACTATTGCTATCCCAAGAAGTATAAGAGATACGAAGTCGGTTAAATTAGCAAACAATTTCTATTTTATAAGACTACTTTATTAAGCGAAACAAGAATTTTTTTAGACCAGTAGTTCTCAAAATACGGGGTGCTACTTTTTTATTTTAAATGGCAACCTATTTTTTTTATTTGCTTATTCGATTCAATATTTTTTTCTGAATTCAACGATATCAGTATGTAATACTATGTTATTACAAAATATTTGAGAAAAATGCAAAATTAATAATGTATCATTTTTATTTAAATATACTATACAAAAAGAGCGCTATGGAAAAAACAAATAAATCAATAAAACAATTGCTAATATTATTTATATATTTTATCTTGTTTAAATAATAATTATTCACAACTTAAAGAAAATTGTAAAAGTTTTTGTAATTATTTCTTCGTTTGATTTATTTGTTTTTTCCATAGCACTCTTTGTATAGTCATATTTAAATAAAAATGATACATTATTAATTTTACATTTTTCTCAAAATTTTTGTAGTAATAGAGTATTATACAGGGTGTTTCCTTTAAAACAACCAGCGCTTACATATGGATATCGTTGAATTCAGAAAAAAATACTGAATCGAATAAGCTAATAAAAAAGGTAGGTTCTAATTTAAAATAAAAAGTTGAGTTCCATGTTTTGAGAACCAGTGGTTAAGAAAATTTTTTGTTTTGTTCATTTTGATAGTCGTATAATTTAGAAATTGTTTGCTAATTTAACGAACTTCGTATCTCTTATACTTCTCGAGAAAGCAATAGTGTAGCACTTAAATGGAACATCGTGTAAAATATTTATAACTGATTTTTTAAATTGAAAAATATACATGTTCAAAACGGTCGCCAAATGACGTCACAAACCTAACGAGGTCACAAATAACGAAGTTATTTGATTTGTTGGTGTTTGTGCGCATGCCTGGCTTTTACCGCGAATTATTTTTGTTGACGTTCAGAGGTTAAATACACCTGTGTATGGTATGACTAGCGAATGAAAGTTGACGTTTAGATTATTTAATAGATGTGGTTTCTTTTGAAAACATTTTTCTATATTTGATTTGAAAGGAAACTGACCTTTATGTATTCCGTTACAGAAGATTATAATTGTACTCAATACCAGGAGGCATTTAAAATTACCTTAGCAACAGGATTCAGGGATGTATTAAAAAAATTAATACCGCAAATTCTAGTTCATTCGTCAAAGGTGTAAGCAACCCTCGAGTCGGAATTACTGTTAGAGGAAATGAAAAATAATCCTATTTCATAGAATTGCCAAACTAAATAGTTTAAGGGTTAAAATATTTTGTTATAATGAACATAAACTTAAAATGTTTAAAATATTTTAAACGCACCCCTGTTTTGATATTCACTTACCCTAGTCGGCCATCTATTTTCGGCCAGATATAGTAATGTATTTCTGTGCTTTCCTAGTCCAGTATTTAAATGGGTTCATGCAAAAATTTCATACCTGAATATTTCATACAATTCTATTCTTCTCTAGGGTTTCAGAAGAAACCACATCTATAAAATAATTAAAACATCAACTTTCATTCGCTAGAATTTCCTTTTTTTACATTTATGCGGGAAAAGAGGATGCTGGTGAGTTATAAGTGTTTCAAAGTGCGAGAATAAGTACAGTAAAGTAATCTATTATAGTAATATATCATTTTATTTAACCTTCGAAACTTACAATTTTCGTAATTTCCTTTTCGTATGAAAAAAACTATTATTGCAAAACTACATACATATCGTGACTGAAGTGATCACCAACAAACATGCTATCATACATTCAAGAGATGAACATCGCAAATAAAATTAAATGTGGCCACAATTCTGTTTTAAGTACTTCACTGACATTACGATGATGTTTTAGTTTTAAAATATATTTTTATATTATCTCGTCAGAATAAAATCTCTCCATTAACATTGAAATACCTCATAAAGTGTTATTGTTACTTTACTACATGTACACGGAATACATATAAAATTTCAGAAAATTGTCGTTCTAATTCTACCCTGTACAAAATATTAAAAGTGCAGCAATAAAGGTCTTTATTTTCTTTAATATACAACAGAAAAAAATCTGATGTGACCAGCATATTACCTTCCGTCAGTTCTATGTATTTTGTACAAATTTCATACAGGAAGTTCCTTGCAAAAGATTCTATTTCTTGTACATTACCTTCCGGCAGTTGTATGTATTTTATACAAATTCCATACAGACAGTTTCTAGCAAAAGATCCTATATTTCCAGTAACATTATAAGACAGACACACGTATGTCAATTGCATTTGACACATACATCTTTCAATCAGAATTTCCATGTTTCCGTAGCAGTCTACTTTATGAAATTTAATTTTTTAATAATTTTTTAATTCTATATCCATTTAATATGAAGTATAAAATGCAGTCAAGTCGTATAGAGAATAAAATATTCTTTATTATTTATAATAACGTTAAATGTGGAAAAATGATATTTAACATAATTTTTTCAAGAAAAACTGTTAATATCTTCAAATGAAGGTACTTCCGGTTGACCAATTGTAACCAAAATCCAATCAGCTCTTCATATGTTTGTAACGAAGAAGTATACGAAAGAATTATAATTTTTGAAATTGTAGTATTAGAGTTATCGCAGACGAAATTTTTGGTACAAACACACACACGCATACACGCGCACGCACATATACACGCGCGCACGCACGCACACACATACGCGCGCGCGCACACACACATACACGCGCGCGCGCTCACACATACTAAGTTTATCCCGATAGTTTCAACCCGGTTGAAATTCGATCCGGTCCGGTTAACTTTCTACCGTTTAGCTCGCTCTTGTTATAGCGGGTCAAGTGAACCCGATCGAAAGCGTTGACGAAATATCATTATTTGTTTGGTTATGTTTACTTCATTTTTGCAGACAAATATAATCGAAAACAAGAACAAGTAATGACATTACGCACATATTTTTAAAATAAAAGGTTACGAATGAAAAATAAAACACGAAGTTTTGACTGGTGGGAAAACATTGTGCTACAATTTACAAATACAGATTGAAAAGAAAATTTTAGTCACTAAAAGCACTTTTAATTATATTTGCGAGGTACTAAATACTAAATTCTTCTAAAATTGTAAGTTTTGAGAAAAAAATTGCTGTCACTGTATTGTCTCGCTAGCTGTTGTGAATATGAAGTATTCTAAGCTTCTTCCGTGCAAAAGACCGAGAATTTTCATTTCCTTCATTAAGGAAAGAATAGTATATTGTGTATCTAGTAGGAAAAGTGATATATTCCCGGACGATGATGGAGATTGCGGGACGAGCCGTAGGCGAGGCCAGCAACACCAGGAGTCCGGAGAGTCACCTTTCCTATGTGGTACACATACAATTTTTTTTTTCGATCAAAATATATTTGAAAAATATCAGATTTTGTGTCCGGGAATACTTTGTCACGCGCCGGAAAAAATATGCCCGGACTGTTATTTTTCGTTGCCTAGCAACTTACTTTGTCACGTGCCAGAAAAAATATGCCCGGACTGTTATTTTTCGTTGCCTAGCAACTACACTAAAATACCGGAACAATGCACTTTTCGGTTCGAAAACACACCGGAAACGTGTCAGTTTTCGTCCGATCGAAAAAAAAATGCATTACTTCTTGATTCTGTCAAATGTTTCTTTTTGACATAATTCAATTATAATCGTATTTGATTGTTAAATGCAGTTGACAGATAACCTCTAAATATAGTGAATCATACATGCAGTTCGATCGGGTTGAGCGTTTATCCCGTAAAGTCAATCCGGTCGAATAAGCTCAACCCATTTGTAATTTAGAGTCCAGTTGAAAATTTCAATCCGTTTAAAAATGCGTTCATTCCGATCTTTTCAACCCGCTAATTTCAATCGGGTCGATTCAACCCATTTTCAACCGGCTTGAAACTTGAAACTATCATGATAAACTAGGTAACACACACATGCACACGCACACACACGCGCATTGGATTCTAGGGACCTTAAAACGTGGTCATTTACCAAAATCTCGATATGCGATTTTTAGCACGACCGCTATACCTCCCTTACCAAGGGTAGCGGGAGGTAAAAAACGTTAAATTCTGTTTCTAGAACCCTTAAAACGTTCTTACTCACTATAGCATTATTTGCACCATTCTAATACCACCCGTATTGGCTGCACATAGCCAACTTGTCCATAAAAATAAATACGTGGTAATCACATCCTTACTTAAACTCACTATCGACTTCTCTGCGTCCATATACCCGTTTGCACCCTCGTAACTTCTATCTAAACCGATGTATACATAATTACACGTTGGGAAGTGAATATTTTACATGTAACGGTCGCGCTGGTTACTAGCTAGTTAGTGTTATACGACCAGCATTACACATGTGTTAGTATGGTAGCCGGGAGCGACCTTCAAACTTCCCAAGTACTCCCTAGTTTTATTCACAATCCGCAATCAATTATTCACGAAGTTAAATGGAATTCTGCAGGAATTAAAACCAAATTGCTAATTATTACACAGTCATTAGCAACTTGATTAGGTTTTTCAAGAGCAGGAAATAATGAGAGAGACAATGACTTTAAAAATTTAAAACTTGTTTACCACGGCAATTTATGCATACAAGCCTGGCGGCAATGGAAGTAGTGTCTTTTAAATGAATAACAAAAATGAAGTGCCGTGGATATGTGCGTTAGCGTTTAATAAGTACAAAAGTGATCCCTGTGGAGCTCTCTCTACCACAGTTCCAAGAACCAGTGAGCTAATGCCTGGTATAATTTTCAGAACACAGTTCATATCTCGTCTACCAAAATCTACGAGTAGAAGCAGATTGGTTGGATGAATTGGCGCCTGGTCTTGTCGAAATTTAAAAAAACTTTAATTTGTTTAAAATAAGACGCTTCTGGTGTAAACTAAAACAACTACTCGTAGTGTCAATAGATCTTTTCAATTTAACAGCTATCTCTTTCTATCGCTGCAAATAGTAAGTAAAATGGCGCCCACAACTGTCTGTTGGGCTGTCAAACAAAACGTCAAAATATTATTCCGGGTTGAAAATTTACACATTTTGCTTCAACAAAAGATTTTGCAACTTCTTTCGAGAAGTTTTTTTAAAGATGTGACAGATTTTCTCACATTTTACGTCCAAATTTGGAAAAACAAACGCCATGGATCTCAGCACAAAAACTCGTAACCATGGTCCCCGCCAATTGTTCTTACAATGCGCAGATCTCCATTGTGCATATCTTCTATCTCTTTAAATTGAAAATAACTATTTTGTAAAACAAACCTTTTCTTTTTCTACTGGGCTCTAAAAGATGTAGTTTTAAAATCATTTAACTTTTTAGATCGTCATTTAGATTTTTAGATCCTGATTAAAGCCATTCATTTTCATTAAAATATAAATAAAACTGTGCATATGGTTTCATAATATTTTTTTTTTCTAGTCGAATCGAAAAGCTAGATTTCTCGGGCAAAGATCATAATCGATAATCGACTTGAAATCTTTGGGATTTATTTATTTCGTATCAAGAGCAAACATAAAAACGTTATAAAAAATCTGGTGTTGCCACCACAATACCTCCCGCCATTTACAGCCTGCGTCACAAAAAAGATTAAGCTAATCCTTATTTTTGGATTAGCGAATTTTACTCTATTTTTTTTATAATAAATTGAAGATTAAATTTTAATTACTGGGATAGAATAGAATTCACTAATCCAAAAATGAGGATACGCTCAAACTTTTTTGCGAATTTAAATTTACTTTTTTATTTTTAAAACGTTACTATCATTAATTTGAAATTATTAGTTCTTTGACAGTGATATTATCAGTTGCATACATTTGAATAATTTGGAAACCAAGGGTTTTGTTTGTTTAAAGCGAAGGCTCCGGCCTTAAATTATAGATAATTTAATAAATTTATCCATAAAAAAATTTAGAAGAAGTATTAATGCAAAACTGTAGAAAATTTATTCTTTAATTTTTATAATAACATTAGCGGAATGTAAAAATATAAAATATAAAAATGGAATTTATAATAATTCGTAAGTGGCACTCGTATTTTTCGCACAAAAAATATACTAATCTGTTTTTATTCGCAAATTTTTGGTAATCATGATTAATCTGGATCATAGGGGGCTCTTACGAAGCATAATCTCAGTGGCTTTGACCGTAGCCATGAATAGAGGACCGACTTAAAAATTTATAATAAACAAATTATATATATATATATATATATATATATATATATATATATATAATAGAAATACATAACTGAAAATCTGTAGTAACATTAAATTTTTATAGTTTTATTGAAAATTATTATTGTCGTGACGTTCTAACTGCGAAGCGTGGTTACTTGTCAGCTGAATAGTAAAGCGTTTCTGTTCTACTTCTCTATTTAGTTACAACCCTTCGTTGTGTACGTGCCGTAATTATGTCATGTTCAATATTTAAAATTATTTTTTATAATCCGATGTGTAAACCTGGTACTTTACACATTGCTGACAGTGCGTAACGTAAACGATTTTCGTATTTTATTTACTTTACACATTACTGAGCTACTACCATCAAAATAAATAAATTCTAAATTGATTTTCTGAGTTGTAACTGTTCTGAATTACCGCTTTTTAGATGATAAAAATGTCGTTTAAACCGAGTGTCAATTTGTCTTTTAATTTGACCGATGTAAACTTTATTACAATCATTACAAATAATTTTATAAATACCAGATTTTTTGTTAGTATCTACTTTATCTTTGGGGTTACCTAATAACGATTTAATGGTGTTATTTACGGTAGTGATGTATTTATTGTTATTGTTTTTATTATTAGATGCTGTTAACGTTGTAAAAGTAGATGTGGATTGGCGATTTTTAAACTTATGAACTAATTTATCGATAGCTTTAACCGGGAAACCGTTATACATAGCTATTTCTTTATAGTTTAGTTCGGTTTTTTTTTGACGAAATTTATCAGTTTATATGTAATCATTCACCTGTCACTCCCGTCCCTATATAATCCTAGTTCTCTCCCTTGTTTTTCAGCATGGTTGACATGTTGAATAATCTTGACTACTCTGTTTAACTTTCCGTAGTAGTACTGCTGATGATAAGAAATACGTATTTAGTTTTATTAAAATTAATTTTAAGCTTAAGGGTAATTTTATTAGTTTTACTTATATTTAATTTAACCTTAGACTCCATCTATTTTTAATTTTAGATAAATAACAATTTAAAACTTTATTTTTACCGGCCTATCTGATTTTTTTATTCTAATTAATTCTAGCATGACTCTCTTGAATTTTGTGGTTCACTTATATTCGATAAAAGTAGGTATACCAATAATAGGCTACTTGCGTGGTACTGATAATTTGATATCTATCACTAAATACCTAAATAAATAAGTAAATAATAAATAAATAATAAAAGTAAAGTTGAAAACGTATATAAAAATATAAATTTTATTTTGAAAAAGTTATATTTTTTTAATAAATTAAAAAAGAAGATTTTGTTTGACGTCATTATTTAGAACTGGAGAAAGGGATGCACATTTAAGTATGTAATGGCGAGCGAGTGCGAGTTTTAATTTGATTTTGATATTAGTTCATTTTTCTGTCACTTTCTCCCTTCTTTATTATTTACAATTCGCTTGGTTTTTGTTACTTTTATTACGTATTTCGATTTGTTAAGCAGAATTTTGAAGGATTTTAACTTAGCTTATATTCGTACAAGATTAAAATGACAAACTAAAATATTAACCTCCAAACTATTATTCAAACGTCAAACAGATGATCTTGTCATGTTTAAATTACCCGCACATGCCAGTACTATTGGACGTACCGATGTTATTGCTTTACGGCCATTCATTGGTTCGGCGTAATCCTACGTCATACACGGCGGTAATTTAAATATTATAATTTCATTAATTTTTTTCTGGCCAATTAATGAAAATTTTGCCAAAAGAAAAAATATGGATAGCAAGTTTTTATCTTCTCTTCAAAAATATTAAATAAAAAAAATGGCTCGCAAGTATCCCATTGTCTTCTAATTTTCATATTATGTTCAATGCATTGTACAGTAAAATATGTAAAACTTCCCGATACGAAATACGTAACGTACTACTTTGTACAGATTTTTTTCTGTCAAATGGTTGTATTCGAGTTAGTATTTATTACCCCATTCATAATAAATAAATGATTACATCTTAGATTACTACTAAATAGTTTGGAACTATAAACAAACCAATTAGGTATCTATTTCGAATCTATAGGGAGATGCATTTATATTTAGAAGGAATGTCATAATAAATGGAACAATGATAGTCATTATCGGTTTAATGTGTTAATTATCTAACAACACGCAAAGTGGATAGTTATTATTAACCAAACATTACATTTCATATCTTCATTCATGCTTCAATTAAAATCCATATATAGATACGTATAGATAGGTACGATTATATATTCTATTTCTGAAATGAAAAATTTGAGTGCAAAAAGTGTTTAGGGATGAACATGACAAGTTTATTTTGGAAGCATATTTTCGTACTGTGAGGATTAATTGAAATGACTGATAATATGTACGCCAATGCAATCTGTCATTTGTATTTCACTATCACAACTATGCGGCAAACAAAAAATTAGAACGAGGCGGAACCTTCAATATTTCTGGATCACTCTGTATAACACCAAAACAATAAATATTAATTCCGTAACTTAACCGCGGTGACCAAGGTTCTGGTTATGCGTTCCGTAATGTAACCAAAACATAACTTCAGGATCGCGGTTCAATTTCGGAATGTGGTTCCTGAAAGTTTTGGTTACTTTTTCGTGACCACGGCGAATACAATTTTTTTGTGGGTGTTGTGGTCGTATTCTTATTTCTTATAATATAATAAATAATATTGTATGAACATATAATTGCTATATACTATACAGGCTGAGTCTGGGAAGACGCCCCCCCCCTTTAACTTTTTTATTATGAGTAATAGAAAAAAATGGCTCATATAAAACTTTTATTATTTTACATATACTATTTGATGGCAGATGTAGATATTTTTTATAAAGTCAGGTTTACAAGATACGACTATCAACTTTTATTTTTCAAATGGCAACCTATAATTATTTTAACAAAATAGAAACCGCCATTTTTTTCTCTTTTCAACGATGTATTATTTTTTATTAATGTATTTGAAAAATTTCGAGAAAAATGAGATAATTTAGAAATATTAGAAATAATTTTTAAACAAATATGAGCTGATAGATTTTGGTTATAATTGGTTAACCGGAAGTACCTTCATTTGAAAATTTTAACAGTTTTTCTTGAAAAAACGATGTTAAATATCATTTTTTCACATTCAATGTTATTATAAATATTAAAGAACATTGTATCCTCCATACGATTTGAGTGCATTTTATAGTTCATATGAAATGGGTATAGAGTTAGAAAATTATAAAGAAATTAAATTTGATAAATTAGCTAGCTATGCTAGAAACAGCTACTGTATTAAGAAAATTCTGATTGAAAGATGTCAGTGTCAATTGACATATTCGTAGTATATTTGTGTTATAATTTTATTCGAAATATAGAATATTTTTACTCGAAACTTTCTGTATAGAATTTGTATAAAATATATACAACTGTCGAAAGGTAATGTACATACAAGAAATTTAGAATCTTTTGCAAGGAACTTTCTGTATGGATTTTATAAATAATTCATAGGCATTTACGAAAATTCTACCGGTAGATACCGCATCTACCGACTGTGTTAGAAAGCACGAGTGTTCAAAAATTGAACAATACCTACCAGATCCATCTACCGGATTCATGAAGAATCTAATCTCAAAAAAAGGTAGTGATGCAAAGCGAAGTGCACGCGTTAAAAGTGGAAATGTGGTTAAAGTATGACTCTGCTCGTTTGTTAACTACATCAAATTCCTAACCTGTTTTAAATTTTCAATTTTTTTTTATAGGTTATGGATCTGCCCTGTTTACCACTTTTGTTCTTAAATTATCGATTCCGGTAGCTATACCTTGATAAACAGCTGTTTACCGGTAACAGTTCACAGGTAGAATTTTCGTAAATGCCTCATAACTGACGGAAGGTAATGTGCTGGCCACATCAGATTTTTCTTATTTAATTAAAAATGCACGAGATTTTTTTAAAAAAAAAACGCTTGTGACGTCATAAACCTACAAGAGAGAGTTCGCTGTGAGATTTGAGATTAGAACTATGAATGATAGTAAATATCAGAAACTGAGAAACGCGTAAAATCAAACATTAAACATAACCTTGTAACAGAACCCTCTGTCACTAATCACTTTTAATTTTGTTTATGATTTCTTTCTCAAATATTTTGAATTCATTCATATATTTTTTAAACACTATCTATCTCAGATCCAATCAGACCATGCTCTTGAATGTACACATTCTTTATTATGTCATTAGTTTATTTCTTTCATTTTTGACAAAAACTCGCCGTAACTTGGTTGAAAGTGCGAAGTGCTTCATAATTCATTTCAAATAACACGTTGTCCAAATTCCCACGAAGTATAGGGGCATTAATTATATTATGATCCAAGAAAATACTGCTCTAACTTGATCGTGCTTCTTTTTAAGCACTTAACGAAGCCTAGACTGATCACGAACTCTTAATTCATTTAGATAAGTGGTTTCCTGGTTGCAGCTAAGCTACCACATGCAACCGATAAAACAAAGTTTCTTGTAGTTGCTAAGCGACCCGCACAACACTAATGTCAAGTTAGTGGAGGAAAAACGTTAAAATCGAATGAGTAGATTTAAATTTATAGCTACATGCCATGTAATTATTTAATATCCTTATATGACAAAAATATTGGGAAAAATGCAATTGATATTTAATTTAATTTTACGTTAATATTTATTTTTCAGTTGGCTATGTACGAATATCAAAAATTTCTATCTGTCAATTTGAATTATTTATGTACATAATTCCTATTCTTGCTATTTATAAAGTTATTAACAAATACTTATTTTTCGTTTTAATTTAAGTTGATTTTTTTTTCATGCGTAGCCTACTGAAAAAGAACTATAAAATTAAAATCACAAAAAAGATTAAGCTGATCCTTATTTTTGGATTAGCGAATTTTATTCTAATTTTGGCAGTTTATTTCTTAAAATATAGTCTATCCTAATCTAAGTAACTTTTTTGATAATAAAATGAAGATTAAATTTTAAATACCGGGGTAGAATAGAATTCACTAATCCAAAAATTAGGATTAGCTTAAACTTTTTTGTGAGTCGTTATTTTTTATTAATCTAAATACATACCTACATATTTACTTATGCTTGAAACTGTATTGTATCCTATTGTTCTATTTACTTTTTTTTTCTTTTTAAAAAGTTACTATTATTAATTTGAAATGATTAGTTCTTTGACAGTGATATTTATCTTTTAGTTACATACATTTGATTTGAATAATTGCGTAATCAAGGAGTTTTGTTTGTTTAAAGCGTAAGCTCCGGGATTTAAATTATAGATAATTTATTCATAAAATATGTACCAAAAATATTAATGCAAATCTGTAGAAAATAATCTTTAATTTTTATAATAATATTAATCTCGAAAAAATAATATTTAAAGGTATTTTTCGAAGAAAAACTATTTTGATCTTCAAGTAAAGTGCCATTTCCGGTTATCAGATTTACACCAAAATCTAATGGGTTCTTTCCATAATAGAAAAGGGTCGAAATACAAGGTTTCAATTTCAAGTGATAGTATTTGAGTAAGAGACTCAGACACACGGACATAGTCGTGAAAATGTTAAAATGGGATTCTAGAGACCTTAAAATGTGGTCATTTACCAAAATCTCGATATGCGATCCCTATACCTCCATTATCAAGGGTAGCGGGAGGTAAAAATAAAACTTTATGTTTTAGTTTGAGAACCACTGGATAAATATACTTTTTTAAACAAATGAATGTCTCCCTCGATATACTACAACTTTTATTTGAATAATTTTCTTCTATTCCCAATAATAAAAAAAAAATAATCGAGTTGTCCCGTATCCGAGAAACACCCTGTAGAGTACTTTTATGAGTTAGGTATATTGGGCTTATTTGTACATAGATAACGCACTGGTTTTATAAAGACATTTAATCTTCACTTCCATAGTAAATTTAATGAAAAGAAAAAATTCAACTCCTTTTTTGACAGCAATGATTTAAATGTCCTAAGATCAGTGAATGTCTCTTTTTGTCTCTAGAAACAAATAGTGTATTTTCTGTTCGAAATTTTGTTGTTACTAAATTATAATTTCTAAAACTTTTAATTATTGTTTTATTTTTGATTAAACTTTGTTTAATTTGCAAAATTGAAATTGTTAATGAAATTATTACGAAAACTTTTGAATCAGAGAAAGTTTCGCATTATCTTATCTTAAAATATTTACAAGATTAAAAAATGTTTGCAATAAAAGTTGCTAAACTTCTTGCGTCAACATTTTATCTTCAAGAATTTCTCGTCTCGCTACTTCAGTTTATTTACTGAAATTTCAGTTAACTTTTCAAGTAAAAATATTACATTGATGTATTTTACTTTTCTGCAGAATCGCAATACTATCAATAAACTTCGTACTTTATGCCTTACGAAGTAAAAGAGTAATTTATGGAGGTAATTAAAAAAGTATTGGAAGTGGAAGAGTTCCAGCTTTCGTTATTGGTATAACCAGGGTCCATTTCGACACACTTTCAACTCAAGCAATTACAAACAATGATACCATACCATGTGGTTGACAATGACAGCAGCTGTTATTATCTGAAACATCTTGTTAAGAGTATACAGGTTTGAGTTTGGTCGGATAATTCCGTCATTAATGTCATTCCGTGAATTCTACGTCATCAGTAAGGAATTCAAGAAAAACATACAATTTTGAAAAATTTATTTCTCATTTACTACAAATAATTTTTAAATCGGACAAAGACCAAATACTATACAGGCGCCCCAGAGCGAATGAGGAAACACGAGACTGCACCCGGATGTGTAATAACTTAGAAAAAAAAGTCTAGCTTAAAAGATATTTGAGAAAAGACGTCTTAAAATTGACCAATCAGAGACCTACACCTTTAACGTGTGTTAGCCGTAATTTTACGTTACTAGGGTTTTATACAAATTAAATCTTCTTTAAAATGTGTGGGCGACTGTAGTTTTCGAAAAATATCAGTGTCAAATCAAATTTGACAAGGTGAATAAAAAAAGGCAAATTCTTAACATATATTGTTCTTTTAATATCAAAGAATTCAAATGACAATAATATTTTCGTTTAACACATTTTACACAGCTGCTACAACACGTTGCACTGTACGATATAAATGATGATCTTGGATGACACCATCGCTAACCTAAATTTGTTGACAGTGAAAAATCAACTCTAAAGTGCCAAAATTACAGTAAGTCAAACAAATTTAGTAACTCACTAGTAGTATTTTTAAAACCTAGCAACCAGTTTTATTTTGTAAAAATATCATCACACCTCAAGATATCCTTCCGGTATTGGTGGATTAAAAAGTCTTGTAACTCCGTTATGCAAGCAGCCGCAAATTATTTTCTTCTATTTGTTGGCAATCTATTGTCGTCGGCAAGTGTTAGTTTCATCTGGGGCGCGAGTTGTGAGACAGCTGTATATGAAGTTGAATTTTCAGAAAAAAAATTATGGTAAATGACCCCGTTCCTGTTAAATTGAACTTGTTTGCAGCTTTGCAAACACAAACTGCATTTTGTTTAGTATTTGCAAAAAGTATTTTTGTGCATAATTAAAGCTTATCAGGGTCAAGTTTGACACCATTAGTAGGTGCAGAACCTGGAGCCAGGTTACTTGGTTACGCTCACGTTCGCGTGTGGAACTCTCATGAACTTTTGAACTTTGTAATGTCACGCCCACTCCTAGTTTGTTATGCCATGAGGTTTATCCGATGTTGTGATTTTTACCCAAGTCTGATGAGGAAAGTTACGAATGAAATTTTTAATGGAAGAACTAATAATGTTTTGCAAACTAGAAGAAAACAAAAAAAGTTATAGATGTTGAAGATGTTCAATAAATTCTTATTGAAAAAAAATTTGCTAGTTAAAGTTGGTATACGTTACAAAGAAATAACTATTTTTCTGTAGATATAGGCTGAGAAGTTTAAAATATACGACTGGAATATTTAAATGAGAATAAGTTAAAAGAAAAGTTTAAAGTTCAAAAAGATATTCTATCAAGAAAATCTGCAATAGGTATTATAGAAACAATGGTTTGTAGCATGAACAACTGATTTACATCCATATGTTCAAAACTGTAACTTTTAAATCTGTAAATAGTGAACAAAATCGCAACGAAAGCTGTCAACAAAAATAAATGTTTTTTGTCTGTGTTTTTTTACATATTTAATATTGACTATAATACGGCTATATATATATATATATATATATATATATATATATATATATATATATATATATATATATATATATATATATATTAGCGAGCAATTGACTAGCAGTGTTTTATATCTGTCATTTGTTTATGGATTGCTTATTGTAGTATTGAAGAATATTTCTCCAAAATAATCCCTGAACGATTGACAGCGGTACAACACTGCTAGTTAACTGCTGTTTTAAGAAATACAGGTGCGGGCGTGAGTTTCAGTTTAAACAAAATACATCCAAGTTATTTGTTTCATCGAGTCCAACCAGAAATTTGTTACTCAAAAATTTCTGACAGGTTGATTGGTTATTGTTTTCTGTTGAGAGAAGGGAGAACTTGGGTATCTGACAAGACTGTTGGCGTCAGCACCTTGGTTTTAAATTGTGCGTAGCCGGATTAGATGTGCGTATAGACTATTATAAAACACTATCGGCGGAGCCCTAGGGAACACTCGGCGAAGTAGGAAAAGAAATGCTTTAGAAGACTGTTAGCGTTAGCACATTGGATTTAAAGTTTACCTACCTAGACGAATTAGATGTACGTACAGTCTATCATAAAACACTATCGGCGGATATACTATTATACTATACTTAGGTACTTTTTTCTCGTTAGAACAAATATTTTGCCTTTCATTTACATTTTTTGTCTTTAGAATATACATGATGTCGTTTTTAAATATTTGTGTACATTATATTTTTATTATATATTTATTAACAATACGAATTTTGTAATGAATCATTTCAATTTTGTCGTGTTGAAAAATAAAAATCTTCAGGACCTCAGGGTTTCGTACAAAATTCTCTTATTCCTATCTCGGGAACTATAAGAGCTACAAAAATGGATAATTGGACAAACAATTTTTATTTCAGACAAATTTAAATACAAGAAAAATTATTTGTTTGGGCCAGTGGTTCTCAAAATACGGGACATAACTTTTCAATTTTAAATGAGAACCTACATTTTTATTTGCTCATTTGTTAGAGAATTTAATTCAAAATTCAGTGATATCATAATTTTATATCCTTACATAACAATTTTTTGAGAAAAATGCATGTAAAGTTTTATACTAATTTGATTAAAATATGGCTATAATAAGAGTGCTACGAATGGAAAAAATAACTACATGTTATTTTTATTACATAGAATTAGAGTGCTCTGACCTAAAGAAGTGAATATTTTGTTCTTGTAAGTGATCATAAATGTCAACGTAAACAAAATATTCGTATATTTCTTTCATGGCAATCTAATTTTATGTTAAAAAAAAAAATAACACGTATTCGTTTTTTTCCATTTATGACACTCTTATTATAGTCATATTTTAATCAAATTAATATGAAACTTTACCTGCATTTTTCTCAAAAAAATCATTATGTAACGAAATAAAAATATTATATATATATATATATATATATATATATATATATATATATATATATATATATATATATATATATATATATATATATATATATTATAATTAATTATTATAATTATAATTAATCAAATTATTTCACTTGAAAGAGCGCATAATGACTGATTTATTTTATGGTCCAGCTCTTAAGTGGAAATGAGTGTATTTTCATTTTCTGTTACGTGAAGTACATAAACAATGTAATTTGGGCTGACACATTTAGCATAAAGTACACATGAAGACTAGTAGCAAATTAAAAACCGTTTTGTGCTAAATTACACTGTCTGTCATCATTATGAGAAATAGTATCCTTTGAAAGATGTTACTAAGTGATTTTTAAATAATTTTTATATCTAGTAATCAATCTTCACGGTATACAACAGTTCACAGTTTCAAGTCAATTTTTTGATGAAAATTAATGATCAATTTAAAATAATAATATCTCGTCCACGTGCATGAATTGAGTTAATTATCAGGGATTTAATTAAAAATACCTAATAAAACACATGGTTCACGGAGAAATTAGTTATTTTAATTAATTTTCCTACTTGGTTAACTGTAACATTTTCATTTGTTAACTAAATTATAAAATTTAATTATGCACTTTTATAAAAACTGAAATTTCACACTGAATTTAGTTCTAAAAGTTCTTGTCAAACACATTCCTGCCAAAATATACAATACAATTTTAATTGATAAAAACATTTGTTATTTTCATTTTGTTGTTACTCGATTTGACACTTTTTTGCGTCCATATGACGTACGCAAGGTTGATAATAGCAAAAATACAAATTAAAATATAAAATTTAATTAATTTTGTGAAATTGTTGAAACTTTTTTATTTTAGTTTCTATTATTTACCGTTTTCAATCTCCTGTTGTTTCAGGTAAATTTATTTGTTTATTTATACCAAAAATACGTATAGCTTAAATTTTAAAATCTGTGTTCGAGATTAATGTTATTATAAAAATTAATGATTATTAAATTTTCTATAGATTTGTATTAATGTCTTTTTTTTAGATAAATTTATAAAATTATCTATAATTTAAATCTCAGAGCCTACGCTTTAAACAAACAAAATGGAACGTAACGTTTTAAAAAGGAAAAAGTAAATAGAACATTAGAAAAGGAATTCAATTCAGTTTCCACCATAAGTAAATATGTAGGTATGTATTAAGATTAATTAAAATTAACGATTCATAAAAATATTTAAGCTAATCTTCATTTTTGGATTAGTGAATTCCATTCTATCCCGGTATTTAAAATTTAATCTTCATTTTATTATAGTTCCGGTGGCTCAATGGTTAGAGCAACGTCTCATGTCATGAGTGCCCTCGGGGCTCTGGGTTCGAATCCCACTAAGGCATGGATGTGTGTGAATGTGAACCCACTCTGTAATTGGGATTTAATCCTGTTGAGGGGTTTAAAGAAAAGGTAGTTAGTTGGATTAGATTATACTATATTTTAAGAAACAAACTGTCAAAATTAGATTCAAAGTCGCTAATCAAAAAAACTTAATATTTTTTGTGTCTCGGGCTGTAAATGGCGGGAGGTATTGTGTTGGCCACATCAGATTTTTACGTTAACATCAGATCAGAAGATTTGAATGACAAATGACGTGAATTATAAACGTCACCTGAAAAATCAACGAACATTTTTTATCGATTTTTCGTTGCAAATTCAAATATAGCTGCTTACATTTAACTTACAATAGATTTGTTCGTTTCGCTACTTTGCGTCTACGGTTTACTACCTCCATAGAAAGTATATGGGCGCGGCAGTAAACCGTAGACGCAAGGTAGCGAAACAAACAAACCTAATGTGATCAATTAAATTACAATTAACGATTTTGTCCTAAAATATGTAAACATTTTGGTAATTCTTGTGCTGAAAATAGTCACACATAGACATTTCACCAGAATACTCTAATGCCAAACCATAAAAGTCCCTACTTTTGCGATATTAAATATTTCTGGACGATTTGGAGATATGGAAGAGTACTTATACCGGACAGAGGCACAAAAAAATTATAACCGTGACATAACTCGACATCAACAGGGATTTCTAAAAATAATAAACTGCAAAAATTTTATTTCGCCTAAATCTAGTGATCTGTGCATTTTTTCGAACGAACAATGCACTTCTAAAATAAATTCTTAATGATACAACTTTTGCCTAATTTAATTTTTTTCGTTTCTTTTATAGTTTGCTGGATTCCCTTGTTTAACATATAGTGTGTTCAAAAAAAAAAAATCAAAAGTCAAGTTGTTAAAATTGATCTTGAAATGTATTTTTTTCTGAAATTTATTGTAACAAGCATCAAAGGATATTGCCATTCACCGTTTTCTAATTTGTTTCATTTTCTAAAAGAAAAGCTTTGATTTCTTAGGATAACATTTTTGACAATATCTCGTGTCAAATTGACATTTTATTAAATACTTTTAAATTGATATACGTTTCTTTGTAGTCTACGCCGAATTAGTCTTTCTGAACACACTGTATTATCCTGTACACTTGTATATTTATTTTTATTTAACAGAAGATTTATAAAACGACTTTTTCATAAATAATGACAGTAGACGGAAATGGGATCATAAGCCTGTTAGCAGTTTGGCCGGTTAATTTGAAAAATTAAGCTATTTTGAAACTTGTATAGCAATGCGTTTATAAATTAGTTTAATTCTTATTTGAAATTGAAAATAAAAACGTAATGGTACGGTATTTTTATCGGAATCAGTTTATTTTTGAAACTAAAACTAATTTCTATTCATCTCATTTGTGATATGATAAATCCCACGTTTTCTGTGAAGTGTTTGATGTCTGCAACCAATCCTACGCATGTGATGCGCGTAGGATCTGTTGTTGTCGTGGTTGGCCGTGGGCGTTGCACAAAACAGTAAAGTACACAATTCAAGTCTGTTACGTGCTATGGGACGCGCCGCGCGCAAATGACCGTATCGAATAGCGGATTGTATCGGATATAAATGTAGGATGTTGGAGTGATGAAATATAGGATGAGGATTAGTGTGATTTATTGTTGGATTGATATGTTTACGTGAAATTGTAGCTCTTGGAATTGAGTTATGTTTATACAAGCACCTGTGTGAAATTTCAATCAGTTTACATGATTTATAACAAATTCTGTATTTTTTGTTTTACAATTATTTATAGTATAATCACCCTTCTTAATTTATTGTATAAATGTAGGTAGAGTTTTGTAAAAGTGATTTATAGTACAAGTGAGAAAAGACATATTTTATCAATAACAGGGAAGTTTAGCACATTAGGTGTTGGCACTTGTTTTAATTTCTACCTTTGTTCGATTGAAGCCTTTTTTTATTAAATTATATGACATTTGACATTTATACTTTAGTTACCAACGCAAATTTTATTGTTTGCTATTGGATATTTATTTAAAGTCAACAATAAATATAACTCGATTATTATAAAATGCCCTTATAATCATATTTAAAAATTAAATAACTACTTCTGTTGATTGTATATTTAAGTTAAATTTAAATATTGTGTGAGGGAACCATGTTGATAATGTGCATTAATATATATATAAGGCCTTCAAGTTCCACTATTCAGCAACTATAAAATTCAAGTTGAGAATTAAAAGTAAATACATATAATGTTGAAGCAGAATTACAATGTTGTACATCAGCGAAAGTTGTAAAAATTACATGTAAATTATAATCTACGTAGTCAGATGGAGCATGTGCCCCCAATTCAACAATGCAGCATGCCGCTAACACGGCCCATTAACAACTGCGCAGTGCGTGCGTGCCCCGGTTATTATTAGCCCTTATTTTTCACTCTTACGATATTATATATATATTCTAATTCTATGTAAGAAAACTGACATGTATTCATTTTTTCAATTCAGAATAAAATTCTGTATGTAATATCTAATAGATAAATAAAAAATCTGATGTGGCCAGCACATTACCTTCCGTCACTTATATGAGGTATTTACGAAAATTCTACCGTTGAACTGTTACCGGTAAACAGCTGTTTATCAGGTTATAGCTACCGGAATCGATATTTTAAGAAAGCAAGTTGTAAACAGGGTAGATCCATAATCTATAAAAAAAATTAAAATTTGAAAAGGTTAGAAATATGATATAGTTAAAATAAAATAAATATATCATCACCTGCTTATTACCCATTGCTGGGTGTGCCAATCTGCTTTGTACACAGGTATAGGTAATGAAACTTTTAACGCGCGCGCTTCGCTTTGCATCACTACCTTTTTTTTGAGATTAGATTCTTCATGAATCCGGTAGATGGATCTGGTAGATATTGTACAATTTTCGAACACGGTAACTTTTACCACTCGTGTTTTCGAACACAGTCAGTAGATGCGGTATCTACCGGTAGAATTTTCGTAAATGCCTATGTATTTTCTATAAAATTCATACAGAAAGTTCCTTGCAAAAGATTCTAAATTTGTTGTATGTACATTACATTTCGACATTTTATACAAATTCCCTACAAAAAGTTCGAGTAAAATAATAACACAAATATACTTACTACGAATATGTCAATTGACACTAACATCTTTCAATCATAATTTAAATATAGTAGCTGTTTCTAGCATAGCTAGCTAATTTATGAAATTTAATTTCATATAATTTTATAACTCTATATCCATTTAATATGAAGTATAAAATGCAGTCAAATCGGATAGAGAATACAATGTTCTTTAATATTTATAATAACATTAAAATGTGAAAAAATGATATTTAACATCGTTTTTCAAGAAAAACTGTTAAAATCTTCAAATGAGGGTACTCCGGTTATCCAATATACCGAAAGAATTATAATTTTTGGAATTGTAGTATTAGAGTTATCGTAGACGAAAATTTTGTTACACACACACACACACACACACACACACGCACGCACACACGCACGCACACACGCACTCACACACACACACACACACACACACACACACACACACACACACACACACACACATCATCGTAAAAATAGTAAAATCGTATTCTAGGGACCTTAAAACGTGCTTATTCATTAAAAACTCACCACCGAATTTTTTGACCAAAGACAAATTGTATGGATCCTAAACGCGATTAATTCACGATATTCTTTATTCAAAATCACTATTATGATTACCTTTGTTAATATTAATAACTGAACTGTAAAATAAATATGTTTTTATTGAAAATATAAAAACAAATTAATTTTTTAGTTGGAAATCTATTATTCAAATGGAAATTGTATTTTAAACAAAGCTGTCCATTTAATAAAATGATTTATATAAATTCGATATGGATAAAATCTAAATTGCAGTGCAAATAACAAATCGGTCAATAACAGTATTTGCAGCTACGATATATGCAATTGCAATTTCGACTCTCAAACTAATACATAGGCTGCCCGAGGGTGTATAATTTCGCACTTGTGCGATTAAATTTACTGATTTCTAAAAGCCAGTTTGAATAGCGATTAAAAATACAAGTTTGTATAGTATAGCAAATTTAATTCGGTTAACATGTGGTTCTCCGGTTTTGTTATTTTGGCGAACTTTTTCGCTTGTTTAGTTATGTGGTTACATTGTGGTTGATATTTTGAGTATTTTAATTAGGGTAGAATTAAGTTTTTAATTAAATGCATAAAATATTTAAATGATAAAGTAGAGCACGTGGAAACAAAAGCGTAATATTTATTCTGTTTGCGTAGGTTTCAAATTCATAACTAGGTACGCTTTGTTAGATTTATGTATTTACGAGAGAAAATATTCCATGAATTTGTTTTATTAATGAATACATACCACACATAATCATGACTATAATACTTGAAAATTACATTATAAATATAAATTTTCAGAGCTAATACTGTATTTAAATGTTAACAATCTCAGTCAAACAGAATTTATTCTCTTTGACGATAGGTACAAGAGTGTACGGAAACTTCGGTTCTGTAAAAGAATAAATTCTGTTTGATTGAGATTTCGAGTGATTGTTAACACCTAATCTATATCACAGTCGAAAAATTTCCCACATTGTATTTTAAAATTTATAGTGAAAGATATTGAAAAAGCCCAAGCAGAAATATTAAAATTAAAATAAACTTAATTTACAAGTAGTTTAGTGATGCACGAGACGAGAGTACTCTCGCATCTCGTCTCGTCTCGTTACATTATGCGAGCCGAGAACGAGAGCGAGATTGCAGTTTAAAATTCGAGGCGAGATCGATATAACAACTGCGAGAAGCGAGAAATCTCGCGAGATTCTCGCAATAAAAACTATTTGTAACTTTATAGCTTTGATTTATAAATTCAATTCTCGGCTCGAGGATTCCCGTGAATGAACCCTAGCCGCTACTGTGTAAAACCTAATTTACCGGACTGAAATCACCTCCTGTAAACAATGAAAATGCGACACAGTATGAAATACATTATTTTTCAACTCCTATCTTACGAAAATTCCTGGGTGGCCCTTTATTTGAACAATTACATTATTACATAGTAGGATGTAGGTCCCCATATTTTATATTTTGGACAGTACTGCTTGCATAACAAATCTCACAATATCCAGCAGCTAAATATTGAATATAATTCCCTTCCATTGAGAGCTAACCACATTCACACATCTTACAGCCGTATTTACATGCTGTTGAGCATTGCGTTCTCCATTCTTGCATCATCATCATCAGCAGTAGAACACTCTACACGGGCAATCTCACACATTCCCATGATGAATGCGTCCCGCAGTCGCTGTTGTCACTAATTGTCCAGTCCATTTGTCTTGTCGTTATTACCACCCACAGAGTATTTGCATACTTGTACAGCGAACAAACCACTGCCCTACATAGCGGGTGGCGCCATGTTGGAACGGATCGAAGTAGGCCACTAAAACCGATTGTGGATTGTTGAATTGGATGAGGATGGCTGGGTTGACCTAACTTAGTTTCTACGGTTATAGGATAAGGATAAGGAAATGCAGTGAAATGGACGAAAGGGAAAAATAAACAAATTGAATCTGAAGATCACGTTATTATATTTTGTCCCTAAAACCAGGGATCGGAACCGAACCACTGTTAATTTGGTCGACATGAACCCGAACCGGAACTGAGTCCACTATTTTCGGGTTCAAAAATCCGGGTTCACTGAACCAACATTTTTCAATACTTCTACCTACATTCTTAATATTTTATTTCATTATTTGATATGGGGTCGCGTGTAGTGTTGCACGCAAGGCGAGACGAGACGAGAAATATAAAATATCGATCTCGTTTCGTTTTCGGGTCTGTAATCTCGATCTCGCACATTTTTTGGGTCTCATCTCATTCTCGCACGAGAGTCTCGCTATAAAAATAAGCGCTTGCGCACTACGTAACGTAACTGTTTAACTACAAGAGACAAGTTCGCACCAATAGCACCGTCTTCCATGTATTTGCAGTCGTATAACTATAATAAAGAGACGAAACACTAAATTCTGGTCACCAAATTATTTCAATGCGAACATGTTTATTCATTTACGGTCACCAGAAAATATGATAAGTTAGTAAATAATTTAATTTACCTCTAAAATATCTAATTTATCATCAAATTGTGATCTCTAAACTATTTCAATACGAACATCTGTTCAGATATTCTGTCAACAGTAAAACGAATTAAACATTAAAAAAAAATTGTAACTAAAAGTACCTACACTCTTTCATTAAATATATACCACTATTTAAGTAAGATTAAGTAATAAAAAATCGCTACACTGGTAACCCGCCGGCAACCATAATTACTCCACTTCATCGTGCATCACCAGTCTAGTGGCCGCGTGCCTGAGTGCCTGGTCCGTGAATCTGGGGAACCGGGTTCGATCCCGACAGACGCCAAATATTTCGAATTTTAAATGGCCCAAAATTTACCCCTGTGGTGCACTCTTCACGCTAGCAAAGAGTGCCCGTGAGGTGACGCCTGGTAAACGCCCGCACGGTACAAATATGTCATCATTATTACCGATATCTGCGTACAAAGCAGATTGGCACACCCAGCAATAGATAATATGCCGTGATGATATATTTATTTATTTATTTGTTGATGAGGAAGATTTATTAGGAACGTAGTGAAAGATAATGAAAAAGCCCAAGCAGAAATATTAAAATTAAAGTAAACCTAATTCACAAGTAGTTTTTGAAAAGTATGAAGTTTTCCAACTGCTAATATATTCAATTTTTGGGAGGAACCAAAACTGTTCCAGTGTGACGTTGCAAATTGAGTTAGCAATTACAGCTACACAAGTTAGTGTGGAACGGGCATTTTCTGCACTGAAATTCTTTGTGCAACTTTAGCGAGTAAATATGTCTGAACAGGGCCGGCCCAAGTTACAGGCAAGCCAGGCGACCGCCTGGGGCGACATTGGTTTTAGGGCGACATTTTTTGAAATTATTTTTTGCAAAATAAATTAAAAATCAAATTATGAGTTTATTGACTCGTCCAGTGTGTAGCTTTAATCATAATGCTGACAATTCCAGTTGCAGCAAACTTATATTAATTAAATCGTATTTATATTTTTTTTACGTTATACTAAGAAAGAAGAAAGGTTAAATTCGTTGACGATTATATCAATTAAAAACATTTCATTTTAAATACTAAAGAAGTAATTGTTGTTCAACATCAAAAAAATTGCAACAAAAACTTTTATACGGAATCCTGTACAGAAAAATACACTGATATAACAGCCCCTCGCCAATTTGGAAACGGTGATCCGTATCGAAATTTTATACAACACAAGATTGTTTTTTACCTAGGATGAACCGTTAAAGAGTTAAATTAGATTTTCCGAATTGCAAAATAACGAAAAGTATTTATACCGAGACATACCTACACTGAGAAATATTTTTTCTTTCCCTATAAGTACAGGGTTAGTCACGGAAGAGTTATTTTAAAAGTCCGTTTGTTTGCAACCCAAAATACTTATGACAACAGACCATATTTAATTGTTTAATGTCAAAATGGTAGAACCATCACTAGACAGGCAAAGCAATCGTGTATTACATATTCTACTTTTTTTAAGAGAGGAAGCTAGACGCTGTTGTAAATTGTATTTCGTTTTGCACACAAACGGACTTTGAAAGTAACTCTCCCGAGAATAATCCTATATATGGTATTAGACAAAAATAAAGCGGCTCTGCGGAACCCAAATGAAAAAAATCTGTATTTTAAATATCGAAAATATTTTCAAAAAAATTCTGTGATTGTTCGCGAGTTATGGACACAAATCGCCCCTTTCCCAATTTTTTGTACCTATATAATAAACAAAATTGTAATAAATGAGGGGCGCAATTTACAATTTTCTTGGGCCGGCACTGTGTCTGAAGATATGTTATCAGATAATTTTATAATCACATTCAATGAAAATTTCATTACAATATAAATGTAATGCTTCGAGTATTTTTCATGTAAATACTTGTTCTTGTGTTTTATTGTTATTATTTACCTAATATAGTACTATTATGCATTAAAAACTCACCACCGAATTTTTTGACCAAAGACAATACCTATACCTTGTTTATCTAGAATTGACGGAAGGAAAAAAGAAGTTGCAGCTTACGTCATTGTTTCACATATAACGTGTGTTCTTGAATTACTTTAAAACAAAAAAAATGGCATTTAGATCCTTTTAAATTTAAAATGCTCTGGTTAGGTTACGTTTGAACCTATGGGTAGTCAGAATCAGAACCACGCATAACACTTTCATTAACATGACCATGTTAGTGTTTCTAGTTTGCAATAAATGCTTTTTGTAGATAGAAATTTAACTTCCTTTGCACGGTAAAATTTATTTTAGTTACAAATTTTCCCATTTTCTGTGGGTGTTAAATTATTCCCAATTACTTGTTTTATCTGTTAGAATGGTCGACCAGCAACAGCAACAAGTATATACAGTGCACCGATGTGGCGAAATTCAATAACAAAGTTACGTCGGCTAGAATCGAGGCATTTCCGTTTTTATTTGTTTCCGGGAAGAAGCACCCGAAATCGAATTTTCCCCTCGGAAAGGGGAATTGTTTGAAATTTGGTTATCCGGCAGAACATTACCACAACCGGAGTATCGGAGCGCGAACTTCCCAAGTTATTGCTGTGGAACCAACATCGACGATTACCGATTCACACTTGAATGTGCTAACAATCTTCTGGTGTGTTTCGGGATTTGTCAAAATATAATCTATATTCTATCCGTTTTAACTATAGAGCGTTGGGTGAGATAGGGCCTAAGATTCTAGCTCTCTGATTGGTTCAAACGTGAACCGAGTTTACACAGCAAAATAATTGACGCGAAATTTAAATTTACTTGACAACTGTATCACTTATTTTGATTTATGTTATGCTGTCTGACATAAAATAAATAAAAGTCAACAAAGTCAATAGTACACAATTTACTACATATTATTAATTTCTGTTCAGTTCTGTTTGTTAATTATATTGTTCTTTTCGTTTATATAATTTTCATGGAGTTTTGGCGTTATATTTCATATTACATAGTTTTCGTTGTGCGCGTTTTCTTAGTTTTTCGTTAGTTTTGTTATTGTTCTCTTCGTTAATATTATGGATAAAAATCCTGAACCTGGCTCTGCCAAAGTTGTACAACATCTAAAAGGAAAGGCCCTCCGAAACGGGCAAAAAATGGCGTATAATTTATATTGCACATGTCGTGCCACGAATTCATATTCCAAATCAGTATGTGTCCAAATTGTGGATCAGAAATGGGCATAGGACGATGTAGTATTTGGAAAGCTATAAAAGAACATGAGGAAAAAGGGTCATTCGGATCACCCCAGGAACAAAGAAATTTGTTTAGAATATACATATAATGTATATTTCAGAGAGTAAATATTTATATTTCAAAGGTGAATTATATTTTGATTTTACGTTGTTTTCTTTAATATTTATTTGAATAATGAAAGGTACGGAGATTATAAGTAAGTGTATGCATAAAAACAATGTCAATGTCAATTAGAAAGAATTTTTTTTAAATTTAGGAATGGCGCCATAATTTGAATTCTTTATTTAATACATGTAAAAATGGCTGCGCTCGAAACGCCATCTAGTCTATAGTTAAAACGGATAGAGTATAGTTTGCATTAGAATACAGAGAGTCAAAAAAATTTAATTAAATAGTGTAATACAACGTTTCATCCAACACTTTTTTAAAAACTTCTTAAATCATTTTTATGTTTTCATTCATCCTTTGACACTGACAAGTCAATTGATGTAGTATTTTAAATTGCAAAGTAGCCATTGAATGGCTGTTATGGTTTTGTTATGTTATTTCTTGAAAAAAAATTGCTGTAATAATTATTGTCTGTCACTAGGAATTATTTGAAAGAAAAATTCATTAAAATGAGTGAAAATGAGGACCTTCCTTTAAAACGTATTCACTTAGAAACACAAGCAGCATCGTTCAATTTAATTCTGAAGCAATTAACCACTAACTCATTCCTCGTTTTCGTTTCATCAACCGTACATGACAGCTGTCATTGTGTATAAATAAGTAACCTATTTTAGCATAAATGTTAATATTTAAATAAATAAGTTTCATAATGTTAAATTATTTCAATAATAAAATCATTTTGTAAAACTGCTTTTTACCTCCCGCTACCCTTGGTAAGGGAGGTATAGGGATCGTGCTAAAAATCGCATATCGAGATTTTGGTGAATGATCACATTTTAAGGTCCCTAGAATCCAATTTTAACATTTTCACGATGATGTCTGTGTATGTGTGTGTGTGGATCCTCCACTCTAACTCAAATACTATCATTCAGAAAATTTTGAAATCTTGTATTTCGAACTTTTTCTGTATTGGAAAGAGCCCATTAGATTTTGGTGAAAATGGAATAACTGGACTATAGATTTGCATTAATACTTTTTCTATATATTTTATGGATAAATTTATAAAATTATCTGTAATTTAAATCCTAGAGCCTACGCTTTAAATAAACAAACAAAACGCAGTTATTCAAATGTATGTAACTGACAGATAAATGTCACTATCAAAGAACTAATCATGTCAAAATAATATTCGTAATGTTTTAAAAAGAAAAAAGTAAATAGAACAATAGAAAAGGAATTCAGTACAGTTTCCAGCATAAGTAAATATGTAGGTATGTATTTATATTAATAAAAATTAACGATTCACAGAAATATTTAAGCTAATCCTCATTTTTGGATTAGTGAATTCTATTCTATCCCGGTATTTAAAATTTAATCTTCATTTTATTATAGTTAGAGCAACGCCTCATGTCATGAGTGCCCTCGGGGCTCTGGGTTCGAATCCCACTAAGGCATGGATATGTGTGAATGTGAACCCACTGTGTAATTGGGATTTAATCCTGTTGAGGTGTTTAAAAAAAGGTAGTTACTTGGATTAGATTAGTCTATATTTTAAGAAGTAAACTGTCAAATTTAGAGTAAAATTCGCTAATCCAAAAAACTTGATCTTTTTTGTGACTCGGTTTGAAAATGGCGGGAGGTATTTTGTTGGTTCTACCAGATTTTTTATTTATATTAAAAGAACTCAGAAATCAGTAATAATTTCTCCGTGACTTCTAAAATATTCTCTCACGGAGTGACTAATGTTGTACTTTAGTTAAAATAACCATAGTAACAAGTATATTATGATTCGGTTTTGGATAAACTATATTACAGTATTCATTCAGGACTACCTGTTTTTATGACGAAAAAGTCGTTAACTTGAAGCACCTGCGTATTTAAATATTCGATATTGTAGCTCTTGTATGATATCCTACACTACATGACTGATAAATTGTATAAATGTTTCGAGCCAAGAAACTTTTGAAATACATTGTGTTTTAAGCGTTAACAAGCTCAACTACAACGTTGAATTTGGAAAACTTCATGTTGCTCTGCTTTAGAAACAAGATATTAAAAATTTTATGAAACATTTTTAATTAACATTGCAGTTACTGAAGTCGTAAAAATGGATTGCAGTTTAAACTAAATTAATGAAGACATAAAAAGAATATCCATTTTCCAATTACGGGAAATTGCTGCAAAGATGGTATTACCTACAATGTTGAATTGCTGCACATAAATGTTTTGATTAAAATATACTTAAATGCTTTTATTATAGGCAGTAAATAATTAAAACATTTAAATTCAAAGAGATCGATGAATACTTATAAGTGAAATTTTTATGTTATAATGTTGTAACACGAGCGGGGTGCGGATATGGCGAGCTGAAGATTGAAGAGGATGATGATACTACTACTGATGACTGCACCGATGATACACTGACTCTTAATGACTGGTGATAAGGAAGTTCGTGAGAAGGACTTCGTGAAAAGGACTTCGTGACAAGGACTTCTTGCTAAAGAAGAACACACATACACTTCACTTTTACACTTGATGAACAATACGGACATGGACATTACTAACATATTTACTGATTTGCTATAACTTATTATTAACTATGGATTAAACTAAACATACCTAACACAACTAAGCAAATACTAAAATGTTACATTCCGTAACAAAGCGGGCGGGCGTCGCCTCAAAACTAAAAGTCACTACATGTCTCGTCAAAACAAAACACGTCTTCACGACTCGACGAATTAATCTCGACCATCTTAAAACAAAACGCTATCTTCAGGACAGGATTATCTTAGGGGTACGGGGTGCATAGGGTATGGCATCCAAAGTCACGCACGTATACATAATAATTTCCAGACTTAATTATCAACAAATGAATGTCGTGACATTCATAATACGATAAGAATTTCTAAACTGAATTTTGACATTAATAGATAGAGTTAAAATATGAATATTGAAACTATAATTTAGAAAAGTTTATAAAAAGTTATTTATCTGTTATTGCTCTTACCCTCGCCTTGGCTCAATGTTATTCAGCAAAAAATGAGCTCCTCGAACCAATGTAGCTGCTGCAACTTCTTTTATTAATAATAATAATAATAATAATAATAATAATAATGATTTATTACTCAACAGGTAGATCCCAATACAAGTAAATGAACATGAGAAAAAAAAATATAGTTTACATGTTATTGTACAACAAACACATTGCATAAATAGGTGACTTAACTAAAATACTAGAATGACACAGTGGCAAATAAAAGGTCTTATGTGTACGAGATGTTGATCTGGGGACGTGGAACAATAGTTTACTTAATAAATACGGACAGTCTATTTTATTCTCCATAATGTTATTTAAAGTAGATAACGCGATACTAGTATGTCTGCTATCAATTGACTCTACAGAGAACATCTCTAACAGAATGTGTTGGTCACATCCCCTTTCAGGGTATATAGAAAATCTTTTCAACCAAAGATATTTTAGAAAACGACGCTGAACTTGCTCAATGCTATTCTTATGAATACTATATGGCGAATACCAAATCAAAATGGCATATTCTAACTTTGAGCGTACGAAAGCGTAATACAAAATTTTTAAAGTCTGTATATTAAAAAAATTCCTAGAATTACGTATAATAAAACCAAGAGTTTTATTACATGCTAACACCGTTTGAGTTATGTGCATAATAAAAGCTAGATTGGGGTCAAAAGTGACACCCAAATCTTTTTTATGTACACATTTATCTAAAGATACCCTCTCGATTTCATAAATAAATGTAAACGAGTAAAAGTCATAAATGAGCATTTCTGTATGTTTAGAGGTAGATTATATCTTTCACACCAGGAGTGAATACAATTTAGATTATTTTGTAATTCATTACAGTCCTGCATGTTTCGAATTTCTTTATAAATTTTAATATCATCTGCGTATAATAGAATATCACATTCAACGTGTCTACAAATATCGTTAATGTACAGTAGAAAAAAGAAAGGTCCAAGGTTCGAACCTTGTGGAACACCGGATTTAGCTGTGTATCCATTACTCTTGTGTCCATTATAGACTATGTAAAGTAGCCGATTCGTTAAGTACGATTGAAAAAATTTGATCAGTAATGTGTTGAAACCGAAATTTTGCATTTTTAAAAGTAAAATATCATGATTAATCCTGTCAAAGGCCTTGGAGAAGTCCGTATAGATAACATCAAGTTGACCGTTCTTATCCAAAATTTCAGAGACTTGCTGCGTAAACGTACACAAATTAGATATAGTGGACCGCATTGGCATAAAACCGTGTTGGTGTATAGAGATATATCTATGGCTTTGTGGGAATAGCTCATTGTACAAAATAATTTCAAGTAGTTTGGCGAAGTTTGATATTATACTAATTGGCCTATAATTGCTTACTAGCGATGGATCACCCGATTTTAAGACAGGGCACACTTTCGTTTCTTTCCATACTGATGGGAAAGTTCCAGACGAAATACATAGTCTATAAATGAACAGTAATGGAACAGTTAATACAGAGACACAGTCCTTAACTAAAAAGCTTGGTATCTAATCAAGGCCAGCTGTCATTGAGCTTTTAAGATTACGGGCTGCTAAAAGCAGATCATTTTCTGAGATATTGCCAACACTGATATTCACAGAATTATTAACGGAATCATTAGGAAAATTTATATTCTGATTTGATACATGACCGTCGTTGAAGACGCTAGAAAAATGCTCGCAAAATAAATTAAGAATTGATGCCGGGCCATCACCAGTTCCGCCATTGTAATGAACAATACCAGGAATTCTAGAATTACCCTTTTTACTATGAACATAACTCCAAAATTATTTTCTATTTTATGAATATATTCAATATAAGATTGTTTAATCAATCGCTTAGATAGAGAACGAATTTTTTTATATTCAGACAGATGAATGCTCAAATTCGATTTTCTGTATTTGCCATATAGCTTCGATTTTAGTTTTAAATTTTGAATTATTTCATGAGTAAACCAAGGAGGATAATTTTTCCTATGTGCTTTGTTAGAACGAATAGGAACACATTGATTAATATTCTTATTCATTTTATTTAATTACTGCTAAACACTTAAAACCCAACTAAATAATAAAATATAGGGTGTTCCATAAATGATGAGTTATAGTCATTTGAAATTGAGTAAATTTGATTGGCTTTATTGAACATCCTGTATAATTATATTTTTTTTAATTATATGAGAACATAGAGTATGCTTCTAGTTGTTCAAAAAAATTTTTCTTAATTTTTTCTATTAAAATTACTTTAGTACGCCTTTATAAACAATACGTGTATTAGAGAAAAATAATAGAGAAAAATAATTTTAGAGAAAAAACGGAATAACTTGACAACGCCTAGGAAAATTTAAAAAAATTATATGTGCGTACAGGTGAATAAAATATTCAAAATATATGAAAATATATTTGCTGTTACATTTAAAAAAATCTGATGTGGCCAGCACATTACCTCCCGTCAATTCTATGTATTTTGTACAAATTTCATACAGAAAGTTCCTTGCTAAAGATTATATTTCTTGTACATTACCTTCCGGCAGTTGCATGTATTTTATACATACAGAAAATTTCTAGCAAAAGATCCTATATTTCCAATAAAATTTTAAGACAAACACACAGTGGCGGCGCCTGTATATAAATGTAGGGTGGGCACAAGGCACAATCAAAAAACGTGTAGGTATCACGGGGGGGGGTTAAAAGGTCATGCAAATGTAACCGAAAAAAACGCGCTGCAGGCAATATTTTTTTCATTCAAGGTCAAATTGCCTTATAATTGAAAGTTACATTTTATCAAGGGATGTGAAGCTGATAAACTGTGAAAATTGAATATCACCTGCATATTTTGTAATCAATATTAATATTTCAAAAACAAGCCATAAATATTAAATGAGTAAAATACAATACGTATTTAATTTTATCTTAAATTATAATATTTGCGGTTGTTTGTTTTTGGTTTTTTTATCAATCCATGGCTTATGGGGGGAGGGGGTAGTTACCCCCATTACTCCGCGTCCCTTGCATTCGCGATTGTGAGCACCCGTTTATTTTAATATTAAAGATACGTAGGTTATATGGTATGTTTTCATATACACACATGAAACGAAACAAAGACAAAGGTATCCATATTCGAATAATTACATATATACCAAGTGTTTACTTTTTATAAACGGACCTTTTCAATTTAAAGAAATAGAAGATGTGCGCAATGGGGATCTGCGCATAGTAAGAACAACTGAGATCTATGGCGTTTGTTTCTAAAAAAATTAGTCGTAAAATGTGAGAATATCTCAGATAACTTATCGAAATAAGTTACACAAGCTTTTATTGAAGTTAAAATGTCTTAACGATGCAAATTTTCACTGAGATTACAGGTATTTTAATGACTGCAATATTTTCTACGTTTCGTTTGACAGCCCAACTGGCAGTTGTTCGCGCCATTTTCTTATTAGTTACAGCGATAGAAAGAGATAGCCGTTAAATTGAAAAGGTCCATTGCAGGAAATACTGTGGTGAAATTTTCATAGAGCTGTAATTTCCGCCCTATTAATTTTAGAACAATAGTATAAATACAAATAATGTTCAGAATTAAAAATAAAATTTTATTCACAAATATTTTATGTACCAAAATTATTATTTGTGAGTTGGTAATGGGTGGGCACAGGTCTTTTTCGGGTGGGCACGTGACCACCCTGGCCCACCCTTAGCGTCGCCACTGCAAACAAACTATATCAATTTCACTTGACACTGACATCTTTCACTCAGAATTTTCTGAATATAGTAGCTAATAATAATAATAATAATAATAATAATAATAATAATAATAATAATAATAATAATAATAATAATAATAATAATAATAATAATAATAATAATAATAATAATAATAATAATAATAATAATAATAATAATAATAATAATAATAATAATAATAATAATAATAATAATAATAATAATAATTCACCGAAATCTGTGTACAAAGCAGATTGGCACACCCAGCAATGGGTAATAAGCCGTGATGATATATTTATTTATATATTTATAATAATTCTTTATTGTATTTAACTTATTACAAGTATTACAATTGATATTGATGAGGACGAGTTAGTTTTTACCATATATTTGTAACATTATTTTCGTTGCGTTGATGGAGATGAGATGATGACAGTCACAAACATTTAAGCCCCTGGTGGGAATCGAACCCACGACCCCAAGATCCGTCGGTGATGGTCGCTTCAAGCGCTGCAGCCGCTGCCTCAACTCGCTCGGCCACTGAGGCGGCGAATATAGTAGCTGTTCCATAGCTATGGCTACTTTATGAAATTTAATTTCTTTATAATTGTTATTGTTTAAAGTATTTTTTCCCTGATGGAAATATGGGTTCGAGTTTTGGTACTCGACACTAGCGACTGGGATTTAGGTAAGAGCTTTTACATTGTCTTTTTTGTGATTATTTTGTGCGGCTTTTTATTAGCCTTTTCTCACGTTAAAAGTAGTCATGTTCCGTACCACGCGGTTTTGTCCGTGGGATTAGTGAAGCTCTTACTTTAATTCCTGCAACATATTTCAATCAAAAAGACGAGTGTTTTGTTTCATGAGCCCTGCTAAGACGTTTGATTGTCTAAATTCTGCATTTCGATTTATACGCCACGGGGCAAGACAAAATTCTGTTTCGGTTCTAAATTAGTTAAAGTTTTTTTTGGATTTTTTACATTTTCTTGGGTCAAAATTTTAAAAATTTTATCCTTCTGTTTCAAATTCTCCCCATACTCAAGTTGTACCTGAACTTGTTCGGTCCCCTAGCGTACCGAGTATGCCCTCAATTTTGTGCTTCCCCATTATTTGAGTAATTCTACTTAAAACAGTGACGAATTCGCAACACGTATATATATATATATATATATATATATATATATATATATATATATATATATATATATATATATATATATATATACCGTAAAAATAGTAAATTCGTATTCTAGGGACCCTAATACGTGCTTATTGATTAAAAACTCATCATCGAATTTTTTGACCAAAGACAATACCTTCCTTACCTAAAGGTGACGGAAGGTACTCTTTGAGTGGACGAATAAATTCTGTTCATAAATTTATGCTCTATTTCTAACGACAAGGGAGATATCGAAGACGGTCATTTCAACGACTTATCCTGTATATATGAACCCAAACTCATATTAGTTGGGCCAGTTTACATTTTCAACAAATTATAAAATCTACACAAATGGGTAGAAAATTCTACAAAATTCTTTCGACTATTTTAAATATAAACCTAAAATCTAGTCGAAAGAAATTTGTAGAAATTTCTCAGCATTTGCGTAGGTTTTATAACTATAATTGAAATGTTTATTTTAAATAATTAATTTCAAATTACAATTATCAATCAAAACAGTATGATATTTTTCCAAATATTATTTTTAATTTGTTTCATTTTATGTGATTTGTATTTTTTTTGTCAAAAATGACCATGACTATAAAAATATTTTTTTAACAAACTTATGAAGGAAATATTTATACTACTGAGTATATAAAAAAGTATATTAATCTACGTGTACATTGTTTAACTTCATTGTTTTTAATAGGTAATTTGTGAGCATAAAACAAACTCTGATTAGAATACAAAAGGAATGAACGTCGTAATTTACTTATGCAAACTTTAAGGCACATAGATGAAAGTGTATGTGATGAACTAAAATTCATATTAATTAAAACAGGAACAATTTGCCTTTATTAGCACTTTATTATCAAAGAGTTTATTTATATAAGGCTAAAATTTATATTCATTAGCTTTACAAGGATTCATTTTCTTTCTTTGTTATTATTTCATTATCCCTTTCACTAAGTAAAACGTATTTCAATAAATATAGAATATTTTTCATATTGATAGATAAGCAGGTACTCCATTCCATTATAATAAAGTAAATTACAGGGAAAGAATAAGGAAGTTTTAGAAAGGGGTTTTATGTGAAAATGTCAGAACGTAGTATTTTTATGACAAATACAGTGTGTTCAGAAAAATCCTAACTTGGGAGAGGCTATGAACGTGGAAATGTATGTCTCTATTTATTTCAAAAGTCAAATAGTCAAAATTGATATTGAAATGTAATTTTAAGGAAAAAAGATATTAATGGAGGATACAGTATAAGGCCACTCGCGTTTTCTAATTTATTTCTATTTCTAAAATAAGATTCAATGTGCATATCTCGTTTACCACATACGAGGTGTGTTCAAAAACTATCGCGAATTTTGAATTTTCGCGGGTTACGTATATTCGAATTTCGATCTTTTTGTGGCTTTATGTTGGTACTCATGTCTCTCACTTATGTCGACAAGCTCGGCCATTTTGAATGTTCACTTAATTGTTGACAGCTGCTTTGCTTGCACGTGTTTTGGATCGTCTTCGATTTTTACCTATTCAAAAAAATGGAACAAAGAACCTGTATCAAATTTTGTGTGAAAAACGAAATTAAGTGCGCGGATGCATTCCGAATGTTGACTGTGGCATACGGAGAAGCTACCTTGGACCAAAGCAACGTTTATCGGTGGTACAAAATGTTCTCAGAAGGCCGAGAAGATGTGAACGACGAAAAGCGTGCCGGACGCCCGAGCACTTCAACAACAGACGAAAAAATTAATGAAGTGGAGAAAATGATATTGGCCAATCGTCGAATCACCGTTAGAGAAGTTGCTGAGGACCTAAACATATCGATTGGCTCGTGCCATTCGATTTTTATCAATGATTTGGGCATGAGACGGGTCGCCGCGAAATTTGTACCAAAATTGCTCAATTGCGACCAAAATCAGCATCGCATGAACATTGCTAATGAGATGTTGGACTCTGTCCGCGACGACCCAAATTTGCTCCAGAGGGTCATAACTGGTGACGAATCGTGGGTTTATGGTTATGACGTGGAAACCAAAGTTCAATCATCTCAATGGAAGCTGCCGCACGAACCAAGACCGAAAAAAGCGCGCCAAGTTCGGTCGAATGTGAAAGTTTTGCTGACAGTTTTCTTCGATTGCAGGGGCGTGGTGCATCATGAGTTCTTGCCACAGGGTAGAACGGTCAATAAGGAATATTACCTGCAAGTTATGCGCAATTTGCGCGAAGCAATCCGCCAGAAACGCCCGGATTTGTGGAAGAACAAAAATTGGCTTTTGCACCACGATAACGCCCCTGCTCACACATCGTTGCTTGTGCGCGACTTTTTAGCCAAAAACAACACACTAATGATGCCGCAGCCACCGTATTCCCCAGATCTGGCCCCCTGTGACTTTTTCTTGTTCCCTAAACTGAAGAGGCCCATGAAAGGACGACGTTACGCTACGCTTGACGAGATAAAGACGGCATCGAAGGAGGAGCTGAACAAGATAAAAAAAATGATTTTTTGAAGTGCTTTGAAGATTGGAAAAACCGTTGGCACAAGTGTATAATATCTCATGGGGATTACTTTGAAGGGGACAAAATAGATATTCATGAATAAATAAATAATTTTTGAAAAAACACAAAATTCGCGATATTTTTTGAACACACCTCGTATGATCGCTGCATTAGATAGTGTACTTGTTAAATTACGGTCTACCGGGGCTAAAAATGCACAAGAATATAGATGACATTAAAAATACATACATACATACATTCATACATACATAAAATCACGAATTTCCCGATTACTGGGTTAGCACAAACCCGAAACAATAATAATAATTATAACATCAACCACCAAAATAATCACTCTCTCTTTCAACAACATTCTTACTAACCTGACACCATACAACAAATATTCCTCTCTTAACGTATTAAAGTGACCGATTTTCGGTAGCGAAATACCGCAACCGGACCACAATAATAATTACGAAACAATCATCCTTCGCCACACATTCCTGTCTAAGCACACTTCTTTCGCCTCTGCCACATTCATAATCACATTTATACAAGCTCTTCTTCTTTTCTCACTCGGAAACTTTCTTTCTTTTAGCACCTTATCAATCACATACATCTACACACACTGGACGGCCACGCAATCGAACACTCTCAATTTCACCAAGATACCGTTCACTCTTCATTCTTTCCACATGACCAAATCATCTCAACTGGCTCATTCCTACTCTCTTAACAACATTCTTCCTAACCATACATTCTTCATACACCAAATTATTCCTCACGCGATATACTTTCCCGTCTATGCCCAACATTCGTTTCCGTATATCAAAGCAGGCACTAGCACTCCATTATACACACTTAACCGAGCTTCTCTAGATACGTTTACGTTTCGAGTAAACATACCCAGAGCACCCATTACCTTACACCCCGCACTCACTCTCCTTTTAATTTATCTATTAATTCGACCTCCCTTGACATCATGCTATCCAAATATACAAACTCTTTCACTTGCTCCAGTTTCACTCCATCCACCAACACATTGCACACAGTTACCAATTTACTCCTTTTAAATACTAACACCTTGGATTTATCAACATTCAACTCCAGATTCATAGTTCTTCAAACTACATGTATTTTCTCTACCATTCTTCTGAGTTGCTCTTCATTTTCACCTAAAACAACTACATCATCCGCATACGCTAACGCAAGCACAATACTTTCACCAATATGTACATTAAAGATGTCAAACTAAATTTTGACAACTACGGATTCAAAAGAAGTTTACACATTTCATCCTTGTCTGCTTAATGTGAGTACGCCAAACTCCATCCTTCACTACTAACACAAATTCACTCTACAAGGCTACCAATTCACGAACATTAAAGTTATTAAACAGATTTCTATTTGTTTCTGTAAAACGAGTGAAAAGACGCAATGGAATTATTCTTTGTATTCTTTATATGTAGAATAAATTTATTTAACGAATACTTATTCGAAATCATTTGGATGAAAAGCTCCATTTCAGAGTGCATAATGTTTATTAGGTTAAAAAATATTATAGCACGCTGCGTTTTATAATTATTTATTTATAAAAACCTTTTCGATGATCGATTTCGGCTATGGATGGCCATCTTCGGATTGAAGCTAAAATAAGATATATATTACATAGTTATTTATTTCTGAATTTTATAATTTTTAGAATTTTGATGTTATGTAAAATATAAAAAATATAAACAATGTACATATGTAAAAATACTAGATATAAGAAAACATGAATTATATAATATTATTTAGAAATATGTTATGTAAAATAGTATTTGCAAAAATATATATGAATTTTGATGTGTAAATATTAATTATAAATTTTGAAAGAATAATTATAATAAAAAGTCAAAGTAAAGAGAGGATGATGTGACCTAATTGTTTTAAAGAATATTTTTGCAAACATGTGGTTTTTTTGTAAAACTATATATTTTAGGTTAGTAAATGTAACAATCTCGTTTATTAAAGGTAATATGTAAATATGCTTTAACGGTGAGTCTTTTACATATTTACTTTAATAAACGTGATTGTTACATTTACTAACCTAAAATATATAGTTTTACAAAAAAAAACACATGTTTGCAAAAATATTCTTTAAAACAATTAGGTCACATCATCCTCTCTTTACTTAGACTTTTTATTATAATTATTCTTTCAAAATTTATAATTAATATTTACACATCAAAATTCATACATATTTTTGCAAATACTATTTTACGTAACATATTTCTAAATAATATTATATAATTCATGTTTTCTTATATCTAGTATATTTATATACATTGTATATATTTTTTATATTTTACATTAACATCAAAATTCTAAAAATTTATTAAATTAAGAAATAAGTAACTATGTAATATATATCTTATTTTAGCTTCGATCCGAAGATGGCCATCCATAGCCGAAATCGATCATCGAAAAGGTTTTTATAAATAAATAATTATAAAACGCAGTGTGCTATAATATTTTTTAACCTAATAAACATTACTTATTCGAAACTTTATTCGGAAGTGAATATACCGGGCCTAAGTCTTGTAGATCTGTTAGTAATAAACAAAATCGCAGCGAAAACTTCCACTCTTGTGTATTATTTTATATTAATCAACAAAAATAAATGTGTTTTTGTCAGGTTTTTTCAGATTTACAGATCTGTAAGACATAGTTTTGTACAGAATACGACCATAAATCTGTGTCGACAATTAGCCAATCACCGATTCGGAAAAGTAACCACTATTACTGATAAATAATATTGAGGGATTCGGTGGTAGGCACTTGATGAAACATATTTTAAATAACGAGAAATTAGTTACAGAAAAAACACTTGGTGTAAGTTTCACAAAAAAAATTATTTCAAACACTTTATCGATTTCGGCTTCTTAGACCATCATCAGAAGTATAATACAAGAATCTTACAAAATAACAGCTTATATACTATCCCGTTAGGGTTACAAGAAACTTATGGTAGGGGGTAATTAGTGGTTTTTCCTAGCAAACATTTGAAAAACTCGGATTGAAACAAATCAACTTGATCATTTAATACAGGTAATTTTGTTTTTAAGGCTTTTTGAATTTCATACGCTTCTTTTCAATTCAATTTTTGCCCTTTATCTAAAATATGTAAAATCTTTAAATTATCTATACTGCAAGTGTGATTGGTTTCAATGAGGTGTTTCGCAATATTAGAGTCAGTTTTATTTAGCTTGTATGATCGCATGTGATCTTGATATCTGATTGTAAAGGTTCTTCCTGTTTGTCCTATATAACATTTATCGCAGTCGTTACATTTGATTTGATAAATACCACAGTTAAGGTTCCTGTCCCTGCAAAAATGGCAGCATTTAACAGTTATGTTCATAGATTATTAAACGTCCCTATGACTAAAGAAAATTATGATTTAGAAGTAGAAACTTTGAAACAAGTAGCAGTTGCTAATGGCTATGATGCAAATATGATTGATAAATTAATTTATAGAAAAAATAAAAAATCCATTTTAAACCAAATTTACAAAAACAATGGAAACAAACCACAACAAAAATACGTAAAAATTAGTTATTTAGGAAAAATTTCAGATTCCATTGCAAATAATTTTAGATCTTCAAATGTAACACCAGCCTTTTATTGTAATTACACATTGAGAAATTTAATTGTGAATAATAAAATCGAAAACAGGGACAGGAACCTTAACTGTGGTATTTATCAAATCAAATGTAACGACTGCGATAAATGTTATATAGGACAAACAGGAAGAACCTTTACAATCAGATATCAAGATCACATGCGATCATACAAGCTAAATAAAACTGACTCTAATATTGCGAAACACCTCATTGAAACCAATCACACTTGCAGTATAGACAATTTAAAGATTTTACATATTTTAGATAAAGGGCAAAAAATGAATATATTAGAAGCGTATGAAATTCAAAAAGCCTTAAAAACAAAATTACCTATATTAAATGATCAAGTTGATTTGTTTCAATCCGAGTTTTTCAAATGTTTGCTAGGAAAAACCACTAATTACCCCCGACCATAAGTTTCTTGTAACCCTAACGGGATAGTATATAAGCTGTTATTTTGTAAGATTCTTGTATTATACTTCTGATGATGGTCTAAGAAACCGAAATCGATAAAGTGTTTGAAATAAATTTTTTTGTGAAACTTACACCAAGTGTTTTTTCTGTAACTAATTTCTCGTTATTACTGATAAACGTAAAATATTTCTTATTTATTCCGTTTGCTGACAAATTCGTGCCCCGTATGCTGGAGATGAAACGTCGGCTTGATCCTGGATGAAATTTCCCCGTTCTCGGTTCGGTCTAGGCGATCTCCGTGATTGGATTTGGGCAGAACGCTGCACCGTACTTGTTGCCGTCCAGGCGCAATTGATGGGCCACCGATGGTTATCTGTCATAGATATGTACGTCACGTCAGATGGCCCCATACACAATATCAATCCAATACTTCACGAGAAGTTAGTGCTAGGTTTGTGCTGGTTTGTGCTAGAATCTTAAAGTTTGTGCTGTTTATTTGCGCCAATTATTAACAATTGAAATGGGGAATCTGGCGTGACACTAAGAGTAAACCCCTTTTGTTTATAACAATATTTGAATAATAAGACAACATGCAGTTAGTGCTAGGTTTGTGCTGCTCAAATTCAAATTATGAAAGTTTGTGCTGTTTATTTATACTTACTATTAACAATTGAAATGGGGAATCTGGCATGATACCAAGAGTAAACTACTTTTGTATAAAGCAATATTCGGGTAATAGTAACGTCAATAGTTAGTGCTAGGTTTGTGCTGCTAAGATACAAATTATAAAAGTTTGTGCTATTTATTTACATCTATGATTAACAATTGAAATGGGGAATCTGGCGTGACACCAAGACTAAACTCCTTTTGTTTAAAACAATATTCGGGTAAAAATAACGTCAATAGTTAGTGCTAGGTTTGTGCTGCTAAGATACAAATTATAAAAGTTTGTGCTATTTATTTACATCTATGATTAACAATTGAAATGGGGAATCTGGCGTGACACCAAGACTAAACTCCTTTTGTTTAAAACAATATTCGGGTAAAAATAACGTCAATAGTTAGTGCTAGGTTTGTGCTGCTCAGATACAAATTATTAAAGTTTGTGCTATTTATTTACATCTATGATTAACAATTGAAATGAGGAATCTGGCGTGACACCAAGACTAAACTCCTTTTGTTTAAAACAATATTCGGGTAAAAATAACGTCCATAGTTAGTGCTAGGTTTGTGCTGCTCAGATACAAATTACAAAAGTTTGTATTGTTTATTTACATCTATTATTAACAATTGAAGTGGGGAATCTGGCGTGACACTAAGAGTAAACCAATTTTTTTTATAATAATATTTGGATAATAACATAATCCACAGTCTGTGTTAGGTTCGTGCTGCTCAGATTCAAATTATGAAATTTTGTGCTGTTTATTTACGCTTGCATTAAAAATTTAAATGGAGAATATGGCGCGTAACACCAAGGGAAACCTCATTTTGTTTATAATAATATCTGAGTAACAATAATATCCACCGTCAATGCTAGGCATGTGTTGCTTAAATACAAATTATAAAAGTTTGTACCGTTTATACCTATTATTAACAATGAGCCGGTTTCACATTTTTTTAAAAGTATTTTAATTAAAAGAAAGTTTATGCAATACTTTACACTGTATTACAAATAATAATTTGTTAATTTCTTAAATACTAAAATAAAAAGATTGGCGTCAGAAATAGGTATGAAAAACAACCACCTACTCGTATCAGGTCAAATTACATACAGCACGTCATTCGTAGCCAATAGGAAAACAGTTTGTCCATCACCGACGTTTTTAATTTAAATTAAAGTAGGCGATAGTCGGTTATATGTTGCGGGCTTATTCTGTAACTCAGTCGTTAATTTTAAACGACTGGTTCAAAAATGTATCCAATAGATATGATTTGACAACAAAAAATCCAATTTTTTGTTATATATCAACATACTTGATTGGTTGAAAATTATAACCAGTCGTTAAAAATTAACCACAGAATAGGCTCGTAAAGCTATAGGTACTTTGACGTCATATTTCGATCAAGTGACTTTTAAAAAATATTATACCAATTATAATAAGTGCTAGATTTGTGCTGCTTAGATATAAATTATAAAAGTTTGTACTGTTTATATACATCTATTATTAACAATTGAAGTGGGGAATCTTGCGCGACACCATGAGCAAACTTCTTTTGGTTAAAACAATATTCGGATAATAATAACGTCGATAGTTAGTGCTAGATTTGTGCTGCTTAGATATAAACTATAAAAGTTTGTGCTGTTTATTTACATCTTTTATTTACGATTGAATTGGGGAATCGGGCGTGACGCTAAGAGTAAACTCATTTTGTTTATAACAATATTTGGATAATAACAAAAACCGCAGTTTGTACTAAATTTGTGCTGCTCAGATTCAAATTATGAAAGTTTGTGCTGTTTATTTATATCTATTATTAAGAATAATTGAAATGGAGAATTTATCGTGACACCAAGCGTAAACTCCTTTTGTTTAAACAATACTCGGGTAATAGTAACGTCAATAGTTAGTGCTAGGTTTGTGCTGTTCATATACAAATTATAAAAGTTTATGCTTTTTATTTATATTAATTTTTAACAATTAAATTAGGGAATCTGGCGGACACCAAGAGTAAACTCATTTTGTTTAAAACAATATTCGGATGATAATAATAACGAACATAGTTAGTGCTAGCTTTGTGCTGCTCAAATAATAGTTATAAAAGTTTGTGCTGGTTATTTACATCTATTTTTAACAAATGGGGAATCTGGGGTGACCCTAAGTGTAAACCCATTTTGTTTAAAAATATATAGAATCCAAACCTAGCACTAACTATGGACGTTACTATTACCCGAATATTGATTTAAACAACGCAAACTTACATCATTTATATCTGAGCAGCAGAATATAGCACTAACTGCGGGTGATATTGTTACCCAGATTTTCATATAAACAAAATAAGTTTGATGTTAGTGTCCCCCTAGGTTTCCCAATTCAATAGAATTGTTGATATAAAAATTTATATGCCTGTAAGTATAAAATTTTACAAAAATATTGTTTTATAAATAGCCTCAAATTTGAGAATATAACCAAATATCCATTATATTACATTTTTTACAATTAATTAAAATTGGTTTAATATTTTTAAAAAGTCACTTGAGCACTACGAGCCTATTCTGTGGTTAATTTTTAACGACTGGTTATAATTTTCAACCAATCAAGTATGTTGATATATAACAAAAAATTGGATTTTTTGTTGTCAAATCATATCTATTGGATACATTTTTGAACCAGTCGTTTAAAATTAACGACTGAGTTACAGAATAAGCCCGCAACATATAACCGACTATCGCCTACTTTAATTTAAATTAAAAACGTCGGTGATGGACAAACTGTTTTCCTATTGGCTACGAATGACGTGCTGTATGTAATTTGACCTGATACGAGTAGGTGGTTGTTTTTCATACCTATTTCTGACGCCAATCTTTTTATTTTAGTATTTAAGAAATTAACAAATTATTATTTGTAATACAGTGTAAAGTATTGCATAAACTTTCTTTTAATTAAAATACTTTTAAAAAAATGTGAAACCGGCTCATTGTTAATAATAGGTATAAACGGTACAAACTTTTATAATTTGTATTTAAGCAACACATGCCTAGCATTGACGGTGGATATTATTGTTACTCAGATATTATTATAAACAAAATGAGGTTTCCCTTGGTGTTACGCGCCATATTCTCCATTTAAATTTTTAATGCAAGCGTAAATAAACAGCACAAAATTTCATAATTTGAATCTGAGCAGCACGAACCTAACACAGACTGTGGATTATGTTATTATCCAAATATTATTATAAAAAAAATTGGTTTACTCTTAGTGTCACGCCAGATTCCCCACTTCAATTGTTAATAATAGATGTAAATAAACAATACAAACTTTTGTAATTTGTATCTGAGCAGCACAAACCTAGCACTAACTATGGACGTTATTTTTACCCGAATATTGTTTTAAACAAAAGGAGTTTAGTCTTGGTGTCACGCCAGATTCCTCATTTCAATTGTTAATCATAGATGTAAATAAATAGCACAAACTTTAATAATTTGTATCTGAGCAGCACAAACCTAGCACTAACTATTGACGTTATTTTTACCCGAATATTGTTTTAAACAAAAGGAGTTTAGTCTTGGTGTCACGCCAGATTCCCCATTTCAATTGTTAATCATAGATGTAAATAAATAGCACAAACTTTTATAATTTGTATCTTAGCAGCACAAACCTAGCACTAACTATTGACGTTATTTTTACCCGAATATTGTTTTAAACAAAAGGAGTTTAGTCTTGGTGTCACGCCAGATTCCCCATTTCAATTGTTAATCATAGATGTAAATAAATAGCACAAACTTTTATAATTTGTATCTTAGCAGCACAAACCTAGCACTAACTATTGACGTTACTATTACCCGAATATTGCTTTATACAAAAGTAGTTTACTCTTGGTATCATGCCAGATTCCCCATTTCAATTGTTAATAGTAAGTATAAATAAACAGCACAAACTTTCATAATTTGAATTTGAGCAGCACAAACCTAGCACTAACTGCATGTTGTCTTATTATTCAAATATTGTTATAAACAAAAGGGGTTTACTCTTAGTGTCACGCCAGATTCCCCATTTCAATTGTTAATAATTGGCGCAAATAAACAGCACAAACTTTAAGATTCTAGCACAAACCAGCACAAACCTAGCACTAACTTCTCGTGAAGTATTGGATTGATATTGTGTATGGGGCCATCTGACGTGACGTACATGTCATAGATAGCAAATCCGATACGCGGACTATCACTCTGCAGTATCGCATCGCATCTCATCCCGACATCCTACAAATTGATTGGGGTTTATTTGGGTTAAATGAATTTTCGGATGGTGGTTTTTGTGAAACGAAACTTTGTAGGTTGACAGTCACTCTGAATAATTGAGGGATTTCATTATTTTATAGCGGGTGCGGGTAGCCTTTTCCAGAGTATACAGAATGAAATCCTGTATAAACAAACAAACTGACATTGAGATATTTTAAAGGTAATGTTTACCGTTTTTCGCCTGAATGCGGGATAAGTGAGTAGCGTTTCCCATTTATAATGTTCTTAAATGTCATGATCTGACATTTATAATAATTTGTCTTTTGCCTAATTATTCGATTTAATTTTTAAAATTACATCAACACACGAAGGATGTTGAGATATTTTTCCTGATATGAGTTCTTTTGTTTGTTTCGTAAAATAGGGCGCGAGCAGACACGTGACTCGAGCGTCCTTGACGTGCTAGGGAGGGCCTCAATTCTCCAAATCAGTCGTTCGCATTCGTGTGCGTTCACTAACGAATAGTGTCTAAACGTATACGTTTCAAAAATTCTATTCTCCAATGGCATACGTTTGCCTCGCTTGATTTGTATTCGAATACGTTTGGCTTTCTAAAGGACGGTTCCACTAGACTTTTTCATTTGTGAATGGACCAATCAGACAACAGCACCACGCTCCGTACGTTTGATTAAATGTCAAAACTTGACATTTTGACATTTCTACAATTTTATTTGAACATGAAAAAAATGCCGAAATAAAGTATTTCTTTTCTCTGAAGAGCAAACAAAAATAATTATTAGAACGTGGAAAATTTGATTCTACTTTTACACACAAAAAAGCAATCGAATTTTGAGAAGATTTAATAATAATGTTAAATGTTATCCCTGTACCAAAAACATATGAAATGCATTTACTGATTGATTTTGGACTATGAACTACAAAAAATTAATCCTAAACATACAATTTATTGGATTCATTCTTGTAATCAATATTCTTAACTGTAATCAAAATATCATTTGTTGTAATAAACAAGTTCACAGTTATTGTTCCAATTAATAATGCTAGAAAAATATCCGTTTGGCAGAATATTTCTTTTACTTTTACTAATAAATTACAGTCGGGTTGAATACTTTTATCATATTTCTATTATACATGTATTATATTAAGAAATTATATTTTTCAAAATACACTTTTCTTAAAAAATAATAACAGAATTCATCACTAAATAATTTTAGAATAAAATTATTACCCATAGTATAGTGTTTTTATGTATAACACTATTGCAAACGTATGGAAAATTCATTGAACGAATGGTCAATCCCCGCTCGTTGTCAAACGTATGAAAGTTGTACGTATAGAAACATATACGTTTATGAAACGGACGCTGAAGAATACCAAAATCTCATTTCATGCGTTTCGAACGCCGCAAACGTATACGTTTAGATTCGAGAATAGAGGCCCAGCTGATTTGTGTGCGCTTGTCATTTTGACAATAATAATGTCACTTTGACAAGACCAATGTTTTGACTTATTTTAATTTTGAACTGTTGGGAAGTTATTATTTTTAATTTCGTATATTTTACTGCCTGAAAATTGCACATTAATAACATTTTAGCAAAATAATTCAAAACATTTGTCTTGTCAACGTAACATTGTCCTTGTGAAAATGAAATCTGCACACAAATCAGCTGATTCGAAGCAGGTCAATGTCGCTCGAGTCACGTGTCTGCTCGCGCCCTATAACGAGGTTGTATTTATATTAAAACAAAAATTATTTTGGACGTTTCGAGCAAAAATCAACAACAGTGGTTATAATCCAGTGAACTATGGGATTTTACCCTGCAAAAGGTTGAGTAGTTCTGAATTTTTGATATGTTATGTAGGATGGTTGGTTAGTGAAAAATCCAAATTCTCACAACCCCTCCCCCCATCCGCTCCCTCCGTCATCTTATGGAAACCACCGAAAATTGCATCCCTTTCAATTTATTGTCTAGAACTTCTTTCTGGTGCATTTTAGCGCAAAAATAGTTATTTGCCAACTTATAGAGGACAAAATTTCCTGCAAATTTCTTATTACTACTATTTGATTGAAATGTGACATCTATTTGACTTTTGATATTGGAAGTAATTTATTATATTAAATTGAGTTCATTTTAGGTGCTAATATGTTTTTAATTTAGTAGATTTGTTATTGAATGCATTAGTCACAAAAAAATGACTTTTTTTCGCTCCCGATATCGTAAGTAGGCTATTAGGACATTGTAGAGATGTATGTTTATTTTCGCACTCCCGAGACTAAAGAGCGATACTAATCACTCACTTCAGGGACTAAAGTTCAAATTTAGTCCCAGAGGGATTAAATATGAAAAAAATCCCTGGGGGACTAAAGTAAAAATAAAAAAGATGTTTTCATAACATCATATAGTGTGATGTGTATGATTTATTTATTCGTATCTGCGCTACATTTTGAGCAGGCGTTGAGTTTAAATTTGAACAAAATTTAATATGGTTCCATTTGATACGAGTAATTATCCACCTGAAAATTTGAAAAAAATTGGTCTAATTTCATTTTAGAAATCAACCAATAATCTTATGCAATGTTCAAATTACGCGCGCGATGCGCAGTTGTGACGCGGCGCAGCATGTTGACATTCCGTTACTTGTCTAATGCGTAAGCGGCTTATGGGTGAGCATTGTAAGCCAAAAGAACCGAGAATGGACCGGTTTATTATTCGATTGTTTCGAGTAAAACAAGCGAACGATGAAACTGACGATTCTTCGTCTTCCAGTCAAGAACGTCAGAGGAGCACGCCGCATCTTGCTCGAACGAGAGAAGCTTTTCCGTTCTATGAAGGGTAAAGAATTATTTGCGCTCGACGATGTTGCAAAATCGACTGAATCACATAACGATCTTGCACACATATCCAGACTTAGTTGATATGATCGATATAGAGAAACTGATGGACGAATTCATTTCTCGAAATTCAAAACGAACATCAGATATTGCACTGCAAATATAAAAATGTGTCAACAAAAGTTGAGTCGAAACAAGAAATGTTAAATAAAGTACTTATTCTACACAGTTAACATGTTTTTCTTTAAGAAACCTTAAATCTAATTAAAAAATCACAGTATAAAAATTATGCGATTCTCTTGCGTGATGTACATATAATATCTATGTATATTACACACGTTGAATCGTCAGAGCTCTCATCACTCATATGACGCACAAGCGATGTTACGTTCTGACGACAATAGTATTGAAATACGAGTCGATTATCAGCGTACAACTTCTGAAAAGGATTTCCGCTTATTCTGTTCCAAAAGCACGATGTATATTTCGTTGTTAGATTAGATATTTAAGGCTGTTGTTTACATAGTGTACTTTATTCTAGGTATTTATCTTACCATAACATTTGCATTTCTTTTATGTGAATAAAGACACAATATGAGGTGTGGCTATAAAATAACGAGATTGATCTTAGACCAATGACTTCAAAAATTACGCAAAACAAATATTGCCATCTTCAATGTACTCTCTTCCTCGAACCCTATGCCGCCTCATGCGAATATTCCATTGTTGGAAGCAAAGCTGCAGGTCTTTTTTTGTTGTATTGTTCATAAGCTCTTCCGTTTTTTCTTTAACCGCATGTCGGACTCGAATTTGCTTCCTTTTAAGGCAGATTTAAATAATGGGAATAAACAAAAGTCAAGTCCAGTGAGTACGCTTGATGTACCAACACGGTAATTTTTTGTTTCGTCAAAAATGTCTTGAAAGACAGGGCGTTGTGTGCCGGCGCGATGTCTTAGTGGAAATTCCATGAGTCGTTTTTTCTGATTTCAGCCCGTTTTCTTCTCACCCATGCACGAATTAAAAATTATCAAAACCTTCTTATAGTACACTCAGATAACGAACTGCCCGTCAGGCACCCAATCCACGAAAACAATCCTTCGAATTTCGAAAAAAAACTACGCCCGTACTCCGATCTCGTCTCTTCCCTCTTCCTTGTAAACTGCTCAAAAACTTAAGTACTAGATAGACGACACTCATCAACATAAACTTTGTTCAACAAATCGTACATTTCTGTAGCGGATTTTTCAAATTTCACTCAGAATTTCGTATTGATTCTAACCTGATTCCGGCAGAGTACAAGAAAGCCGTCAACTTCAATCAAAGGCTACTGCCGAACGGTTTGTCTAATTATTTTGAAATTTTAACAAGACAAGATAACAAATTAATATGACACACCGTCCACTGTTTCCAAATTTACAGGGAAGCCAGAGAAAATAAATCTCGTTATTTTATAGCCAAATCGCATATAGGAGAGATTCCCCACAGAGAATTATAAAACGTGAATTAAACAAAACATCAATTTTTGTTTGGTTAAATATTTTATTAACTGCTTGCACTTGTTACCTTCTTTCATCTATAAATCAATAACTATTTTTTAATTTATTGAATGTTTTGTAGACTTTTTAATTTACTCCGTAAATTTTAGTTTAGCTCAAAAATACTATTAACTTCTTTAAAAATGCATTTTCATTCAAACCAATGTTAAAAGTTTTTAAACAACCATACGAACTATAGGCGATTCAAATTAAGTTTTCCCGCCGCTTTAACACTTGACGTGACGTCACAACGATATGTTTACAGATTGTCGTGTGTGTATTGCTGCTTTAATACATATATTTAATGAATTAATATTTTTTTAGTAATGAGACTGTTAATAAAGGACGTGTATTTAAATGCTTCTGCGTGTAGTAGAATTTTTTATGAGGATGAAGAAGTGTTGAATTCTGGACATGTGGTAAAACACAATCGAATAACAAAAATTAAACTTTTCTCTTTGGTTTATTCCTACAATCCAGCGGCGTAAATAAATATCCGCATGAAATTACTGGAAAATTAATAGATTCTAGCTCACTAGCAATAAAAAGCATGACTTGTTTGTGCAAGACGGGAAACTAACCTAAATATATAAATATGTAAATATATATATTTTCGTATGAAAGAAAGACAGTACAAATACATTCGATAAAATAATACATGAAGAATAAGAAAAAAAAAAACAATAAAAATTAAATATTTTTGATTTTTACTATCCAATTTAGTGCATCTTCCGTCAATAGGTGAAGTTCGGCGAAACCTTGCTGAAATTTAGATAAGGGACATTCTTCAACTATATGCCGAATTGTTTCTCTTTCTGCTCCACAATCACAATTTGGACTATCGCGTATTTTCCAGTGATATAACATATTATTACATTTTCCATGGCATGTACGAAACCGATTAAGCTTACACCAAATAGCCCTTGGTTGATCTAAACCTGTTACTTCTTTTGTGGGATCTGAAATTAAATTTTTATTTGGAATATCGGCTGCCTGCCAAGCAATCTTCCAATGTTCTGAAGTGCAGAAAGGTGCATTAAGATATTCTTCATTCCAAAATGGTTTACGAGATTTTAGTCTGTTAGATGGTAAATTCTCTAAATCTTTTGTAATCGAAAACATATCAGGTGAATTTTGAAATTTATCCCAAAAACATTTAGTAAAGTAGTTTCTTCTAATATCATATGGTACGATATGTGCTAAAACATGTAGCCATGGTATAGGAGTTGATTTAATTGTACCAGTTATTATCCGTAGCGTAGTATTTAATTGTGCATCTACCTGCTTTACATGAGCACTGTTCTTCCAGACTGGACAACAATATTCTGCTGCAGAATATACCAGAGCTAGTCCTGTAATTCGTAATGTATGCCCATTAGCTCCCCAACTGGAGCCGGCAAGTTTTAATAAAATGTTATTACGCGTTTTCAGTTTTAATCTCAATTTTTCAATGTGGTATTTATATGTGAGAGAGGTATCTAAGGTTACGCCAAGATATTTTGGAGAAAAATTGTGGTTTAATATGGAACCATTAAAATTTACTTTAAGTTTATTATTTTTTAGATTATTTGCAAGATGAAAACAACAAATTTCTGTCTTTTGGGGGTTAGGACATAATCGCCACTTTGTTAAATAAATGCTTAGAGCTTCTAAATCCTTTGTAATAATTTTTTCTAGTTCTTCAAAATTTTTGTGTTGAGTCGCCAGTGCAATGTCGTCTGCATAAATAAATTTTCGAGAAACGGTGGCAGGTAAATCACTAATATATAAATTAAATAAAATTGGTGATAAGACGGATCCTTGAGGAAGCCCATTGTTTAAATTTCGAAATTTACTACTCTTGTTTTCAATGAAAACCCTGAATTTTCGGTTTGAAAGCATGTCTTCTAAAAGTGATACCAAACTTCCACATGGCAAAACATTATATAATTTATGTATTAGACCATCTTTCCACACAGTGTCGTAAGCTGCTGTTAGGTCAACGAAAACTACTCCAGTTTTTAAACGTTTCTGGAAGCCAGCTTCGATATGTGAAGTTAAAGCCAATACTTGGTCACAACAGTTTTTGCCTGGTCTAAACCCTGCTTGTTCTATTGGAAGTTTCTCTTCAATTATTGGTAAAATTCTATTGTAAATAAGTTTTTCTAGAAACTTAAAACAAACACTAACAAGAGAAATCGGTCTATAACTTGATGGCTCATCAGCTGGTTTTCCAGGCTTGAGAATAGCTATAACTTTAGTTTTCTTGAATTCTGCCGGGATCTTACCTTTGTCGAGTATATCATTATAAATTTTTTTTAGCCAGTTTAAAGCAAGGGGGCCTAGGTTTTTGATAAATTCATAATAAATTCCGTCAAAACCCGCTGCTTTTCGGTTCTTCAAAGATTTAATAACCACTAAAATTTCTTCCAGACTAAAAGGTTGGTATAATTCTTTCGATGTTGAAGCTAATTTTCTTTGTTTTTGAAGTTTTCGTTTCATATTTCTAATTTCATTTTTCTTTAATTTTACGGAATCTGATATACTAACCAGTCTATTAGCTATTGCGTTTGGACTAATATCTGTTTTTTGTTTTATCGGATCATTTGCTGCACCTAGTTTTCTGAGTAAAGACCAACTGCTACGGCTTGAATGAGTAAAATTCATGTTTATCATTAATTCATCCCATTTTTCTTTTCTTGAATTATTGATTGAATTCAAAAGTTCATCTGCTATTTCTGAATTTGGTTCCTTCTGATATTTTTCATATAAATTTTTGGTAGTATTATTCCAACATGGTGTATATTCTTTATGGTAGCCTCTAGGGATCGTTCTTTTTGCGACACTTTTTATAACACCTACAAACCTCTGAAAATTTTTGATATTAGATGGAATCCAACGGAGATTTTGATCTACTTGACTTGTAAATTTTGTCCAATTTGCCTTCTGAAAATTCCAACGTGGCTTTGGGATTGAATTAATTAATGGAATATTTATCCCTATATTAACCGATACTGGTCTATGTTGACTATGTGGAAAATTATTTAGAACTAAACGGAATGCTTGTAATGGTTCATTGCTTGAGTTTCTTGATACAAAACATAAATCCGGGTTATAATCTTTACACCACCTAGCAGAATGGAAGCTTTTCTTATCTTTGGCATCAAAAACGAGATGTAAATTATTTATTTCTGCCCATGTTTGTAGCAATTCACCATTTTCATCATTATCAGAATATCCCCATAAAGTATTATGGCAGTTGAAATCCCCAATAAAAACTGCTGGATGATGAAATTTCAAATTAATTGTTACTGGCCATTTAATGTTGGGTGGTTTGTAAATATTAATAATGTGAGTGTCGTCAATTTTGATATTTATTACGTGTACATCATTTACAATCATTTTCTCTATTATTTTGTAATTCTGAATATTATTTTTGACGTAAGTTGCTAAACCATATTTATTGTGGCACAAATAATCTACAAGTATATATCCATTTATAACTCCTCTTGTTTGTTGTTGTTCTTTATTACTTATATGGGTTTCTTGTAGAACAAGAACGTCAAACTCCATATTTTTGGCAATTCTTTCTAAATATTCACATTTGTCCTTTGAAATTCCCTCTATATTCAGTTGACAAATTTTGATTGTGGGTCCAATAGTTCTAAAATTATCTTTATTTTTATTTTTCGAAATTATATTGCAACTGTCATTTGACCGGGAGGATCTTGAAGATCTAGTTCGGTCTTCGGGGCGACGATTATTGCAGACTACATTTTTATATAGTCCGGGATGGGCCATTATATGAAGGCTACCGTCACCCATCAATTAAAACGCTTTAAAACATTAATTTATGATAGAATTGTGATATGACATATGTCAAATGTCACGCGTTTTTTTTTTTTTATATTTACAATTGTTTTAGTTAATTGTTTTATTTCAAGCCACAGTCATGGCTCACTATTCTCTATTAGGTGTATAAAAAAGTGCCCGCCATTTTACTTTTTAATAATGTAACATGGATTATTTTACATGATTGTAAAGCAAATTTGATGTACTTTTCAAATTTGTAAATACTAACCTAAATAAAAATAATTGAATATATTATTTTTGACCTACTAGCACATGTGTAATCTTCGAATAAACAAACATTGAATTTGTAACTCGGTTTCCAATCAACAGTTTAATCTGTCATGTTTGCGTCTCAATCATTTCTTCGATGCCATATTTATTTATAAAATTAACCTTTTCACCCAGTTTTGGAAATGTGTGAAAACGAAAGGTGGGATATCTCGATTTTAAGGAATGGCATTTCAGGAAACAACAGTACACTTGTGATTGCGTTAGTTTTGGTGAAAATTCCATATTTCTATTTCTACAATATTTACAAATAGAAAATTAATCCTTCAACGCTCTAATATTGCATTCCAGTTGTTTTTAACTTATTTATAGTAAATATATATGTCATCATTTTTAAACAAGCTACTACAAACATTACACTTAACCTTATTTCTCTAAAAGTGTACAATGGGTGATATGAATAAAATTGAGTATATACTTTATACTCCAAAAATGCAAGTAGATACTTCGTTTCGAAGAATAAAAATATAGAAGTAGATACTCCTTTAAGTATCTACTCCCTATATACAAAACAGTTAAGTATCTACTCAAGTTTGGTATGAATAAAAAATAGTACCTACTACCAGGATGAAGTATATACTTGGAAAAATTGGAGTTTGCTAGCGACCAGACTCAGACTGTTCGCAGAGGCCTTTTGAAATTCTGCAATTAAACTAAATGACGGAATTAATGATAGTGTTACGTACACGAAAACATACTCCTGGGAGGAGTACTATTTCTCACGATTTAAATAAATTAATTAATAAATACATCATCACGGTTACCCTTTGCTGGGCGTGCCACGATTTCAAGGCGTTACACCGATTATCCGAAGAAAATGTTAAGTTCATTACAATACATTTTTGGGCGAATAAAAGGGAGAAAGAAGAGGTGGTGCCGCATCTAATATGGACAAAATAAAAATTGTCCAGATTTTCTCATATATTTTATTTAAAGATTCCAAAGCAGAATTTTCATTTTTTTTTTGTTTCCAGAGTTTGCGATTTTGAAAAAAAAAGCATTATTTTCCGCACTTTTCTCATCCTCATCACTATTACGGTCACTAATCACTTTAATTAAATTGAAGACACCAAGTAGTCTCAAATTTGTTTCAAATATTTTGACGTGTAAGCAAATGTCAAGAAAGTCAACGCTAGCTGTAGACCTGTACATGCTGTACATAGGAGCATCTTCTTCATTTATATAAGAGCATCTACTCGTTGAGTCTATATCACTTTTATTCATATAAATTGGAGTAAAACCTCACACTTCATGCTCATACTTTTGAGTACATGCTCAGAGCACATACTCATTTTTATTCATATTACCCAATGTCTCAAAATTCTAGGAATACTCGCGAATTTTATTGCTTAATCAAACAAAGGAAGTGTTTGCAATCATCACAAATAATTATATACAGACTGTTATATTTTAAATGGCACAAAATGGAGCCCTGTGGTGCACTCTCCACGCCAGCAATGAGTGCCCGTGAGGTGACGCCTGGTAAACGCCCGCACGGTACAAATATGTCATCATCATTACCGATATCTGCGAACAAAGCAGATTGGCACACCCAGCAATGGGTAACATGCCGTGATGATATATTTATTTATTTATTTTATTTATATTTTAATGGACCCAGCAAATACCTCGCTTATTTATTAAGTTGGCAATTTTTTTCATATAACATGATTTATATAGGAACATGTAAGCTACTTGATGACGGATGTACATTCCTGATACCACTTCCGGTTTATGAGTAATTAATATCTACTTTGAAATTTCAAATGGAACATACTATATTTTTTACAAATTTGAAAAGTACATCAAATTTGCTTTACAATCGCATAAAATAATCCATATATTATATTATTAAAAAGTAAAATGGCGGGTACTGTTTTATACATCTAATTGGAAAGAGAATAGTGAGCCATGACTGTGGCTTGTGTTCCTTATTCTTATTTTCTGTATTATTATGACAAAAAAATATTATTTCGTTTAATAATAATATTTACAATTGTTTTAGTTAATTGTTTTATTTCAAGCCACAGTCATGGCTCACTATTCTCTATTAGGTGTATAAAAAAGTGCCCGCCATTTTACTTTTTAATAATGTAACATGGATTATTTTACATGATTGTAAAGCAAATTTGATGTACTTTTCAAATTTGTAAAAAAATATATGTTCCATTTGAAATTTCAAAGTAGATATTAATTACTCATAGACCGGAAGTGGTATCAGGAATGTACATCCGTCATCAAGTAGCTTACATGTTGCTGTATAAATATAAGTACAGTTTCTTAAACTCTGTAAGAAGCAACGTTAAAATTTTAGACGATATTTCAAAAATTCAGAAAGTATTTATACTTACAGAGTTTAAGAATCTATACTCGGTGTGACGTCACAAACTTAGTGCGATGTTTGGTCACCAGATAGAGATTTTTGAAATAGCTATACTTTTCGTGAAACAAAGTGTCACAATAAAACTACAACATAAATTGATTGAATGTGTATTTGAATATTTTTATCTGTGCGTGAAATCTTTTACAAAATCCTTCTGATTTGAATAAAAGAGAATGTAGATATTTGTGACGGTGTCGTAATGGCTATGGCATACGCTGTTGCTTTGGGGAGATTTATCGCGGGTCCCTCAAGTGGCTCGGCGTCTCGGCGCTCGGGCGCTCGATATCTCGACCACCGGCGCTTTTTAAATGGAACTTTATCTCTTATGCACGTTTAAGGAGAGGCTTGTCCGGGCGACACAAACCCTAAATCACCTGCGTCCCCAAGGTGTTCTATTGAACGCTGCCGTCGCCGATGTCACTATTCTAAGCCGGAAGAAATCGCCCTCGACAGAACGTCACGCCCCAATCATTCCCTGGAAAAAAAAAACTAAATCTTTCCCTTTCAATTAACTACTGCCAGAACTGGACACTATCAGCGACATTACAGGCTAAACCACTACCAAAGATTTATTTACTTTTAGGGAAGTTATACGAGAGTGGATTGAAAAGTTCGCGGCCTGATATAGAGAGGGCAGCACTAGACGCACAATTATTTTTGTGACGTTGTGTAAACTGTTGTTATTATGAACCCAGGTTCATAATAATTCGGCCAGTTTACATTTTCAACAAATTATGAAACTTATACAAATGGTGAGAAATTTCTACAAAATTATTTCGACTACTGTAAATATGACTTTAAACTTAAAAAAAAAACTGTGGGTCTAAAATACCAAAACATGATGTTTTGAACATCTTCAGTTCATCAAAATATTTTTTGCGGTTTAATCCACTCTTGAACACTGAGAAAAAGATATAATTACGTGAATTGTAAATTTATTTGTTACAAATAAATCCTAAGCTTGAATAGATCCAAATATATCTACAATTGAAGCAATGTAATTATTTATTTGAAGCATTTATTTGTCTCAAATAAATATATATTGAGACCAATTATATCTTCTATTTCATGAGAACTATGCATTTATTTACGTTAAAAAATATTTTAATTTCGCTAAATTTATTTCATTATTATTGGATATATAATAATTTATTTGAACCAAATTTTAATATCTACCTCTCATAACCTGTCCACTCTAAATAGATTAAAATTGAAGGAAAATAATTAAATAAAGACTAGTACATTTAATTTATTCGTACACCATATTTTTATTAACATACAAATTTAATCCTTAAGTATATTAATGTACATATAATAAAAAATTATAGTACAAATACACAATCTGTACAGATATCGATGCATGTGCCTTGGTATAAAAGATACACTGAATGCAAAGCAAATATCCAAAACTCCACTCAAGTACGAGGGTTGCCTTTTATATTTCGGGATTGGACAACCCTAGTGTTGCAATCTGGCAACTGACAGCTCTATCGTAAAGTTTGACATTTTTGAGGTTATACGTACACAGAAAGTTTTGACATACGAGCGCTATTTGTGTTGTTTACAGTAACTTAAAAGATTCATCTCGGCCAAAAAATGGAATTAAATCGTGAACATTTTCGTGCGATTATTTTTTACAACTTTCAACGTGGATTAAGTCAACAACAGTGCATCGATGAACTTAATTCAATTTTTGGCGATGAAGCTCCATCAAGGACCAGTGTTTATCGATGGTATGGTGAATTCAACCAAAGTCGTAGTTCACTCCAAGACGAATTTCGTGAAGGTCGTCCAAAATCAGTTGTTGTTCCGGAAACCATTGATGCTGTGCGCGAACTGATATTGCAATATCGTCATGTGACCTATCGTGAGATTGAGGCAACCTTAGGCATTAGTGGGACCAGCATACATTCAATATTGCATGAACATTTGACTGTCAAAAAAATTTGTTCGCGTTGGATCCCACACAATTTGTCAATCGCTCAAAAAAAGGCTCGTGTCGATTGGTCGAAAGAAATGCTCAAAAAATACGATCGCGGTGTTTCGAAACACGTCTATGACATCGTGACAGGTGATGAATCGTGGATTTACGCGTATGAGCCCGAAAGTAAACAGCAGTCGACTGTATGGATGTTTCAAGATGAGCCAAATCCCACAAAAGTTGTTCGCGCACGAAGCACTTCCAAGCAAATGGTCGCCTGTTTTTTCGGAAAAACTGGACATGTCGCAACCGTACCACTAGAACAACACAGAACAATCAATTCTGAGCGGTACACAACCATTTTTTTGCCAGTTGTCTTCCAAGAAATCAGGAAAACCAACCGCCGAAGACGGATCACTCTTCACCACGACAATGCGAGCTCTCACACATCGGCTCAAACAACTGCATTTTTGGGCACTCAAAACATCGATTTGATGAGTCATCCGCCGTATAGTCCTGACTTGGCACCGAATGACTTCTTTTTATTCCCGTACGTAAAAAATAAAATGAGAGGTCAACGTTTTTCGACACCTGAAGAAGCGGTTAATGCGTTCAGAATGCATGTTTTGGAGATACCTCAATCAGAGTGGCAAAAGTGCTTCGACAATTGGTTCAAACGCATACAAAAGTGTATAGATCTTAATGGGGAATATTTTGAAAAACAATAAAGCTATTTTCGATGATTAATATTTGTTTTTGTTCTCTAATCCCGAAATATAAAAGGGTACCCTCGTAGTACCTATATTTTTCACTGTTTCGTCACCCATAGCACACGAATGAAAAACATATCGCCAGAAATGAACACTGTCACAAATGAGCACCACCATAAACAAGATGCAACGTACAACAAATGAACAAGTCCATACAAGTCACTTCACTTAAAATTGTCATTTGACAAATAGAACATTGTTCACTCAATGGAAATATTATTTTGCCATAAATAATATTTATTTGTGACAAATAAATATAGATTCATACAATAAAAACTATTTTTCATTGTAATTAAGATAAAGTTTACACAAATATATTATGAATTTAATTCTAAACAATTACATATTTGTAAGAAACAAATAAATATTTCAGAAAATTATAAATTTATTTATTAAAAATATCAATTTTAAATGCTAAACATAAATATATTAGTTTATTTGAGAAAATTAAATTTAATTTAAATGAAATAAATGACGGTCAAATAAATAATATAACTGAATGAATAAAATACATTTCATATTAAAGATTAAATTATATTTGTTCCAAAGTTGCAATAATTAAATGAATGAAGTACCCCTTAATTATGAATATTTATTTGCTAAAAACCAGTCATTTTTCTCAGTGAACTTCTAGAAAATTTCAACTCGAAATTGCTCGTTGCAAAATTTCCTGATAAAAGATAAGGCCGCTCCGGAGTACATGCGAAATTGCTTAAAAATGCTATACATTTATCTGCTGTTCTATAGAGCTAAATTTTTTAAAATTTTATATAAATAATGATGATATAAAAATATTAACGTTTGTTCAGTTTTTTGATAAAGTTTATAATAAGCAAGATATAGCCATTTCTATGTTTAGACATTAGTAAACTTTTCACAGATTGCAGAGCATTACAATATACAAATTATATATAAAATGAAACGTTGTGAAAAAACCAAACTTTTTACCGATTAAATTTATTTAAAAATGCCCCGTTCCAGAGAAAACAGTATATTAGTTTTCGATTTTCATATCATATTTTCATGTTTTTAAACCCAAATATACAAAACTATGCAACCAAACTAACATCTTGTGCCCTCAGCGACGATGGTTAGTGAGCAGGTAGATTTTTATTGCGGGGTTCACATTGACTGTTTTACAACTTGAACATTTATTTTATATTTTATAAAAAGGACAGGGATCTTAGGAATCTGACAACATATATTTATATTCAATTAAAAACAGTTTGAGAATTGCACTACTGGACTGGTAGCCACGCCTCCGCTTTATGAATTTCTCTACTTCTATTGGTAGTAGGCTCCGCCCCTAACTGGGTATTCGTTATATATTTATAGGCCGCCTTTGAGTCGCCAATCAAAATAATATATATATATATATATATATATATATATATATATATATATATGTATATGGATTTCCTATGAGAGACGAGCTGTTATAACAAAAATCCCCTTATTTCTTATTATTATGCTTTATTAATATTTATTATTAAGCATACACTTTCAATATTTTTTCCTAATTTCTCTTAAATCAATTGCGCTGTAGTCCCCTATTGTTATTGTTATCATAAGTGGTAAATTTTTTCCGGAAAAATTTTCAGATTGTTACGAGACTTTGTTGCCTAGCAATTTATTGAGTGGCATTGACAAAAAAAATCACGAGTTCTCAAACGAGTGATTTTAGATCAGTGTCTCGAGATAAATTAGCAACAAGCTCGAGTAAAGCAATTGGAAAATTTTTCCAGGATAAAATTTAACCACAAATGGTATTTGGATGACTATCTCCAAAATAAAAATCAGGTAATCATTAATATATATTTTTTTTGACAAAAATCTTCTAGCGGCCGCAATAGCTGGGTTCAACACAAAAAGACCGCTTTCTACTCCTAATAACATAATATACTATATTACTGTTTAAAACAATCAAATTAGTGATTGCACGAGTCTGAGACACCAAATGTAAAACACCCCAACCACTTATACAAATCTATATTCATTTCTGCGTATGTGCGTCAGTTCACAAATTTTTTTGGGGCTATGTCTGGACAATGCTGTATACACTTCCTTTTTCTTATGTATATAGGGGCCCGGATTAACCCGGGAACACAGGCCCATGGCTGCATTGTTACGCCACTGCTCAGTATAGTAATAACAGGATTGGTTAAAACGCAGACACGTGACAAAAAATGAAATATTTCATTGGTTGTAATTTTATTTAGGATTACATTGTCTGTAAATCTTTTCCAGCAAAAAAATGTCAAATTAATTTCAAGTAAATAATAAAGGAATAAATAGTATGGTGTAGGAATAATTTGAAACCACCAGAAGGAAACTAATCGGAATTATTCTCCAGTTTTTTTCTGCTTTGATCTCTGTACAATTATCAAAGATCGTTTTCAAATTTAAATTTTGAGGCGATCATTTATGAAACATACTCGATATTTAAGCTCAGCTCCACAAAAACTCTTTTGTATGATAACAATAACATTTTTTGTATTCAACGACCTGGAGCAATTTATCATCTTTAAAAATATTTAAAAATAAAAACAAAGCAATTTTGTGTCCGTGTTTTTCGGTGTGGGGTGACTTTACGCGGGGCCATTTCCGATGTCACAACCAGGTCACCTAATAAATCCACTCTCGGCGCTTCTTTCCCGCCCACGGCCTATCGAGAAGGATAATTTACGTGGGAAGCGGAAACCTAATCCGTAAGCAGCAGACGAACCACCTATACATACTTCATGATAATGTGGTACAAGGAAACTCTATTTACTATATTACTAATAACAACATTTACTCAAGGGATTATCGCGCACTTCGGAAAATTTACTACTGGATAAATCACTTTTATTTTCACCTTTTCTTATTTAATGAACTTACATTTTACCGGGATCATCTCGCTTAACTTTGAAATATTTAACGCGAAGACTTCCGATCGATGTTACTAATTCATATAAATTTAAATATAAAGGTATCTCAAATAACGTATCCTGATCTCAGACGAAGCGTTTAAAACGACTAAATGTCATAGCGCCCAAATTTCATAGCACTTAAATTTTACAGCGCCCCACACTACAAGTGGTGTTGGTAATACAGCAAACTGTAAATATGTCAACATATACTTTTTGAATTGGCGCCAATTTACACTGCCTGTGGCGTCAGAAATACATTAGCCAATGACAAAACTGGAAAGGTGATGAAAAAAAAAACAAATATACATCAACGTCAATGATTGCTTTAATGGCAACTGTGCGTCATAAAGTCTGACTTGTGCAGCGTGATTTTTTGTTCTTTAGCGTAGTTCTTAGTTATTTATTATTATATTATAGCGTTATATTTCATAGTTTAATGCCCAGTATTATAAAAGATGGATAAGTAAAGCACTAACAAAGTAAAATTTACTCTTGAAGTAAAATAGTTTATTTCAGAGATTTTCGTCAAAACAAGAATAAAAATACTAGCTAAGTAAATCTACAGAATAAATTAATCCACCGACGTTCGAGGAAGTAAATTTTATTCTGTAAAATAAATTTGACACATGTCAACATTAATTTAATTAAATTCATTATAAATTTCATCCCATGTATTATTTTTATATTTATTTATCTCCAACATGTTTGCTTTGTCTATTTCTGAGTAATTTTTCCCCGTTCTCTCTTTTTACCTTCCGTCACCTTTGGGAAAGGAAGGTATTGTCTTTGGTCAAAAAATTCGGTGATGCGTTTTTGATGAATAAGCACGTTTTAGGGTCCCTAGAATACGATTTTACTATTTTTACGATGATGTCTGTATGTTTGTGTGTGTGTGTATGTGTGTGTGTGTGTGTGTGTGTGTGTGTGTGTGTGTGTGTGTGTGTGTGTGTGTGTGTGTGTGACAAAATTTTCTAATGCGATAACTCTAGTACTACAATTCCAAAAATTATAATTCTTTCGTATTCCTCTTCGGTACATCCATGTGAAGAGCTGATTAGATTTTGGTTATAATTGGTCAACCGGAAGTACCCTCATTTGAAGATTTTAACTGTTTTTCTTGAAAAACGATGTTAAATATCATTTTTTCACATTTAATGTTATTATAAATATTAAAGAATTATTTATTCTCTATAGGATTTGAATGCTTTTTATACTTCATATTAAATGGATGTAGAGTTAAAAAATTATAAAGAAATTAAATATCATATATATTAGTCAGCTTTGCTATAACTCTGGAAACAGCTGCTACATTAAGAAAATTCTGATTGAAAGGTGTCAGTGTCAAGTGCAGTTGACAGTATGTTTATGTTATAATTTTACTGGAAATATAGCATCTTTTGTTACAAACTTTCTGTATGGAGTTTGTAGAAAATACATACAACTGCCTAAGGTAATGTACTAGAAATATAATCTTTTGCAAGGAACTTTCTGTATGACATTTATACAAAATACATAGAACTGACGGAAGGTAATGTGCTGGCCACATCAGATTTTTTTCCATTTTAGTTGACACCTGACACTTTATGACACACACACACACTTTATTTTCTATTTTGACTTTTGGATTTATTTCGTGTTAGGAACATACGGAATACAATATTATTAAAACATATATAAAACATATTCCAGCGACATTATCGTCAGTAGTGGTCTTAAGAAATACCGTCTAGTAATGTTTTATCGTGGATTTATTAATCTCTCATATGCTCCAGTAGTGCAAAAATTAGCCGGTATAACAAATCGTAGCCTGAGTGCATCATTTCCAGCTAAAAAATAAATGTATTGAATAGTTCTTATTTAATTATAAAAATATTTATATTTACATCAAAATGATCTTTACAACAAACAAGGTTTAATTTTATGTTTTTATCTTCTTCGTTTTGAGGCACTACTAGAAATATGTTTCCTACTATCAGTTCTATTTGGGCATACTGCACAAAACACTTTTTTACAACGTTGTTTGATTTCCAAATACAAAAATCAGTAGTAGTTGACAGCTGTCATGACTGTCACTCGTTTAAATTCCGTCGGTGGCAAATGTAATCTCCACACCCTCATTGGTTAGGTCCTTTCGAACGTCATCAGGCGAAAGGGGAACCGGAAATTCAAACATTATAATTTCAAAGACAATTTTCTCATGAATAAAGAATAATACGAAAAAAATAAAAATAGGGGCTAAATATTTTTTCTTATTCTTTTGATTAAAACAAAGAAAAAAAACTGTGCAACACGTCATTGGTGGTGGAGTGATTTTGGACACGCTATATAGTATTATGGAATCAATCTATCTTTTCTAGTAGTCAAAGCACATCATATATCAAAATCTGCTACAGTTAGAGCTATTTGTAAACTAGTTTCTTTTTTTAACATACCATCATCATCAATTATTGATGACTTCGGAAGCCTGAAATTTTCAGTATCATTTATCTTGTACTGAATTCCATCAGACGTAAGTTTTAATCGAGGTAATTTTTTGTTGAAAATCCGATTGGAAGGAAAGAACGTATGAAAAACAAAGTAGAACAACGACCGCCATTGTTCTACTTACCAGATTCCTGGTTTCATTCTGAAATAAATCTCCGATCTTGCATCATGTATTTACACTACATGTTGTTTTCTATTACAGTATTACATAGCTCTGAAATACATCCCAATTTATGTCGTAATCCACAAAATCCATATTCATGTTGGTTTTAGTCATTACGCTGCCCCAGTTTTTATCTATGCAGGCAGCATTTTAATTCTCGCTGAGGAAAAAAGTATTCATTTTATTTTTAAGAATGCATTACTAAATGCGCTTACTCTATTATAACTCGGAATATTAATTTTGATGAATAGCACTACAATAAAGAATTTAAAATGAAAACAAATTAATGCTCTCGGTTTTTCATATTTTTTCTATTGCTTTTTCATTTTACCGTACAGTTAATGTTAACTGCTTTTAATGACTCACTGTTATTAATTTTAATTATTTGATCATTCTAGTCTAGAATATAAAATATATTCTACCTAATCTGAAAATAGGAAATTATTACCGCTGTGAACCGAGCCGAATCTAGGCACAGACAAACCTAGGCAGTTGCCTAAGGGCGTCAGTCAAATTGGGGTGTTTCATAAATCATAAACTTTTAAAAATCTTTATTAGTAAATTAAAATTTGTTACTGAAATCTTACGTCACATAATTTGCATGTGAAATTGTGCCTGAAATATGTAATTATATAAATGTAGGTATGGTCGTTCTACTTTTTAGCTAATTTATATGAGTCTGGATCGTTCTGTGATTGTTGTTTATAGTGCGAATCAAAGTAATATAGTGGCGTCTTGTCAGGGTAGGCAGGTGATGAGGCAGTGCCGCACCAGAAAAGAAATAAAGCTGTAAATAATTTAAAGTAGTATATAAATTAAATTTCAACATTCCATTTATGCTTGTCTTTATAAAAATCAAAAGAATAATTTAAGCCACCACCATAACTAATCTGTAATGCAGTTCACCTAATTTACACCCTTTGAAGTGCTTCTCGAATTGAGTAATTTAATGCTTAATATTACCTAATGTTTTTGATACGGCTTTCATTCATACGTGCGCTAGACAGCGCTGTTCGAGGCAGTGCTTCAAATATAAAATGCAATAGACAAGAAAAGTTTGGTTAGAATTTGCCTTTGGCGCGAGTTCATAGTTTGAATTCCCTAGTATAGGTTTCATATAGGAGTTTAATTTTACAGACAAATAAAAGATATTTTGTAAAAGAAATTAAACAGCTCTTGCTAAGAATTCGATAGTTTGTTTATTCAGTAATAGATTGCAACAGTTTAAAACTGTAGAAAAGGTAAAGTAAGAAAATTATTAGAAATTAAAATGCTTGGTGCAAGCAAGGATACCGTATGTCGTGATGAAGATGAAGCATGCACGATCAAACTGAGACATACGTTCAATGAACTTTGTAGTATTGTATTATTATTTAAATAATTATAATCTTTGCAGAGTTCATGTGAATATTATTGTACGAATCTGGAGATAAAGGATCGGTCTAGATGAGAGGATAAAAGATAGTTACTTTACTTTCCACACGGCCCTATAGACGCCGAGACCGTATGTGAATGCAATCAAACGCGGCATGCTGACAAATTTTGCAAATAAGTTCACGACATCTACTGTACATGTTGCAAGCCAGATTAAATAATATTAACGACAGAAACATAACATAACCTGTATAGCATTTTTATTATAATAGGCCCTGGTTTGCGACTTTGATACGTATGGCAATAAGTATTTAATTCTTTTATTTTTCTCGTAGTTTTTATAGTTTATCTACGTAGGGTTTTTGTATTTTGAATTTTAGTTGAAAACAAAACAAGTGTAATGGCTTCGACTGGGACTTTAAAAGATAAGAACTTCGAATTAAATGATAATAATATAAGGAATAATTCTGAAGATATTATTTTCTTAATTAACAAAAATCCATTTCATCGACTGTCTTATGAAGATAAACTGTTTGTTAAAGAATTAAAACAAACAGACCATCTCTGCTTTGTTCTGATCTTAGTACATCATTAATAAATATTGGAGAAGGAGGCAAGATGCAACTAACACCTGCTATGATAAATATAACTGACGTGTCGGCAGTAAAGTACTTAATAAAGTATTTTGTTGGCCGTGCATACTTTTTACTAGTACTACTAACATACGTAAAGATCGCATTGCTTCAACTTGTAAATTAGTTCTTTTAAGGAAGCAAAATATTTCTACCGCAATTGATAGTGCAAGAAAAATTGAAATTCAAAATTTTAATTCGAAGGTGGAAGAAATGTTTTGTGGTCTGAAAATCTATTTTTGTACATGAAAGGGGAAAAACATACAGCTGTACATCCCTTAAAAAATATAACTCTCAATTATAAGGCATTTGACCTTGAATGAATTTTTTTTAACTATCTTAAATAAGAAGACGAAAATATACATAAATTAATGAGTATTAGTGAATATTTTTTGTTTCAACATTGATTAAGTCGCAAACTATAAACGATTAAAGTTGATTACTAATTAGGTATGACGCGTTAGGTCCTAAGAATTTGATTGGTCGCCTGATTTTAAAAACGAGATTCGCGCGTCTTGCGGTTACTTTTGAAAGATTATGAACTGCCACGTTGTTGTACAACCTAACAAAAAAATTACAATTTTATGTTTCATGAATTTGTTTAATTATAATATCTCGTAATATTAACAATAATAATGTAATTATAATTAAATCAATTTGTAATATGTATTAATTAAATTTAAAATAATATTAACTAATCAAAACAAACAAAAACTAGTGCCATCCGCCGTCATACTTTGTGTCATAATATTGTCAAACTGTTTCAATGTTCTATAATTTATTTAGAAAAATATGCTTATTATTTATGTTATTTATGCTTAATAATAATTTCTTCGTAAATATAACGTATAAGTTTTTATATAAAAATATTTCAGATATGCAAACATGAAAAAATCTGTTCTCTCTAGAACTAACAGTTTGTCGACAACTGGAAGTACCAGCTACGTCACGCAAGAAATTCTTAACTTTAAAAATTTATATCTCGCTTATTACGTAAAATTTTTAAGTTGCGTTTGCACTAAAATTCTTATTTCATATTGTTTTTGCAGAATTTTTTTTAAAAAAAAACATGGTATAGGGCCCTATTGTGTATAAAGAACAAGATGTTCGCAAAGTATTTGTCATGTTCTTGTAAATTTACTTCGCTGTTAAGACTTTATTGTGCAGGAGTGCAGGTAATTAATCACTGCACGGTATCTTATTTTTTCTATATTGGCATATTAACGTAAAACTTCGCAGACACTAATGACACTTTTCATAACCTCACAAAAAGTAATTATGCATCTAGTGCTGCCCTGTCTTTGTTAGGCTGCGAACTTTTCTAGTTACAATTCACACGGATTAATATCTGTTAAATGCACTACCACTAATCAAATACCGGCTGTCTATCAAATACTGATGTTAAGCCTGTTTTACATTATACTTTTTTCGTCTATATTCTAGTACTAGATTCATCCGAGAAATTTCTAGACAAATCTAGCATAGTGTAAATCCGGAAATTTTCATCCGAGATTCTAGTATAGACATATGCGGTCGGACGTATTTTTCTATACGATTTTCGTCTAGATTGCAACACGCATGCGCAGAGTCGTGTTGCCAACTTTGCTTATCTGCCATTGAAGTTCGAAGTTTCGTACTAGTGCTAAGAGGTTAGAATAACCTAAAAAGAAAATGTCACAATTAAAATGGAATGCGTAAAGCCATTCCCTACTCCAAATTCTCTTTTTACCTTCCGTCACCTTTAGGTAAGGAAGGTATTGTCTTTGGTCAAAAAATTCGGTGGTGAGTTTTTGATGAATAAGCACGTTTTAGGGTCCCTAGAGTACGATTTTACTATTTTTACGATGATGTCTGTATGTGTGTGTGTGTGTGTGTGTGTGTGTGTGTATGTATGTATGTGTGTGTGTGTGTGTGTGTGTGTGTGTGTGTGTGTGTGTGTGTGTGTGTGTGTAACAAAATTTTCGTCTACGATAACTTCCATACTACAATTCTAAAAACTATAATTCTTTCGTATTTCTCTTCGTTACATCCATGCGAAGAGCTGATTAGATTTTGGTTAGAATTGGACAACCGGAAGTACCCTCATTTGAAGATTTTAACAGTTTTTCTTGAAAAAACTGTTAAATATCATTTTTTCACATTTAATGTTATTATAAATATTAAAGAATATTTTATTTTCTATACGATTTGATTGCATTTTATACCTAATATTAAATGGATATAGAGTTAAAAAATTATAAAGAAATTAAATTTCATAAAGTAGCCATAGCTGTGAAAACAGCTACTATATTAAGAAAATTTTGATTGAAAGATGTCAGTGTCAAGTGAAATTGACATAGTGTGTTTGTCTTATAATTTTACTGGAAATAGGTATAGGATCTTTTGCTTTCTGTATGGAATTTGTATAAAATACATACAACTGCTTTAAGGTAATGTACAAGAAATAATAATAAATCTTTTTTTTCTGCAGATACATTACACTGTATATAGAAAACGTCACAAAATAATAATTTTCTGTATGAAATTTGCATAAAATACATGCAACTGCCGGAAGGTAATGTACAAGAAATAGAATATTTAATTTAGCAAGGAACTTTCCCTACGAAATTTGTACAAAATACATAGAACTGACGGAAGGTAATGTGCTGGCCACATCAGATTTTTTTCTGTGTGAGTAGTTTATATAATTTTAAAATTTTCGTAAGTCTTTCTATTTTTCTTATTTTATCCATTTTTGTTACGATGTTAAGTAGGTATTACGAAACGTACCGAAGATTTCCGATAACATACGACTTGATAGCATAGATCTCGGATACAAATATGACTAGAAATATAGCATGAAAATAGACGAAAAAAGTATAATGTAAAACAGGCTTTATTAATTGCGATTCCAGTCTAAGAACTGCTCAAGTTATGAATGAAAGATTCCTCGATAAACAATTCCTTCATTCTTCTTTTGAAAACCTTTGTCCATATCTCACACCCTCAGTTTTGAAAGCAACTAATTGTCCGACACACGATTGGAAAACAAAGAAGTTCCTTGTTTGTGCTGATGGCGCCTGGCGTTTGATTCTCATTGAAAACAATTCCAGATCAGCCTAAGCAAAATCCGGAGTAGAACTACTACTACTACTACCCTAACCAGTAACCACCTAACCCTACACAACCTACTTTGATCCGCTCTCAAATATCGACCGCTAAGCACTTGGCCCTGGCTGTCGCCAGAAATGGTGACAAGGAAAAGGAAATGCATATAAAATGGAAATTTTGAAGATTTTTGTTTTTACAAATAACTTCTAAGTATGAAATAATTCTGGATTTTGGTTTTGACTTCTGTAGGACACTTTTTTACCTCCCGCTACCCTTGGTAAAAGAGGTATAGGGATCGTGCTAAAAATCGCATATCGAGATTTTGGTAAATGACCACGTTTTAAGGTCCCTAGAATCCAATTTTAACATTTTTACGATGATGTCTGTGTGTGTGGATCCTCCACTCTAACTCAAATACTATCATTCAGAAAATTTTGAAACCTTGTATTTCGAACTTTTTCTGTAATGGAAAGAGTCCATTATATTTTGGTGAAAATCTGTTAACCGGAAATGGCACTTTACTAGAAACTCAAAATAGTTTTTCTTCGAAAAATACCTTTAAATGTTATTTTTTCGAGATTAATGTTATTATAAAAATTAAAGATTATTAAATTTTCTATAGATTTGCATTAATACTTTTTCTATATATTTTATGAATAAATTTATAAAATTATCTAAAATTAAATCCTATAGCCTACGCTTTAAACAAACAAAACGCAGTTATTCAAATGTATGTAACTGACAGATAAATGTCACTATCAAAGAACTAATCATTTCAAAATAATATTAGTAACGTCTTAAAAAGGAAAAAGTAAATAGAACAATAGAAAAGGAATTCAATACAGTTTCCAGCATAAGTAAATATGTAGGTATGTATTTAGATTAATAAAAATTAACGATTCACAAAAATGTTTAAGCTAATCCTTATTTTTGGATTAGTGAATTCTATTCTATCCCGGTATTTAAAATTTAATCTTCATTTTATTATAGCTCCGGTGGCACAATGGTAAGAGCAACGCCTCATGTCATGAGTGCCCTTGGGGCTCTGAGTTCGAATCCAAGACAGGGATGTGTGTGAATGTGAACCTAGTTTGTAATTGGGGTTTAAAATAAGGCAGTTACTTGGATTAGATTAGACTATATTTCAAGAAATGAACTGTCAAAATTAGAGTAAAATTCGCCAATCCAAAAATAAGGATTAACTTAATCTTTTTTGTGACTCAAGCTGTAAATGGCGGGAGGTATTGTGTTGGCCACACCAGATTTTTCTTTACTGAAAATACTATGGAAATTAGTCAAAACAAACACAACTGCGACATTTATCATAAAATCTTTATGCCAACATTACATAATACAGTGTAAACCTAGGATGAAATAATATATTAAAAAAACTAAAAAAACCTTGATATTTAGAACATGCCCTAATTTGGATTTTTTTTATCAAGTGGTTTAAACATCGACATTCAAATTTCTTTGAACGTGTAAAGTTTCAGAACCTTATAGTAGAATAAGAAGTTGTAAAAATTGATGTAAATCTTTCATCGTCTAAAGCCACCTTAAAATTCTCTAAAAATATATTTTTCAGTCGATTGCAGTATTGCAGATAAATAATATCATGATTTTGCATCTATTTTTGAATCGATCAACTCTATTCATAGACATAATGCAGTAGATAATAAATTTTAGCATTTCACTAATCGATATTTCAAGAACATTTACATATGGAATGAACAGAGTACTCGGTAATTTTGAAAGCAGGTTGTATAAACTGACTGAATCGATTTGAATTATTAATGTCTAATTCACACCTATACTATAATCATCTTTGATCGGCTGAAACTGTTCGATTACATAACATAAATAATTTTAAAAATGAACAATAATACTACTAAATAAAAACGTTCAAGTATATCGTCATAAATTCTATTTTGAGAATTTTGAGTTATGTTAACCAGAATCAAATTAGATGAAAACTATAATCATGTTATTGATTTCTATTTGAGCTATTTTCCTTCAATTGATAACTTATGTATGAAACATGGAACTATTTTTAGATTTAGAGGATATTTATAATACTGTAAATGATTTGGAATATTCCTTATTAAACAAATAAAGTATTTCGTAAGTACAATGGACAAATATAGTACATATCGTAAATACAGTGTGGGATTAAAGTATGGAATATTAAAAAAAAAACAGCGAACTCTATCAGTTTTTTTAAAACACGCTAAATCAGGTCGATTATAGTTTTCAAAAATACACATTAATATGTGCGATTCACCTTCCGACTTTCATTTATTTTAAGTTATGACGTCATCACAAAGAAAATTAAATATAGACCTTTAGAAGTAGAATCTGATAATGATTTTTCCTTTCTTTATGATCATGCAAATAAATCATAAGGTTGCATAACAAAAATTCTGAGAAAAATCGAGCTGAACATTTAATAATAATGAATAATCAAGATACCTAGATTTCATTTTTCAGTTTAGAATTTAACTATTAAGTTTTTTACCTCTCGCTATCCTTGGTAAGGGATCCTGCTAAAAATCGCATATCGAGATTTTGGTAAATGACCACGTTTTAATGTCCCTAGAATCCAATTTTAACATTTGTACGATGATGTATGTGTGTATGGATCCTCCACTCTAACTCAAATACTATTATTCAGAAAATTTTGAAACCGTGTATTTCGAACTTTTTCTGTATTGGAATGAGCCCATTAGAATTTGGTGAAAATCGGATAACCGGAAATGGCACTTTACTAGAAACTCACAATAACTTTGAATGTTATTTTTTCGAGATGAATGTTATTATAAAAATTAAAGATTATTAAATGTTCTACAGATTTGAATTAATACTTTTTCTATATATTTTATGGTTAAATTTATAAAATTATCTATCATGTAAATCCCAGATCCTACGCTTTAAATAAACAAAACGCAGTTATTCAAATGTATGTAAGTGACAGATATATGTCACTCTCAAAGAACTAATGATTTCAAAATAATATTAGTAACGTTTTAAAAAGAAAAAAGTAAATAGAACAATAGAAAAATGTTTAAGCTAATCCTCATTTTTGAATTAGTGAATTCTATTCTATCCCGGTATTTAATCTTCATTTTATTATATCTCCGATGGCTCAATGTTTAGAGCATCGCCTCATATCTCATGAGTGCGCTCGAGGCTCTGGGTTCAAATCTCACTAAGGCATGGATGTGTGTGAATGTGAACCTACTGTGTAATTGGGATTTAATCCTGTTGAGGGGTTTAAAAAAAAGGTAGTTAGGGCCCTATTCTGTAACTCGGTTGTTAATTTTTAACCACTGGTTAAAATTTATATCCAATAGATATTGATTTGACAACTAAAAATCCCTCTTTTTATTATATGTCAACATATTTGATTAGTTAAAAAATTTAACCAATGGTTAAAAATTAACCACTGAGTTACAGAATAAGCCCCTTACTTGGATTAGATTAGACTATATTTTAAGAAATAAACTGTCAAAATTAGAGTAAAATTCGCTAATCCAAAAATAAGGATTAACTTAATCTTTTTTGTTACTCGGGCTGTAAATGGCGGGAGGTATTGTGTTGGCCACACCAGATTTTAATTTTTAGATATGGATAAAGATACAGAAAATTAGGTATATGTCATATTAAAAAAAGAAGAATTACTGCTACAAAGACAGTCATCTACACTTAAAAATAAAAAGGATATAAACTTTTCAATAATCATAACCTGACCACGTGAACCACAAGAAAACCATAACCACGGTCGTGGTTAAGTTACGGAATATACTAAAAGTAGCTGGAAGTGGTATACTAGTAAATTTTTATAATGCATTAAGCCTTATGCAAAAATCATTATGCATTTAAGCATTAAAACATTCGGTGGAAATGAGACTTTACCCTAAATTTTTAGTGACAACATTATGGCAGCAGGTAACTTCCGATCTGTATCCACAACAATTTCGTGTAATATGAGTAAAAAACTATTTTTAAGATAATAAAAACAGTTGATGACATATTTCGACATAGGTATTTAATGTAACGTTTTTATTTATTTGGGTGAAGTGTAGTAGTAGACAATTATTATTAATTAAAATAAAAGTTTGTTATAACGATAAATAGATATTAAATATAATTAAAAGATTATAAATATAACAAACACTACGATTAAACAAATATTAAATACTAATTAAGTCACTAAGATTATTTATTTAAACAATATATAGCTCACTTATTTATTTATACAACTATATTTATTTATGTTTACCACTTCTCGACATCTATGTATAACACCAACAATAGGGGTTTCCACTATTTTTCAATTTTTTTATATGCTATTCCTCATGAAAACTTATGTGTATCACAATAAATAAAACATTTTTATCATAACAGGTTTTCTGTAAAAAAAATATTGAAAACAGTATTTTTTGCAACTCGTTTGAACGGCCAATTTTTACCGCCCCGACAGCGCGTAAAAGACCAGCTAATGTAGCTAATGCTCAACAGATGGTGCATGAGTCTCTAGTGGCCTCATCTGTTAATTGATGGTGTACTAACACTCTTCTATTACAGTTTTCTTGAACTAATGCATAGGGGTAAGGATAGGAGTTTTCACTGAACTACAAACAAATGTTTTATTTCAAACGGAGTTTGTTTGTGACCTAACAATTCTTAAAATTAAAGAACTGAACTTCGAATCTTTCGAGTACGACGTCAAGATAATAAGACTTACAAAATATTTGGAGAGATAAATTATATCATACATAATTTATAATTTAATTTGTTACGAATCCTAATCAAAAATTCCAAATCCCTCGTCAACTGAACATCTGGGTGGAATGTTTGTATCCTGGTTTTTCCATAAATATTCTTTTACGGGTGTTTCAACTTGTAAATAATTATAGGCAAAGACATAACTACTGGTAATCCCTTGAATTCGTTGCTGGAGATTTACCAAATACTTTACAAATATGTAATCCACGAAATACAATAATCTATAAAATACGTATACCTTAGAAAATGCTTTACTAATATAACATACGGCAGATAATAATAATAATAATAATAATTGTATTGTATTCACATTTTTAACTAGTTTATAATACCTACTTCATTATTTTTACCTTCCGTCACCTTTAGGTAAGGAAGGTATTGTCTTTGGTCAAAAATTTCGATGATGAGTTTTTAATCAATAAGCACGTTTTAGGGTCCCTAGAATACGAATTTACTATTTTTACGATGATGTCTGTATGTGTGTGTGTGTGTGTGTGTGGATGTGTGTGTGTGTGTGTGTGTGTGTGTAACAAAATTTTCGTCTGCGATAACTCTAATACTACAGTTACAAAAATTATAATTTTTTCGTATACTTCTTCGTTACATCCATATGAAGAGCTGATTAGATTTTGGTTACAATTGGTCAACCTGAAGTACCATCATTTGAAGATTTTAATAGTTTTTCTTGAAAAAACTATGTTAAATATAATTTTTTCATATTTGATGTTATTATAAATATTAAAGAATATTTTATTCTCTATACGATTTGACTGCATTTTATACTTAATATTAAATGGATATAGAGTTAAAAAATTATAAAGAAATTAAATTTCATAAAGTAGCCATAGCTATGGAAACAGCTACTATATTAAGAAAATTCTGATTGAAAGATGTCAGTGTCAAGTGAAATTGAGATAGTGTGTTTGTCTTATAATTTTACGGGAAATATAGGATCTTTTGCTTTCTGTATGGAATTTGTATAAAATACTGCTTTAAGGTAATGTACAAGAAATAATAATAATAATAATAATAATAATAAATCTTTTATTTTTGCAGATACATTACACTGTATATAGAAAACGTCACAAAATAATAATTTTCTGTATGAAATTTGCATAAAATACATGCAACTGCCGGAAGGTAATGTACAAGAAATAGAATATTTAATTTAGCAAGGAACTTTCCGTATGAAATTTGTACAAAATACATAGAACTGACGGAAGGTAATGTGCTGGCCACATCAGATTTTTTAAATATAATGTTGCAATTTGAATGTGCTGCCATCTATTATCACATAGGAAGATATTGAATGTATTTGATGTATGTAGGTAAAATCGAATATTGTAAACTACTCCCATCACACACATATATATATATATATATATATATATATATATATATATATATATATATATATTGACGGATAACATAGAAACTAAAATCGATCCGGCAAATTACGTCACTGGCTGGCAGCGTTTCAAACGTAGTAAATTGTTTTCATTCATTTTTAAAAAATTGGAAACATATTTAACCATATAAGTAGTGTTTTCAGAAATGTTTTATGATATATTTTAGCGTAATAGTGTTATTTTTCAATATTTTGATTACGGTGGAAACCCCCATTTAACACGCGACGCTTATTTATATCAGACTGTCCAATCCCTTCGCTAACAGTACTTACATACTCCGGCATTTGTTTTCGAGAAGTTTCTAAAGCACTATTCCAGATAAAAACTCAAACACAATAGATTTCATCAACCGCGTAATTAAGCAGGTTCGGACAAGTCTGTTGCGTCATTGCTAAAAATAGACACTCGCTCGTCCCTGCGACGCGGCGGCGACATTACATTAATAATAAGAATATATAATATGGCCTGCGCCACGACTAGAAATTTTGCGTCTAACGAACAAATATTACGTTTTCTAATTTGTTGCGCAAACAGTTATTAGAATCCGGGTTTGTTCCGTAGTTTACAACTTGTAACTTATAAATTAAATAATAAAATATGTCAATGAATGTTACTTGTTCCAAAGTGACTTGAAATTGGAAATCACAATCCTAACTTTTTCAGATCCGGTCCACAAATCACGTTTCCGCCAATTTTTCCTGAAAGTTTGTCCTCCCAACAAAAAACTATTGGCAAAACTTTGCACGAGAAGTTGCGAACAGAATATTGGTAGTTCAATACAAATAACTTTGCGACTTTCGTCATTTTTGTTTCCATGTTCACAGCTTGATCGCATTCAAATAGCGTCTGGTGAATGGGTATGAAACGTGACAGGAACGTGTTTATCAAAGAAATTTGCGTGTAAAAAGCGTACAATACAGCTATGGGACGCGAATAGAGCCGAGGGAGGTTCGCTCCATAAAAACATTTGTCACAATGGGCGTGGGTGAGTTTTATTCGCTTACACCGAGAATAGCAATTCAAAATACGAATTTGATGGAATAAAATTGGTGTAACTTTGCACGAATTACAATTTGTTATAGAGGTGTAATGTTTTGTATTTTCAAGGAACTGTAAATCAATGTTGTTGTAGCTTTATACAAATTATACTTTTTACTTCTCGCCATACCGAAGAGAGATGTTTTCGGTCCAAAAATTCGATGGTGTTTTCAGTGAATAAGCACGAATTAGGGTCCGCACGACACATTTTTACTATTTTTACGATGATTTTGTGTGTGTGTATGTGTGTGTGTGTGTGTGTGTGTGTGTGTGTGTATGAGTGGGGCGCGCGTGCGTGTGTGCGTGCGCGTGTGTTTGTGCGTGTGTGTGTGTGTGTGTATGTGTGTGTGCGTATGCTTGTGTGTGTGTGCGTATGCGTGGTGTGTGCGTGTGTATGTGTGTGACGATTTTTTCGCCCACGATAACTCTTATACCAAATTACCAAATATTCCTATTTCCCCTATTTAAGCTTCTTGCATTCACGTAAAGAGTTTATTTTGGGTAAAATTGGACAACGGAAAGTAGTACTTTACTTGAAGCCCATAACAGTTTTTAATGAAAAACTATATTAAAATATAATCCAAAACTATTCAATTTTAGTATTTCAGTCTTTCACATCAAGGAGAATGACATATTACATTTTGGATAAAATTGATAAATTACAAGTGATACTTTACATGAAGCTCTGAACAGGTTTTTGTGAAAAGATAGAAACATTTATTTTTATAAGAAAAAACTTTTTTACATAAATTTTTATAAAATAAACTTTTAAAACTAATATATTTTATTTTTATCCTCCCGCCAAACCGTAGGTAAGGGAGGTAATGTAATCGTGCCAAAAATTCGATGGTGAGTTTACAGTAAATAAGCACGAATTAAGGTCCCTGCAACATGTTTTTATTATTTTTACGATGATGTGTCTGTGCGCGCGTGTGTATGTGTGTGTGTGTGTGTGTGACGATTTTTTCGTCCACGATAACTCTTATAACAATCTTCCAAATATATCTATTTTCCGTATTTAAGCTTCCTGCATTCATATAACGAGTTGATTAAATTTTGGGTAAAATTGGATAAATGGAAGTGATACTTTACTTGAAGCCCATAACAGTTTTTAATGAAAAACTATATTAAAATATAATCCAAAACTTCTCAATTTTAGTATTTAAAACTTTTATATCATGGGAAACAACATATTAGAATTTGGCTAAAATTAATCAACCAAAAGTGATACTTTACTTGAAACTCTGAACAGATTCTCGTGAAAAATATATTATGATATACTCCAAAACTTGTCAAATTTAGTATTTACGACTTTTATATGAAGGGGAACAACATATTAGATTTTGAATACAATTGATAAACCGGAAGTGATATTTTATTTGAAGCTCTCAACAGATTTTCGTAAAAAATATATTGATATAATCGAAAACTTATTAAATTTGGTATTGAAGACTTTTATATTAATAAGAATGACATGTTAGATTTTTTCTAAAATTGATAAATCGCAAGTGATACTTTACTTGAAGCTCTGAACAGATTTTGTGAAAAATAAATTGAAATAATCCAAAACTTAGTATTTAAGACTTTTATATAACGGGAAGCAACATATTAGATTTTGGCTAAAATTGATAAACCAGAAGTGATACTTTATTTGAAGCTCCGAACAGATTTTCGTGAAAAATAAATTGAAATAATCCAAAACTTTTTAAATTTGGTATTTAAGGCTTTTATATTAATGAGAACGACATATTAGATGTTTTTTTAAAATTGATAAACCGGAAGTACAACTTTGCAGGAAGCTATAAACAGATTTTCTTAAAAAAATATATTAAAACATGATCCAAAACTTCTCAAATTTGGTATTTAAAACTATACCTATATGATAAACCGGAAGTGGTACTTAATATGGAACTCTTAACAGATTTTCGAGGAAAAACAATAAAATATAATCCAAAATTTGGTATTAGACTTTTCTATTTATTGGAAGAACAACAAATTAGATTTTATTTCCGAACGATCAACCGGAAGTGATACTTTACTTATAGTTCATTGCTATTTCAAACATGGAATTGACGGGAGGTCATGTGTTGGCCACATCAGATTTTTTCTTTTGAACCTACTCTGCTCTATAGTGAAAAATGTATAGTTGGAGGAGAAATGGCGGCGGCAGCGCGTATGTCTATACTCTCTTCTATAGATGTACTCTAATAATAGGGGATTACAGCTCAGTCGAATTAAGAGAAATTAGTAAAAAATAGTGAAAGTATATGCTTAATAATGAATATTAATAAAGAAATAAAATGATATAATTGAAATACTTCGGAAATAAGAGGGTTTTTGTTTTAGCAGCTCGTCACTCATATGAAATCCATATATATATTATTTTGATTGGCGACTCAAAGACCACCTATAAATATATAACGAATACCGAGTTAGGGGCGGAGCCTACTACCAATGGAAATAGAGAAATTCAAATAACGGAGGCGTGTCTATCAGTTCAGTAGTGCAATTCTCAAATAGTTTTTATTTGAATAAAAATATTTTGCATTAAACTTAATAATTTAAATTTATTAAATACATTTCCAATTATAAATCATGTCGACTTGTTCAGTATAATAATATTAATATATTTTTTATAAATATAATTTAGAAATAGCATATATTTCAAAAATATTTAGGTCCACGGAGAAAATAGTTTGATATAAAAACTTATATACGTGACGTCACATCTATATTTTCAAATTTCGGAGGACTGTAACTCGCTTATTAATAGGAATTTTTCACCAGATTTTCACCGACAGTCCTAGTTTTAATTATACGTTCAGATGAAATTATAAAAAAAAAATGGTGGAATCCCATATTACCAATGCAAGACGCCTTATTCAAAGTAAATGAAAAAAAAATCGGTATAATTCTCCTTAAATTATCAAAGTCGCTTGTGGACGTAAATCATTGTCAATAAATCTTAAAGAGAAGTCTTTGATACGATGCCACATTAGACTTTACTTTACAAGAGAGATAATGTTTCAGTTGGCGCTAGGGTTGGCGTAGCTCAGTTGGTAGAACTCTAAACTCGAGATTTGGAGGTCCCGGGTTCGAACCCCGGCGTCAGCTGATTTTTCTCTCGCATTTGTACAGTAAATGAAATGCATGAAAAAGAATTCATTCATTATTTCTGAGATCCTGAGCGACATATATTTCTGTTATTAGGTATTTGAATCTCACACAATCAACACTCTTATGCCCGGTTGCAGAAACGTTAATCAACGCGTTGTTCGGTTAGCGGTTCATCAAAACGAACAAATGCAACGCGATTTTTTGACAGCAATGATTTAAATGTCATAAGAACAAGGAAACTGATTCGAATTTATTCGATTTGATGAACCGTTAATCGAACAATGCCTTGATGAACGTTTGTGCAACCGGGCATTATTGTAATAGAAAATTGTTATAAAGAATTATTTCCAAATGAGTTGAAATGTTTCCGACATACATCTATACCGATAGAACTTCTGTATTTCGAAAACAAATGCCAAGACAATTTGCATACGGATATGTCAACTACAAATTGCATAAAATAAATGTCAGCTCCTTCAAGCGTAATACTCCGCGACATTGTTGGGGGCAGCATTGCTGCACACTGTTTACGAAATGTTTCACTGATTCCCTCATGTTCATGTCAGTTGCAGATGCACTGTCGGTTTGGTTTGGTTGGGTTTAGCAACAAGTGACCCCATTTGAAACCACAAAAGAGGATCTTGATCGATGGCTACTGAAAGATTCTGGGCTGGGACACTTTTGATCCTTGACGTGAACGAACGATTGCGGTTGCTGCGTTGTAGGTTTAATCGCATTAGTCATTTGTCACTGGGTATTTTTCTTTAGCTTGCGTGTTTCAACTCTGAAATCCTAATTGCTAAATGTGTGATGGGGCTTGATAAATGAACTTCGGAGTTTTAATTATTAAATTGTTTGTTAAATTAATATGAATAATATTAATAATATTTTATATTTTTCAACAACCCAAAACACTTCCACTTAAGGTTTTAGTAGATGGCGCTTGAGTGCCGATCTGTTTTACATGCAATGGAGGGTTATACAGAGGTATATTTTCGGGCTGCCATCTATTGGTATTTTCCTTGTGACTCATTTCACTCCGTTGCTAGATTACAAACAAATCGCTGTCATGGTGACAGTTACAAGATGGTACCAAGGGTGCCAAGTATCAAGCGAGTGTATGGTCTTTGCAACAGTGACTCCAGCTATAATTATAAAGAATACATGACAAATGTGAAATTCTTTTAGTTTCCACAGCTGTCCGAAGACATTGAATCACATGTAAAACTCAAATGTAAAAACACAAGTGACAGAAGACAGAACTTTAAAAATGGCGTGGTTTGTTTGTAGTCCGATCTTCCATCTCAACTTCTACATCGTCGCATTCTTTCTTGCCCGTGACGTCAAAATCATAACCCTCTATTGGGCTTCCAAAATAAGAAAACACTACTAGCGGCAGAATTCTGAACTAAACGTAATGTACATAATTGTTTACATTTGGAACATATACATTTGTGGATTAAACATTAAACATTACATTACATTGTGGAAGCCAGCGAAAAGTGTACCTGAGGTCATGAGTTTGGCATTTGTTATCAGCGCCATCTCTTGATAATTTGGAAGCTCAATAATTAATAAACTTAATTTTATTAATCTTATATACAGGGTGTTCCGCGACTCGACCGACAAACTTACACCATATATTCCGGGGGTCATTACGATCAAAAAATGTTATATGACCTATAGGTGAATTCCTCTTTGTTTCGGAGATATCGAAGAAATTTTAAAAAAAAATGATAATAGGGGACTACAGCGTAATTGAATTAAGAGAAATTAGAAAAAAAATATTGAAAGTATATGCTTAATAATGAAAATTAATAAAGAAATAAAACGATATAATTGAAATACTTCGGAAATAATGGAGTTTTTGTTATAGCAGCTCATCACTCATATGAATTCCATATATATTATTTTGATTGGCGGCTCAAAGACCACCTATAAATATATAGCGAATACCAAGTTAGGGGAGGAGCCTATTACCATTGGAAATAGAGAAATTCAAATAGCGGAGGCGTGGCTATCAGTCCAGTACTGCAATTCTCAAACAGTTTTTATATGAATATAAATGTTTCGCTTTGAACTTAATAATTTAAATACACTTCTAATTATAAGTCATGTAGACTTGTACAGTATAATAATAATAATTTATTTTTTACAAATACAATTTAGAAAAAGCATATATTTCATGAACATTTAGGTCCAAGAAGAAAACAGTTTGATATAAAAACTTATATTCGTGACGTCACATCTATATTTTCAAATTTCGTGGGACTATAACTCGCTTATTAATAGAAATTTTTTCACCGACAGTCTTAAATTTACTTATACGTAAAAGAAATGGTGGAATCCCCTATTGAGTTAGCCTTGACGATACCCAGATCGCATTTTTCCTCACCACACAACATTTTCAAACGTTTTTCGTTACTTCAAAGAGACAGGATTTTTCCCACATCGTCGTGGTATGTGGTTCCAGCAAGGTGAGGTACATTTTGGGAGAAAAGTGACGGTGTTTCTTATAAATAAATAAATAAAATAAATATATCACGGCATATTACTTATTGTTGGGTGTTCCAATCTGCTCTGTACGCAGTTATCGGTAATGATGATGACATATTTGTACCGTGCGGGCGTTTACCAGGCGTCACCTCACGGGCACTCATTACTGGTGTTGAGAGTGCACCACAGGGGTCAATTTGGTGCCAATTAAATTTCGAAATATTTGGCGTCGGTGTTTCGTAATAAAAAAATTCCGGAAAGGTGGATAGGACGAGGTGGTCCTGTACATTGGCCAGCTCGGTCACCTGACTTGTCGCCTTCAGATTTTTTTCTGTGGGGTAGCCTCAAATTTCGTCATATAACATTTTTTGTTCGCAATGATCCCCGGAATATATGGTATAAGTTTATTGATCGAGTCGCGGAACACTCCGTATAAAAGTGGGTCTCATGGCCGCGGGCCTGAATTGGAATTAAACGAAAGAGACTCTTTTGTTTCTGAAAATATGTAAATTGATGTAAACAAAGCTATAATTTTGTTGACACAAGCAGTGTTTGGTCAGTGGAACTATTTGGGGAGTGATGAAGATTGATATCGCACGACTGTTTCGGATTCTTCGGTTCTTTGTTCTTCGGTATTCCACTTGAACACGTTTTGCTGCGTCATCGTCTTTTCAAATGAAAGCATCACACTTGACTAACTTACACAGTATTAAACATTGGATCTTATTTGATAGCCCGAAAAAGATTACCATGCGTAAAATAACATAATAATCCTAAACATTTTCCCAAAATGTGATGAATAAGAATCTCCACTTTTTTTATGAAACTGAAATTTCATCTAAATTAAAAGCTATCTGTTTCTGTAGTTCTAAAAAGTTTTTATTGTTCGTTAAGCCGTAATAATATTTTGTTCTCAAACAGTAATAGAGGTCACTAATAATGAGAACCTTAGCACAGCACAATATTTCTCCCGATAGGTTCGCTAGATAGCTAGTTACTGTTAACCTTCAAAAGACTTTGAAACGTCAAACTGCGAAAAACAGTGGTCAAACATAACCATTAATTAAAATAAAATTAATAAAGTTAAACTTTACGTATTTATTAAATTATATAAGCGTTTGTTTTATTGCATCAATTGTATATTATTTTCAGATTATTTTATATTTGTGTTTATAATATTATGACCCAACCATGAAGAGTCTAAATAGGGTTGTTCAGTAATTACGTCATATGCGACGCGCTTTATTTAAACTACTGTCCTACCAGTAAACACATCTTTCAAAGTGAACCTTACTCGCGAATAAAATTAAGCCGTAGCCATCTAGTGGCAAAATAAGAACTATTTTTTGTCGTACTTCAATGAAAACGCTATGTGGGCTAGTGTTATTTTATTTAGTTATTATTTGTGAACAGTAAGTCTTTGTTTTACTATTTCTATTTTACGTGTTCAATACATAGGTATTGACCAAAATCAGATTTTTTGAAGACTACTTTCCAGTTTAAATCTGTTTTATCCTTAACCTGTTTTACACTTTCCTATTTAATGACTGAAAGTTTCCTGATTTTTTCTTCATTTACTCTATTTTCTACTGACAATTCCTTGAAGAATTATTGGAATTTAAAAATTTATATAATTCTCTTTATGAGAGGTGAAGATTATTTTCCAAGAACATTGTCATATTTATCTGCAAATAAACAAATTTTGAAACGTCCATGCACAAAATTGAAATAATAACATTGAAACTTATCTTCAAACTTATCAGTAAGTAAACTAAAACCTGCCTAAATATTTTAATAATAGAATAAAACACTCTTGAAAACCGCGTTTTTAACATGTAAACAAGTACGTTTGAAAATGACAGTATGACAATCATCCGACATCTTGGTTGATAACAGCGCCGCCACCGGTGATTTTATTCACGAATTGCCACAGCAATTAAGAACTATGATTTTAAGCAGTTCATTAAGTCTCACTTAATTATGAAAAGTTAGCTATTTACGCTATCATTCAGTTAAGTTTGAATATTACCTTTTCAATTAAATAAAACAGTACGCTAATTTATAATAACAACTGCGTCGAAAGAACAGTCTGAAGTTAGCATGGGACAGAGCTGAAGATCGAGTCTGAAATGAGTAAGGGACAAAACATATGATAGATCACGTGATCTTCCGTGCCCTATATGTCAAATATTATGCAGTTGGTACTGAAAAAAGTAACCAAAAACTTTTAAGAAAATCGGGGAAAATAGAACTTGTTCTAATTTTCACAATTTATTGTACGATTTATTTTCAAAATAAGTCGAAGATCGCAAAATCGAAGTGTTTAAACAGCTATTACAGTAGGGAAGGATCAATTTTCTTCTTCTGGTAACACTGGTTACGGACGTATTGTTTATCCTGTTTACCACGTGTTTATCGTTCATAGCCATGGCATATTCCAGTGTTTGCAACGCAGTCTTGCGTAATGATATTGCTAAATTATCTAAAATTATTAAAAAAGGCAAAAGAATTGACATCCAAGATAATCTGGGATACACGCCTTTGCATCTTGCTGTTGAAAAATTATAGTAAGGTTATGTTACTCATACAGGGTGTTTCTATACTTTCGGATTAATCTTTAAGGGATGATAATACAGCTAAAAGTAAGTCAAAATGTTTTAATCCAAAAATTCCAATTCTTAACTATTTCCGAGATATAGATCATATGATTTACTGATTTTTCGTCTTTTTCCGTCCGTCACCTTTAGGTACGGAAGGTATTGTCTTTAGTCAAAAAAATCGGTGATGGGTTTTTAATGAATAAGCACGTTTTAGGATCCCTAGAATACGATTTTACTATTTTTACGATGATGTATGGATGTATGTATGTGTGAGTGTGAGACAATTCTTTCGCATCGCATAACTCCATCACCTTTCCAAAAATTATAATTTTTGCGTATTCCTTTTCTTTACATCCATATGAAGAACTGATTAGATTTTGGTTATAATTCGTCGACTGGAAGTACCCTAATTTGAAGATTTTACAAGTTTTTCTTGAAAAAACGCTGTTAAATTTCTTTTTTTTTCACATTTAATATTACTATAAATATTAAAGAATATTTTATTCTCTATACGATTTGATTACATTTTATACTTCATATTCAATGGATATAGAGTTAAATAATTATAAACAAATTAAATTTCATAAACAAGGCAGCTGTGGAAGTGGATACATCCATTATATTAATAAAATTTCGGATCGCATAACTTTGATACCACATTTGCATAGTGTATGTGTTATAATTTTACTAGAAATACAGAATATCTTGCAAGAAACTTTCTGCATGGAATTTGTACGACATACATAGATCTGATAGACGGTTATAAACTGGAAATGTAGAATCTTTTGCAAGAAACTTTCTGTATGGGATTTGTACAAAATATATAGAATTGACGGAAGATAATGTGCTGGCCACATCAGATTTTTTTCATTAATATCTTAAAAATTATAAGAGTTACGACTTTGGTCAAATATGTTTTTTTGTTTATCTTTAAAGGGCCCGTTTTACAATCTTTGGTTAAATTTGAACTGTCAAATAAACAAAATTTAAATGAAATGAACTGTCAAATGATAAACTGATCATTGCTGTCAATAATCCAACTCAATATTGTTTATTTAACTTACACTTAAAATTCTAACCGGAGAGTGTAAAATTGGCCCTATAGACAGATTTTAATTTTCTAAAAATTTGTCATAATAAGTCAACTGATTTTTGGATGAATTTTTTTTGAGAATTGGACATGTCGGATTAAGACTTTTTGACTTTTAGCTGTATTATCATCCCTTAATGTTTGATCCATAAGTATAGAAACACCCTGTATATATAACGGGCGCACATGTTACCCTTAGTCTGTAGCCAATCATGGTTTGGTGTGAGACTGTATCGATGCGTTGGTAACAATTTGATTGTTGACGTTTAAAAAGTAAGGAAATGGTTGAGAAATTATTCATTTATAAAAATCTAAACTTTTGATAATTATCGGCCGTTGTAGCTGTATGAAATTATTTAAATATTAAATAAAACATATTTTAACCTTTCCAAATCTGAACTGTCAGAGATGTCATCCGTCATCCATACGACAAGGTTGGGCATCGAAATTGGTTTTACACTGATAATTACACTGACGCTGATGCAAGCACAAGCACAAAACAATGACAAGATTTTGCTGCCTAAGCGGTCAACGAATTACTGACAGCTACTTTCAAATTGCCGCCAACGCAAAGTGACAGTCTCACCCCAAACAGAGATTGGCTACAGACTAAAGGTCACGTGTGTGCCCGTGATATACATACAGGGTGTTCCATTTAAGTGCTACAATATTGCTATCTCGAGAAGTATAAGAGAAGCTCTTTAAATTAGAAAACAATTTCTAAATTATATGACTATTAAAATGAACAAAACAAAAAAATTTCTTAACCAGTGGTTCTCAAAATATGTGATCCAACTTTTTTATTTTAAATTAGAACCTACCTTTTTTATTAGCTTATTCGATTCAGTATTTTTTTCTGAATTCAACGATATCGATATGTAATACTCTATTATTACAAATTTTTTGAGAAAAATGTAAAGTTAATAATGTATCATTTTTATTTAAATATGACTATACAAAGAGTGCTATGGAAAAAACAAATAAATCAAATGAAGGAATAATTACAAATACTTTTATAATTTTCTTTAACTTGTGAATAATTATTATTTAAACAAGATAAAATACATAAATAATATTAACAATTGTTTTATTGATTTATTTATTTTTTCCGCTCTTTCTTTGAGGCGCGGGCAGACACGTGACTTTGACAAGTGGTTGTAGGGCCCCACAAGGTTGCCAAGTATATAGCTTGTGTACCTTGTCTGTGTTGCCAAATCAATTTAAGCGTAAAATTAATAAATAAAATTGTAAAACTAATTATTAATGAATATCATGTTTTATTTTCTAACGCATAAATTTAATTTTTAAAATATTTTATATAAAAATACCATCAGTTTATGATGAATGTTCTATTTTATAAAAATTAAGTTTAATGTGTCAGAAAATAAAACAACATGATATTCATTAATAATAACTAGTTTTACAATTTTATTTATTAATTTTACGCTTAAATTGATTTGGCAACACAGGCAAGTTACACAAGCTGTATACTTGGCACCCTTGTGGGGCCCTATAAGCACTTGTCAAAGTCACTTGTCTGCCCGTCAAAGAAAGAGCTCTATGGAAAAAACAAATAAATCAATAAAACAATTGTTAATATTATTTATGTATTTTATCTTGTTTAAATAATAATTATTCACAAGTTAAAGAAAATTATAAAAGTTTTTGTAATTATTTCTTTATTTGATATATTTGTTTTTTCCATAGCACTCTTTGTAAAGTCATATTTAAATAAAAATGATACATTATTAATTTTACATTTTTCTCAAAAAATTTGAAATAATATAGTATTACATATGGATATCGCTGAATTCAGAAAAAAATACTGAATCGAATAAGCTAATAAAAAAGGTAGGTTCTAATTCAAAATTTAAAAAAAATGTTTTATTCATTTTAATAGTCATATAATTTAGAAATTGTTTGCTAATTTAACGAACTTCGTATTTCTTATATTTCTGGAGATAGCAATAGTGTAGCACTTAAATGGAACAGCCTGTATATGCTATTTTATTATTCATAAGTTATTATTGGTTATTATTTTACAGCACCGGATGTGTGACATTGTTATTGCAACATCCTCAATGCCCTATCAATGTACAAAGTATTGTTGAAGGATACACAAGCTTATATCTAGCTTGTAGCAATAAGTCATCTATTAAAATTATAAAAAGTTTGTTGGAGAAAGGAGCAGACACCAATATTGGAAATAATGAAAAAAAATATCCTTTGCATATAGTATGCAAGAACGGAAATTTAAATATAACGAAAATGTTGCTCGATTATGGCGCAGATATTAACGTTCAAGATATAAATAACGACACACCGTTGCACTATGCCGTAGACAATAATCAAAAATTGGTGGTCCAATATTTATTAAAATGTGGAGCGATTACAAATTTGACAAATTTGGACGGCTTCAATCCGTTAATGTTGTGTGTAGCGCGACAAAACGAAGATATATTCCACATGCTTTTACCTTTAACCGCAGACTTAAGTCAACAAGGAACAAAGGAAGAAACAGCGCTTAAAATAGCCATCAGGGTTGGAAATTACAATATGGTGCAGGAGATAGTCAACCAAGACACGGATCGTATTTTTCATTCATTAAATTCTGCTTTGAGTTTTAGAGAACTTTATGAATTGAATAAACTAGAAATATTTAAACTTATTTGGTCTAAAGTGAATCATAAATTACTATTTCAAAATGAACATTTTATATACTATTTAACACATATATTAGAATTATATAAAAATTTAGAACATTTGGCAATTATCTTTCAAACTGAAAATTTAAATTTGGGAAAAGGAAACAGTGGTTATATTTTTAATCACCTTTTTGGAGTGGATCCAGACAATGAATATTTTGTTGACAAAATGGACAAATTAATTTGTATCTTAAAAGGTGTATGTAAGCAAGATGAAATAATCTGCAATTTCCATACATTTTGTTTTAAACCGTTTTGTGTATTTATTAAAAACTGTCCATATAGGGATATTTTGATCACTACTATTTTAACTGAGGCTGGTATTCTAATAACTTATAATTGTGTGTTATATGCTTTTTCAATTAATTTGGAAATAGGTAGTTTAGTTTTACAATATTGTTCGGATTTGTTCGACCCATCAGAATTTATTAATTTACTAACAAGCTTCATTGTAAAAAGTAATGATTATAAATTATATTTGATAAAATTATTTCCCGGCATTCATATAGAGGACGATAAAGACTTAATGGAACATTTAAAATATTTGGTGCAGTTTCACACGCCATGTTTAATGACAATGAAACAAACGTTACAGTTAACGAACAGTGCCGATGTTAGAAGTTTATTTGAAATATTTTCTGGAAAAGTGAAAAGTTTAACAGAGATGTGTAGAGATGTAGTCAGAGGTTGTGTCGGACGTTGTCTACCCCAAAACACACTACATGTGAATATGGTAGATTTCCATGAAGCAATTAAAAAATTAGATTGTCCATTGGATGTTCAACATCTTTTGTTATTTAAAAAACCGGTTAACATAATGTAAATAATATATTGTTTGTGTATATTTAATAACTGATAATGGGTACACTAAATTATTTTTTTCTAAAAAATGTAAAAAAAGATTATATTCTTAATCGTATTTTTGTAATATTGCTATTAAGTAAATTAATATTTTTCTAATAAAATTGTTTTATTTATGAAGAAATATTTTATATATATATAAAATCCCTAAATTGTTTGACATTTGTTTGTAAACAGCTGGTAAACAATACGAGATATTTAAAAATGGCTGGAGGAGCTGGATTAAAATTAGACGAATTTTTTCAAACTCTGATTGATCTCGTAAGAAAACAAGAAGCTCTGTGGAATACGAGACATCCATATTTTAAATATCGTAGTAGCAGCTAATAATTTGTTGTATTATTCGTCCAAATACAAATAAATGATTCAAATTTTAAAAAATGACAACAGGAATTATCCTGTGTACCAACGTCGAGACTAAAAAAAATCTATGGCCCGTATTCTCACCTCTTTGAAGTAGTGTTACTTCCGAAAAATCGCTACTTCAACTGTCACATGTCAACTTTAATGTTAAAAATTAGAAAAATAAATTATTTTGTAAATAGCATTTATTTCATATATTATAGGTTTGATTACAAAAATATAAAACCTAATCTTGTGTATAAATAAAATTTCAAAAATCTACTTTGGAAGTAGCGCTACTGTAAGAGGTGAGAATACGGACCTATATTTCTTACAACTTTGCGTAACGTAGGTTGCAAGTTGCAGCAACTCTTGTCAAAACATTTGCAGATACGTGCATACGTCTGATTCTGATACCCTCTTTATAGAGTTTGATGTGCTCTAACCGAATTTCCATTTTGCGACATTGCACCGGCATGAGAAATGCCGCCATTTTGGGTAAAATGACACCAAAAACTGGTTTATTAAAAATATCTCCTTAACGGTTGATATTTAGAATAATTGAAGGTTTTATAGTGGAATTAGTCAGCAGAGTGAAATAATACAAGGATCTCCCTTTATATTTATTTATTTATTATAAATATATATGGCGCGTAGAATTTTAAATCAAGAATAACAGCAATGTGATTATAGTTACATAACAAGATTAGGTGCGATGTTTGAAATAATATACATATCATTGTAAACTATTATTCACGAAAGTTGACTATTCAAGGTCATTTGTGAGCCGCGTGATATAATTTCACTTGCAGCTAACTTCATTGCATTTGCATGAAATATTTATGAACACATTCTAACTGAAAAATAACAATAATTCATTTGAAAATTATGTTTCTTTCTAAATAATGCCTTTCTGAAACATTTATGTTCTTCACTTATGTTTTTGCAAAATACAAAAACATAGACTTAACTTATAAACTAAGGAATAATAATTTGATTTAAACGTCAACGCCACTGAGTAAATATTAGCACAGAGGGCAGTGTAGTAGATAATTAGGTATCTATAATTCTACGACATATGTCATTATTATTTATAGTGTGTGAGAAAGTAATGCCACTATTTACGTATATCTGTCACACCACATAAATTAAATAGACGTAGGTCAAATAATCTTTCTCTTTCTAATACAAAATGTTGCTAAGCTACTGCTATACAGTGATGTGTATTCTTTCTTCGAATAAATGACCTTGAATAGTCATCTTTCGTGAATAATAGTGTATCTGTGTTCATGTTAATATGCGGTTTACCGTCAGATGTCACTACATGACACGTTTTAATAAATATTTACAATAATAATAGTTATATACGAAATTGTTCTACAGAAAAATTCCAATAATTCATGTCTTATTAATTTTTTGTCAGGCGAATAATTTCGGCGTACGAGCACCACGAATTCAACCGGAACACGTACTTTGGTAGAAAACATACAAATACACGAAAAAGGTACTCTTGCTAAAACTTTATAAACGCAGTAGTTTTTGAGATATTCAGTTAGAGCACCTCAACCTCTATAAGACTACCAATTTTCAAAACTTCCGCTAAACTTTCCAAGCAAACCCCTTTCTGAGCATCAAATGACTGAACGAATTTAAATTGTTCTCAATACAACTGTTGGAAGATATAATGGCTTCTAAGTAGTGATGCAAAACTACTCGTTACTTTTAGATAGAGTACTCGTTACTTTGTATTCGTTTCGTTCACTTAAATGTTCGAACTAGGGCTGAGCGATCTTAGAAATTTGAAATCGATTTTCGATCTTTTGATAAAGTCGATTTGTCGCGATTGATCGATAATGTGCAAAAATCGAAATTTTTAAATATGAAATCGAAATACTATCGATTTTAATAAAAGATCAAAAAATCTATTTTAATAAAAAATCAAAATATCAATTTTAATAATAGATCAAAAATCGATTTTAATAAAATATCACAAGTTTCTACTACGTATACGGCGTGGAACGTCAAATGCTGCTAAAATCAAGAGATTTTTTTCATCGATCTTTATTTGGTTCACATTCTTTGTTTCATTATTTTCTGCATTCATTTACTTGAAAATGAATTACAGATTTCAAAAAGGCGGTAGAATGAGGCTTAAAAGTATAGTAAGAATTTGAAATAGAGTATGTATGACGCAGATGTTAAGGCGAGGTTAATGTCATTAAAAACTCGAATATTTTAAAAATTATTATTTTTTAAGTCTCTATCATACGTTTTAAGGTCTAGTTTTAATATAAATAATCATTGTTCCAAAGTGTTACTATCTTAGAGGATCCCATTAAATTGGAACTTAGCTCCACCTCATTTTAAATAGGCAATTGATGACTACGTCTTGCTTGCGACCCCCTTGAGCTTAATTCTCTAAGATCCACTTAAAGAATTTTTTTTATTTTTCAGAAACTAAACAAGAACTAGAAGACCTGATGGCCGACATTAAGAAAACTGCCAACAAAGTCCGTGCCAAGTTAAAGGGTAAAGCGACAATGAACAATTTTTTCATAATGAGATTTATTTATCGATGTTGTACGTTGCAGTGATAGAACAGAACATAGAGCAAGAAGAGCAAACGAATAAATCGTCAGCGGATTTGAGAATAAGGAAGACGCAACATTCAACATTATCGAGGAAGTTCGTAGAGGTGATGACGGAATACAACAGAACGCAGACGGACTACAGGGAGCGGTGTAAGGGTCGGATACAGCGGCAGCTTGAAATCAGTGAGTAAACATGGCATCGCGAACATAAATATCATTTTCCAACTGTCATTTCCTATCAGACCACTTTCCTTTCCTTTTACGACAACTTTTAATAGTTTCCGCCACTAGTAAAGCACAGGATATTACTTTTGATCACACTCTGGCTTCACGTCCTATCAAAATAGGGCAATAAAATGTCATTTCAAATTAAAATACCTATAGCCGGGAGATATTTAAGATTTTTTTAAGTTTGGGGACCAATTTTGTAAATAGAAAGCGATATGTATTCAGTCGGAATCAGACAACATAGCTGACCTTTTTCTAGTTGTCCCCTTGTTGATCTACGCATTTCATAGCTCATGACATTTGGCACTAACTCTACCTAGTGATTAAATTTATAGCGTAAAAGAAGTGGTAGTAGCAATGAATAATACTGTTCTAAAAATTACAAACGAAAATCCATTTTTCATTATAATATCATACTTATCATCGGAATTATTTGCAAAAATTAAATATGCAGAATTTACATTTTCGCTTATATCTAGTGTCTTATGCATATTTTCCGAATAATACACCGGTGAAATAGAATCAAGCGGGCGACTTTTGTCTTAATTACTCGTCTTTGTAGTTCTCGAAATCCTCATGTTGGACACATTATCCTGGACATCCCTTGTATACTTAAATCTTTATTGATCGTAAAAAAGTTAAATGCCTTTAAAGTTTGTATCTGAAGTTGTGGTTTGTGGTACATCTTGTATTTACTACATCGTTTATAGAATTATTTAATTACAAATAAAAATGAAATATTTTATTTTACTTTCCAATAAATAAATACTTTTTTAAATCGTACAAATAAGCCTTACTGATTAAGGAAACAAATTTCCTTTATCAGTAAGGCCTATTTCTATGATTTAAACAATTACATTTGATCACAAATAAATATTATCAATATTAACAAATACTTTCTCAATTCCTAGCCGGAAGACAAACAACCAACGAAGAACTGGAAGAAATGTTGGAACAAGGAAACCCAGCCGTGTTCACTCAGGGGGTAAGATCTCAATGTAGTCTTAATTAAATAATTGTAGTCCTCAGATATTACACAGTTTATTACAATGCAAGTTCAAATGACTTATACATATTTAAAGTTTGTTTCCACGACTCGATCCCCACATCATCAATCGCAATCATATGGCAAATGACAATCGTTACCGCGGTTACAATACAGTTTCTGTTTCATTTTTTGCCGTTGGTTGGACGGAGATAGCGTATACCCCTATGAAACACCGACGATGAGATAGCGAATGTACGTCTCATATATGCCATGTGAGTACAACAAAGATGCTAAATAAAAGTTCTGTAATTCTTGTATCAGAAATTGATGACGTGGGGATCAACTGGGAGATATTGGGATTTTCAAATAAGAAAACGGTAACTAGCGGCGAATATTAGAAATACAAACAGTGATACACATGACATTTACATGAAACTACAACTATTTCACCACAAAAACTCTATTATACATACTTGAATTATAAATAAAAAATCTGATGTGGACACCACACGACTTCCTTGTACGCAAGACCAATATGAAGTATAGACCCAATTATAAAATTGCACGTATTTGACGTAATTTGACATTAACATTTATTTTTTATTTTTTTGTTATTTTTGTCCTAATCCATAGCAAGCTTCATTACAAAAACCAAAAAGTATATGTTTTAAATTTATATATCTCGCTTATACAAAGGGCTAATTTAAAAATACTTAATGTGCTAGACGCAGAATTTAATTCTCTAAAACTCTTATTTGAAGCATTTATTTCTAAAATCAAAATGAAACCATTTTAGTGAAGAAAAACTGTTAACAACTTCAGGTATATCACTTCCGGTTAGCCTGTTTTAACCAAAATCTACTATATTATTACAACTGACATAAAAGTCATATACCAAATTTGAAAAGTTTTGGATTATATTTTAAAATAGTTTTTCATTAAAATATAAATTATGTAGTGACCAAAAAGGGAGGTACACAACTAGATGTTATAGCAGTCCTAAATACAAAATTTCAACTTTCTACGGCTTACCATTTTTGAGTTATGCGAGATACGTACGTACAGACGTCACGGCGAAATTAGTCAAAATGGATTCAGGGATGGTCAAAATGGATATTTCCGTTGAAATCTGAGAACCGAAATTTTTCGCGATTACAATACTTCCTTTACTTTGTACAAGGAAGTAAAAATACTAATAAATGAGAAAATAATACGAAAACTAAAGAAACACACGGGGAAAGCGAGGTGATATACCATGGCCGAGTCGATCAAATGCACTCCCCTTCAGCGCTTCGCCTCGTTTGTCCTTAAATTTGTTTGTTATTTAGTCAGTAAAGTTTGGTTATGTTATTTTGTGTAGTGCCTGTGATTAATTATCTCTTGAAATTTGAATTTGAAATATCACTAAAAAACAATTTCACAAATAAAAAATGAGTTTAACACAAGATGATGTACCGGAGGCACGATTTGTGTTTAAAAATATTGAAAACCATTCCGTCTTACAGTTGAAAAGATTGTTAGAATGCCGGGGTTTGAAGAAAAGTGGAAATAAACATGATTTAATTGAAAAATATGCGCTGAGTAGATCATATACTTAAATAATTATATAAAAATGTGTTCAGTCTGACATGTTTACGTTTCCTTTCAAAGAACAGTTGTTGTGATCACGTGTTTGATCACATGATAAATGTCAAACTGTTGCGCTAAATCTTGCTCACTGCATAACTACTTATTACATATTTTTTTACTCACTAGATGGCGTCCGAAAAATTTGAATCTCCATCAACCATTGTTTAATGCGATTAGCGCCATATCTTGGTACTTGAAAATCTCAGTATATTGTATTTATATTCATGACATAATATTAGTTTTACAAAATTGTTACTTGATTACATTGTGATTATGAATTATATGAGTGCACCACTTTTTTTATTTTCAACAATATCATCATCGTAGCATGTAATGTAATGTGATGTTGTGTGCAGATCATCATGGAGACGCAACAGGCGAAGCAAACACTGGCAGATATCGAAGCGAGACATGCAGATATCATCAAACTGGAAAATAGCATCCGTGAACTGCATGACATGTTCATGGATATGGCCATGCTTGTGGAGAGTCAGGTATGGGAGAATCTAATTATTAAAGTTTTCACTGTAGCAGAGTTGAAAAAAAATCATGATTTATTGATTTTATAATAAATAAATAAATGTTTTGTTTATATATTTTGGCAATAACTGTAATTTATAAATATATATTAGCTAAAATTATATTATTTTTATATTATTAATTATATTTAAATAATAAAAAATTTAAATATCAAGATAAATAAATTAGAATAGTAATTTTATAAAATAAATAATAATTATTAAAAGTAAACTATATTAATACTATACTTCATTTCACCTAATAAAATAGCGTTGTTTTAGATAAGGATATAACATCTGCCCTTTGATTGATCAAAATGCAAACCTAGTTCACCAAAACGAAAAAAATATAAACTATTAGATGTCAGTTGTCAAATGAAATCTACCGAATTAAATGATGTTTTATCCATGTTTTCTAGTAATTTTTAATATTCAGGACTTGTATATTTTTACAGATAAAATATTTATTATTGACAAAGTTTGCTTTCACAAATTTAAATTATTTATTTAATGCTTGTAAAAACGGTCGGCTCCCAAGCGCCATCTATTATTTTATTATGTGAAATAAAGTATAATTTTAAAAAATATATACAGGCTGTTAATTAAAAAGCGGGCCATAGGCGTTTAACATGGGAAATCAGTTTTTCCTTGCGCAAAAGTTCCCAATTAATTTTAGACAAAAATGTTTCAAATAAAAGTTGTAGATATTTAAATTATACACCAGCATCACTAAACAGATTTTATTTTGCATGTTTAGTCCAAAATCCAAATTGAAATTCTATAAATATTGCTCATTTGTAGTGATAGCCATGGAATTTAAACAAAATCTCAAAGAAATGCACATCGTTTGAACTGTCAGAAATTCGATTTTCAAATAAAAATTACTGATAATTATATTACATCGTAAGTCCTTAAAAATATTTTGTTTTTATAATCTACAGAGTGTCCCATTTAAGGTACGAATGCATTGGGATCTCGAGAACCGTAAGAGCTACGAGGTTGGTTAAATTAGACAAAAGTTGCCCCATTAGGAGACCATTTTAATGGTATTTTGTTTTTTGCGAAAAAATGCATAGGTCACTAGATATAGGCGAAAATGTAAATTTTGCAGTTTTTTATTTTTGCAAATAACTTCGAAGTGTGAAATTATACTGGATTTTGGTTTGCACATCTTTGGGGCACTTTTTTATGTTCTTTCGACTGGCGATGTTCAATTTTTTTATCAATGTTGGTTTTCGAGGATTGATGTCAAAGTTTTAATTTTTATATGGACGCCATATTGGAAAATTACGTCATTGAAAAGAGAATTTTTTTAGCTTTACAATGATATAAAATAGTAATAATTTATTTTTATAATTAACAGAGAAATTAACAAAAAATGTTATTAATACTAAAATTTACAGTACAATATTTAAATATTACATTTGGAGGACAATGGATAGGGACCAACAGCGAAATCAAGTGACCTGCTAGATCTCCAGATTTAAAACCTTCAGATTTTTTTATGGGTACTTAAAAAATAAACTTTTTATTCGGGAATATCAGAATGAAAATGAATTAAGAAATGCCACAGTAAGAATTATAAATCAAAGTAGGCCAAGAATGCTGAGAAAAGTTTTAGAAGGAACAGGGCGAAGGGCGCAGAAGTGCGTAGAACGAAATGGTGAGTTAATAGAAAATTTATTGTAAAGTTTTTGTAAATTATTTTGTATTTTTAACATTGTTTGTTTATTAAATAGTTATTTTCTTAAACAGCAGCCTTCGATTTACTTTTTTCAATTAAATTTAAGTATTAATATTTTTTGTTAATTTCTCTGTTAATTATAAAAATAAATTATTACTATTTTATATCATTGTAAAGCTAAAAAAATTCTCTTTTCAATGACGTAACTTTCCAATATGGCGTCCATATAAAAATTAAAACTTTGACATCAATCCTCGAAAACCAACATTGATAAAAAAAATTGAACATCGCCAGTCGAAAGAACATAAAAAAATGCCCTAAAGATGTGCAAACCAAAATCCAGTATAATTTCACACTTCGAAGTTATTTGCAAAAATAAAAAACTGCTAAATTTACATTTTCGCCTATATCTAGTGACCTATGCATTTTTTCGCAAATAACAAAATACCACTAAAATGGTCTCCTAATGGGGCAACTTTTGTCTAATTTAACCAACCTCGTAGCTCTTACGGTTCTCGAGATCCCAATGCATTCGTACCTTAAATGGGACACTCTGTATATCTAAATTATTGCTTAGATTTAATTTATTTTTATTTTGTAACCTGCAAAATTGAAATTCTGACAATTCAAACGATATGAATTTCTTTGTAATTTTGTTTAAATTTCATGGCTATCACTACAAATGAGTAATATTTATAAAATTTCAAATTGGATTTTACAGGTTACTAAACATGCAAAATAAAATCTGTGTAGTAATGCTGGTGTATAATTTAATTCTCTACAACATTTATTTGAAACATTATTGTTTAAAATTAAATGGGAAGTTTTGCGCAAGGAAAAACTGATTTCCCTAGTTAAACGCATATGGCCCGCTTTTTAATTAACACCCTGTATATATGGGAAGAGTATACCTACATATATAATAATATTTAGTTTTTAAATCTCTTTGAAAAAAAATACCTTCATTTAAGTCACGATTTTAAATCAAATCAACTCTGATATTAATAATTTTGAGCTATGGAAAATAAGAGTGGTATAAGTTAATTTTTGTGAATAATGAATTAATAGCAATCGATGTAATTTGATTTTTTTATTATTGAAATAGTGAATTTACATTATAACCATGTAACCAAACAGTTCTTTCGGTTTGTTAACCACTATTCTAATAAAACAAATTACATCGAATGCTATGTACGAATTCATTTTTTTACAAAAATCGCATCACTCTAATTTTCATCGGCTCTTTTATGATTAAGTTTTTTATGCAAAATGAATTTTATCTACTACCGTTTGGAAAAGTTTTATTTCAATATTGATGAGTTAGGAAAAGTAATAATTAGGTTTCGACATACGTGCCCAAATCGTGCTTCATAGAAAGAGACAGTAGCAAAACACGGTCACCTGTTTATGTTTACATTTGACACTAGACAATAGGGTCCTATACCATTTTTTCTTTAATTTTTTTTCTGTAAGAACGGGATGAAATAAGAATTGTAGTGCAAACGCGACTTAAAAATCTTACGTAAGAAGCGAGATATGAATTTTTAAAGTTAAGAATTTCTTGCGTGACGTAGCTGGTACTTCCAGTGGTGTTAGTTCTAGAGAGAACAGATTTTTTCATGTTTGCATAGCTGAAATATTTTTATATAAAAACTTATACGTTATACTTACGAAGAAATTATTATTAAGCATAAATAACATAAATAATAAGCATTTTTTTCTTAATAAATTTTAGAACATTGAAACAGTCACAAAGTATGACGGCGGATGACGCTGGTGTTTGTTTGTTTTGATTAGTTAATATTATTATTAATTTAATTAATACATATTGCAAATTGATTTAATTATAAATACATTATTATTGTCAGTATTAGTAGATATTACAATTAAACAAATTCATGAAACATAAAATTGTAAATTCTTTGTTAGGTTATACAACAACGTGACAGTTCATAATCTTTCAAAGGTGACCGCAGCAGACGCGCGAATTTCGTTTTTAAAATCAGGCGACCAATCAATTTCTTAGGACCTAACGCGTCATACCTAATTAGTAATCAACTTTAATCGCTTGTAGTTTGCGACCTAATCAATATTGAAACAAATTTTTTTCACTAATACTCATTAATTTATGTATATTTTCGTCTTCTTATTTAAGATAGTTAAAATTTGACTATGGTATAGTACCCTATTCATTCATATTTTCTAGGTTTTATATTTATATATTTAAAATCAAATAATTTTCTTTTTCCGATTTGACATTGAATTGAATTTGACGTTATCAAATATGGAAGACATACGTTCATATTTTACACTAGCGCTCGTAGCGGACAACTACGGCGAACCATAGATGTTGCATACGTCATCGTAATGCGGGCGGTTTAACAAACGATAAATTTAATATAGTTTGTACAAAAAAAATACGCTATATTTTATTACTTTTATTGCATTAATAGTAATATCTCCCCCATTTAGTTTCAAAAATTTGTAATAGATGTCTCATTCTCAATGAAAATGGTCTATTCGTTTAAAGGAGAGTTCGAATTAAAAATACGATTTAAAGAATCATTTTTACATATAAAATCTTATACGGTTGTACATGTCAAAAAAATAATTCAATTTAGAGAAAGTCTACTGTAATTCAGTATGGAAAAACTGACAATCATTTTTTGTTGTAACAAATTTAATAGCATTATTTATTGTAAATATTAGCAGTAACCTTTTTATATTTATTCTAAACGGTAGTAGAAAAAAAATTGTATGCAACACTTAGGAGAAGCATTTTTTTCCGTAAACGGACTGTTTACACGCCTAACGGAAAAATATCACTTTTCATTATTTGTTGCACAAATAGCTATAGTCTTAGTTATGTAGTAAACAGTAAAAATATTCTAATACAAAAATAGTAATATTAAAAAAGTTGTATAATTTACAAAAAAAAAAATTAAAAACTAGAATTTATTACTTCTTATTAAATTTTAGATAAAATTTAACAGTACATAATGTGTTCATCGTTCTTAAAATTGTTTGTTATATACAGAATGTTTCCTTTAAAACAACCAGCGCTTTTTTGGGCGAATAACTTTAGAAAAAAAAATTATGTACAAGAAACAATCAAGAATAAGGGGCTAATTTATTAATAATAACAAACCGAAAATTCGACCAGTGGTTCTCAAACGGAAGAACAAAATTATATTTTTTTAATCCTATATAATTTTTTAGCCCATTAGATAGATAATTTTTTTCTGATTTCAACGATATAAATATGGTATAGGGTTGTATAACAATTATTTCGTGAAAAATGGCATTAAAAATAATGTTATAATATTACAATAGGCTATGCAATACACAGGTATATACGACTGTTGCCTAGTTACGCTAGTAGTAAACCCATTTTTATTACATTATTTCTAGTTTTTAATACCATTTTTCTCGAAATAATTGTTATACAACCCTATACTAAAGCCGTGTTCCTTCGGGTTGTGATTCGTAATCTAAATGATAAAAGTGATAATGATTAAGAAGAATAATGTTTTTACGTTTCCTGTTCGTTATCCCCACTTTCTCATTTTGTGATCACTAGACAACCTTCCCCCTTCCCTTCAGAATCAACCTTTTTGAGTGATTCACATGGATTCAATTCAGAAGAAACTGAAAATAGACTATTTCGAGCGTAGAAATTTACGAATGTGGGGTGTGTGGTATCAAGGGAAATAAGATTTTACTACAAAAGCGTGTAATGAACCACAAAAAGATTTGTTTGAAATAAATATACTTCATATTCCTTACCAAGAACATTATTTTTTACTTCAATATAATCCATTTTTAATTCTGACTATAACACTTGACAGTTAATTATTTATAAAATAAAATAGGATAGTTTGCATTAGTCCACGCATTAGTCTACATATGACATTGACATTTGACACTAGATTGTGTTGTTGTTTTCTTGATATAATTTTTAAATCCTGTTTCAAAAGAATCACGATTAAATTAATCAGGATACACAAAATCACAATCACAGCCCGTAGGAACACGGCTTATATTTATATCGTTGAAATCAGAAAATAATATTCTATTTAAAGGGCTAAAAAATGATATAGATGCCATTTAAAAAAATATAATTTTGTTCTACCGTTTGAGAACCACTGGTTAAATATTCGGTTTTTTTACTATTGATTCATTATCCCCTTATTCTTGATCATTTTTGGTATAAAACATTTTTCTCTAAAGTTGTTAGTTCGCCCAAAAAAGCGCTGGTTGTTTTAAAGGAAACACCCTGTATATTTTTTTAAAATTATATTTATGTTTATATGAATCATATTGTATAGAATATTTTATAAATTACACAAAAATGCTGTATTATGTATTCTGAACTGTCAAATGCACTAAAAATTAATTATTGGTCAAATCAAAGAAAATCATAAATCTAGATTTTTATAGTTATATTCTAATAACAGAATAGTTATTTTTTTTTTTTCAATTTTATGCGAACATAAACTTTTATTGTACAGTTCAGAAACTATTTTATGATTTTGATTTATTACTGTTTGTAATATCATCCGGAAAAAACCTATTAACCGATATTTGTAAATGATTATAATTTCCATATATTTTAATTTAAACTAGTAATTTTTGAATCTATGCTTTTTTGGATGATATTTTTTTTGTTTTAATTAATTTTTCAAATAGCGAAGATACGATAAAAATCTAGCTATGCTCTGATCTGAAGAAGAAGACTCCAATGCGATTGCGATCAATCTGTAGGCTCATGTTATAGCCGGGGTGTTGTTAACTTTTCTGGGAAAATTTAAAATCTTTTTTAAACTGGTCTGATTGCATGTATTAAATGAACTAATAGAATGAAAATCAAACTAACACTCTGTTCTCTTCTCGCTTACCGGGGTGCTTCTCTTTCTTGCTCGTTTTTACATCGCGCAGGGAGAAATGATAGATCGCATAGAGTACCACGTGGAGCACGCTGTCGACTACGTGCAGACAGCCACACAAGATACCAAAAAGGCGCTGAAGTATCAGAGCAAAGCTAGGCGGGTGAGTCCGACCATTTTATTTAGGCTAAGTACAAGCGAACACTGTCCCGCTTCTAATCTTTTTCGTTTCGTTTTTTGTTTTTGTTTCTCCGTTCTCCGACGGCGCTGCCCTCTACGACCTTTTTCCCAAACTATTCCTTCATTCCTACCCTTTTCTCTTTGTGCTACATACTGACTTATGTAAATTTAACATATATGTATTATACTAACACTATCACATTTATTATAAACTTTCGTGTGAACTACATGAAACATCATGTACCTACGCGACTGAATGTTGTGTGTTGCCTTTGTCATCGCTGGAACTAACTCTTGTCTATATCGTTTAAATGTTTGTCGTTGGTTCTATATCTGTCTATATCTGGATGCGGTGTTGTTTGCTCCTGGCTCTGCGATGCTGTGACTAACCTAACCCTAACCGAACTGTTCACCACGGTGTGCTTGCATTATTAATTAACCCATGTATGAATTTTGATGTACGTTGTGTGGGGGCGTGTATATCTCTTTATGGCTCTGCTCTATCCGTCCCTTATTTGATCCTTTATCAACACCGCACTTGTCCTACCATAACCTGCCGCGCTAACATCATTGCGGCTGCACAACAAACAATCCAAACGGTGGATGGGAAATCATCAATCAAACATAGGGTGAACTGGTTGACCGAGTTGAGTACCATGTGAACCAGTCGACGAACCACGTAATTACTGCTAAAGGTGAATTGCACATGGCTGAAGAGTATCAAACCAAGGCGCGCAAGGTAAGGTGTCCGCCTGTAACTCTTCTCTCTTTAGCTGCTTGTCGTTAGTTCTGCCCCAATCCAGGCTTGCGACGCTGTGGCGCCGCGCCTGAACGACGCTCCCCATGCATGTTGCACACGCACGATTTATTTTCATACTTTCATTCACAATCACGTTTTGTACATTTTCTTTCATCACACACACATCCTCATCCCACGTGTTGTTGGCTTCGTAGTTGTTAATTTATGTTTTTTGTTTTTTGTTCTGTTCACAGAAAAAGATCCTGATCATAATCTGCCTCATAGTCGCTCTCATCATTTTGATTGTCATTTTATCAGTCCTTTTATAAAGCCTTCGGATCAGTCGTCACCGGAAGCCTGTTTATCTACCGCTACTATACCGGAGCAGCCGTCACACTGTTGCCGTCGTCGCTTCCTCATGTGATGTGTGGGTTCTATATTTATGTCTATATCTGGATGCGGTGTTGCTTGCTCCTGGCTCTGCGTTGCTGTGACTGTTCACCACGGTGTGCTTGCATTATCAATTAACCCATGTATGAATTTTGATGTACGTTGTGTGGGGGCGTGTATATCTTTCTACGGCTTTGCTCTATCCGTCTCTGGATACCTATTCTATAACTTTAGTAACTTTACCAAGATCTTGATCTTGGTATACGTCATCGTTTGATTTTCCCCCTCTCTTGCCCCTCTCCAACGATAGATTTGGTGATTATACTAGTAATTTTAGTGTCCCCATATTGTTGGTAATTTGAGAATGGATTGGCAATTAGCGAAAAAATTCAAAGTGGGTGACGTCTGGCGGCGGTTTTGTGAACTAGAGGAATAAGGAAACGTTGATAGCATACATTGAAACGTATCTAATTTTAAACAGGTTTAATTTATATTTGTTGTAAAAGAAAGTGAGATATATAGTGTATATTACATTTTCAGGTTTAAATAATGATCAGTAAATGCCATAGATACTGCTCAGTGCCACAAAGCAATAATTACAAGTCAAAAAGTGTATGTTTACACTATGTTTCAAGTGACAAAATATGATCTCGAAATTTTCTTCCCTCATAGTTTTGACGCCTCCAATCGGTTCTATTTTTTGTTGTTTAAAACAGGATCCCAAAATTCTTATAATTTTATAGCCAAACTACATTTTTATCATCCTTTTTAATAAGTTTCCCCTTACTTGTTCCAAATCTGTACAACTTAATTTTTCTATTTCTGCTACTTTGTAATACACAAACCCATAAACATATAAATTAATAGCATAATAATAAAATAATAATAATAATCACATTTGTTGTAAAACAATAAATATAGTTTTGATTTATACTATCCTGTTTATATGCAACAAAACTGCAACAATATGTTTGCATTTGCCTCCCAATTCTACTCTACAACTAAATTTGCTTTCCAGTAATTTATATTCTCATTTAATAAAATTTCAATTATATGAGGATCTCCACTCAAATGACTGGTTTTTAAACAAGATCCCAGTATTGTACCTGGTCCAAAATCTTTTATTCCATCAAAGCAATACATGTCCAGCCTTAAAAACTGCTTCGTCTTCCTTTATAGGACGTGCAGAAGCAATGTATTCAAAAATATAACTTAAGTTTATGTTAATTTTCTCCATATTAAATACTTTGCACTTGGAAATGCATATTGCCAGCAATAAGGAAAGAGAAAACTCCCCTTATTCCTCCGCCATCTTGCTACCGTCCGGCCTGCCATCTATAGTTCAGTTTTTTCGCCAATATATTTAAATCCGATATTTACAAATTAACAAAGGAATTTTCTAGTTGTAAGTTGTGTAGTACTTCATACATATAATATGTATGTTCAATATCCTTTAGACTTTTAGAGTAAATCATGTTATGAAATTATTTTATACCTAATGAATCTAATTAATGGGAACAGCTTTATAACATATGCATATACTTACGTAATTTTATTATTGCATAATAATTATGTACAACTGCTCTATGTGATATTTATTAATTACTTTGCAAAAGTAAAAGAGGGATGTAAAAAAATGAGAAGAAAAACAATTCATATACAGGTATTCTTTATTTTCATATGTATTATAGCTTTTCATTTATTCTTTCTACCGTCACAGCTATTCTTTTTAGAATTATAATAGCATGATTCAATTCTTTGTTCATGTTCGCCACTGCTTCACCCAACTCCTTGGCTTTAATAGACTCCACACCGATTTCTTGGTGCACCAAAGTTAGCAAAACTGTTACAGCGGGTATTGTTGCACCGTTGGCGGAAATTTGGAACATAATGGAGCTTTTACTCTCTAAATTCACCCTTTCGTTACCTAAGAAACAATCATAAATGTAAATGTTCGTTTTAAATACATATCCTCAAAATCTAATAGGAATCATACCTAGTTATCTTTCAAAACAAAGTAAATCTAAATCACTACTTTCGCTTTTTCCTTTGTTTACAAAATTCTTTCCAACTACCTATAAAAGCTATTTGTGTATTAAGAGCGCAAAATGGGACATTGTCGATTGAGAGGTTGTTGCCGCGCGACGCAGGAGCGAGGCATTCTCTCGAAATCGACAATGTCCATTTGCGCTCGAAACACACACAAGATTTTTTCTACAGTCGCCACAATGGGGTCCTCCAGCATAACAAAAATTTATTTTTTATTTATTTTTACTTATCGGTATTTTCCATTCTTCTTGAGCTATTGCTTCAATCTAATCTAAGCATTTTATACTTTCGTTTTTGTAAATGAATGCCCTATTTTATTTTCACAGCAGTGCGGCATTTTGTTTGGTTATGTAAGTGGGTAATGTGTAACTACAGTGTCATTAATTCCTGACTAAACGTGTCCATTAAGAATGTAGCCAAGTAACATTTCTCAACATTGTATAGTTAGAAATTTGAGGAGCGAGCGTTTTTCTACTTTGTCGCTCTAGAGCGGCAAAGTGTCATTTTGCGTTGTCAAAAGAAAGCGCAAATGGCTACTTTGTATATAGACTGTAGAAAAAGTTATTTGTACATGTTCTTCGCGTCATTTATTTATCTTTTTATCGCTTTTGTGGAAATTTGCGATAGATACGCAAAATCTAAAGTACAAAATGGATGGCTTATACATGCCAGCAAGTTGTTTTTAACACTGCGTTGGTAGCTTCCTACAGTTAAAAAGTTAAATGACATCAGTACCTAGTTATAAATTCCTGTAATTAAAATGGTATCATCTTAACGTCAAATCATTTAATAAGTAATATTACTTATTAAATGCTGAAATGTGTAGGAATTCGCTAGATCCGTTTACCAATATCAATAAGAAGATATGAATAGTCGATAACATACTAACTGGCATTCTTATTCAATCTGAAATTTGATTATAATTCAGTTCTCGTTCATTTTAAAGTAAAACAATAATTAGTCTAGTTTCAACTCCTTACAAACCTTACAAAAAGAAGAAAATAAAACCACTTAAATTCAATCAACACAAAAAATTCATAGTCGAAAGTTAAACGATTCAATGATGGTGCCGAAACAACTGACAGCTTTGATCTGAATAACTAATAGCGTTTTCAGCTTACAAGTCGAGTGCGCACTTTTTTGCACTGAGCGTTTTCAGCTTATCATTGAGTGCAAAAATTAGCCAGCTGAAACGTTTTCAGCTTAAGAAAAAGTTGCACCGTGCACTGGCTCAGTGCGACTTGTGTGCACTGACTCCCTAGGCAAGTGCAATAGTGTCATTGCAAAAATGGCGAATGAGGGCAGAACTCGTTCAGTGTGGTCACGTGAAATGTTGCACTCGGTGCGCACTTGCACTGTGTAAGCTGAAAACGCTATAAATTCCAAGATCCTATGCCTGCTTGGAATCCCGTCTCGAATTCACCGCTGGGTGTGACGTCATGTCTCGCAAATCGGTTATCACCGCCGGTGTTCGACGATATTCGCTGGGAAATTTACCAAGATGGAGCGCGTATCAATATTGGTAAAAGTTATAGAATAGGCCTCCTGATTTGATCACTTATCAAAACCGCACTTGTCCTACCATAACCTGGCCGCGCTAACATCATTGCGACTGCACAACAAACAATCCACACGGTGGACGGTGGATGGGAAATCATCAATCAAAAATAGGGTGAACTGGTTGACCGAGTACCATGTGAACCAGTCGACGAACCACGTAATTACTGCTAAAGGTGAATGGGCCCGTCCAAGTCTGCGGCTTTTTAGAAATTACATGTCCCATATGAATCTTGAATATAAATAAATGAAAACGAAATAAAAATTGCTATATATTTTGTATTTTTATATCTATAATAATGTAATTAAAGTTTTTAGCATAAAATGGCCGCCATGTTGTGACGTCAGCGTCATTACAGTCATCCAGTTACCCTGTGAAAATGTCACTATAGAGTGGACCATGCATATTTTGCTCATAAATTCGCGATTGGCTTTACACATACTCTAACATACACATATTTAATATATCCGAGTTATTTTTTATTAAGATCAAAAGAAAATTTACTTATTAAATATATTTATATTATAATTTACGTTTTAATTATTGTAATCTCAATACTTGTCATTGGCGTAATAATTTAGTAAATAGGAATGTAATGGACCTTTTCAATTTAAGGGCTATCTCTTTCTATCGCTGCAAATAGTAAGAAAATGGCGCGAATAACTGCCAGTTGGGCTGTCAAACGAAATGTCAAAAATATTAAAGTCATTAAAATACCTGTATTCTCAGTGAAAATTTGCATCGTTAGACATTTTAAATTCAATAAAAGCTTTTGTAACTTATTTCGATAAGATTCTTAAAGTTATCTGAGATATTCTCACATTTTACGTCTAAATTTTTTCGATCAAACGTCATAGATCTCAGTTTTTCTTATTATGCGCAGATCCCCATTGCTCATATCTTCTATCTCTTTAAATTGAAAAGGTCCATTGTTGGATTACTTTTTATTATGACCTATGCTCTGATTATTGTAATCAATACTGCCATTGTTGTATTTAATTATAAATTGAAAATAGATTAAATACTATTTTAATTATAATATATAACCTTCAATATTATATTAAAGAAAGTCTTAAAGTCACATTAATTAAAGCGAATAATTAACCAGATTGTGAAAACGAACAAAAATTATTGATATTACTTACCTGATTTTTATTTCTGTATAATATGTACTATCGAAGTTTTACATAAATTAACATTTACCACTATTCACTACTTCTATACCTATTCATGTAAGTAATTCAAACAAATATATATTTTGAAATAATATAATAACTATCTGGCTTACTTTAACAGCATTAGATTTATAGATTTTTGATCAGAGTTTGTAATGGATACGTATTTTTATTCTTGCAACATTTACATATTAATGGTAACGTACATCGGTTGTCTCTACTTATGACAGAATGACGCTAACGTCACAAGTTTCGCGCCAAAATTTTAATAATTATTTTAGGCGATATAAGGCATAATTTCAAGAAAATAAAAAATACAGAATTTCTTTTTTTAAATTCTTCGTAACATATAAAAAATTCAAAAAAAGTTGGACGGGCCCATTGCACATGGCTGAAGAGTATCAAATCAAGGCGCGCAAGGTAAGGTGTCCGCCTGTAACATGTAACTATTCTCTCTTTAGCTGCTTGCCGTTAGCTCCAAAGATCACAAATACACTAGATATAACTTCATAGCATTTTTGTTTTCGGCTGGACAGAAAGAGACAACTAAGGATAGAGATATGTAAAGGCCCCTCACGGAGTATTCGCTAGATGTCACTGCTTGTTTTATTAAAATGAACTGTACTATATTTGAATTATTAACGAAATCCAATTATAAAATGCATAAAACAAATTGTTATTAAGAAAAGGTAAAAGTAATTGTATATAATTATTTATTTTATTCTATTGATTTTTAAACAATGTTGTTTTTATATACTTGCTTCTTATTCTATTTGTAGTTTTTTCTAAGTTTATTTTTGTTTTATATGTGGATCTGGATTTTCAAATAAATGTCTAAAATTAAATTGAGCAAGTGAATGCCATGATTATTTAATGGATCGTAATCCAGGATATCGTTCTGAATACAGTCCTACCGAAATTCCCGTAGATAAATTTCTCATCGGGTCTCGTGGCCGCGATCCTGAGTGTCTGATCGCGAATCTGGGAAACCGGGTTCGATCCCGACCGACACCAAATATTTTTCGAATTTTAAATGGCACAAAATTGACCACTGTGGCCAGACAGAATTTAAAGTTACAAAATCGAGGCCCGAACGACCACAACTTCCAAACAAAGGAGCAAAATGTCAAATACATTATATGGACTGTAGAGACATCTCTCGATAAACTTTAGAGTAGACTTTATATATCTCGATCTCTAGTTGTCTCTTTCCGTCCAGCCGAGAACATAACAAACAATAGTGACGTATAGGCCATGTTTTGTCTAGTATATTTGTGATCGTTGGTTAGTTCTGCCTCAATTCAGACTTGCGACGCTGTAGCGCCGCGCCTGAACGACGCTCCCATGCATGTTGCACACGCACGATTTATTTTCATTCTTTCATTAATAATAATGTTTTGTACATTTTCTTTTATCACACACACATCCTCATCCCACGTCTTGTTGGCTTCGTAGTTGTTAATTTATGTTTTTTTCTTTTTTGTTCTGTTCACAGAAAAAGATCCTGATCATAATCTGCCTCATAGTCACTCTCATCATTTTGATTGTTACGATTGTCCTTTTAGCAGTCCTTTTATAAAGCCTTCGGATCATTCGTCACCGGAAGCCTGTTTATCTACCGCTACTATACCGCAGCAGCCGTCACACTGTTGCCGTCATCGCTTCCTCATGTGATGTGTTCAGCCAGTCAAATGGTGTCGAGGGACCACGCTGCTACGTTCAAGCCGCGCCCTCTCCGGTCTCCACGTACCCTGAATCCTGCCAGCGCGCGGATACGGAACCAAGCAATATGTCATACTTGTTATATAATACTGTAGAACTATACACTCTAGCGCTAGATCTAGGTTCTAGAATCTAGATAAAATTGATGTGAATAACGAACTTTTCGTATCCGTTCGTTCGTATAGTATGTCGTGTCGTGTATAACTTGTACCGCGTGTATGTTTGTGTTGTGTGATTGTTGTTTGTTTGTCTGAGTTGAGTTGAGCGCTGCTTGTGTATGATAATGGCTTATGTAATGACATGAGTCGCGTATACTCATACACTGTCAGCCACCGGTTTTCGGACTCCAGTATTCCGATCTAATGCAGACATTTATTTTACCAAACACATGAACTCTAGTGATGATGACAAAAGATGGCACACACAACGTCCCGTCGACGACTGTTCACATAGTTAGGATACTTGTTTGTTTACTACTCTGTTTGTTGTGTCTGGGCTTGGTCTCTGCAGAAGAAGATTATGATCCTTATATGCCTCACAATTCTGGGCATTATCTTGGTGTCGACGATTGGCGGCTACTTGGGCTTACTGTGAGGCGCCGGTGCGAGGTGAGCTGTTGATGTTGTAGCGAGTAGGTGTAGATGCGGTTGCTTGCTGTATTGTATTGTGTATTTGTGTTGCGGACGCACGCACGCGGTCGGGATTTTCGACGCCGACACATGGGTGGGGGTGTTGCAGGTGCCGCTGCGCTGGTCGCGGCTGCCGCCGTCTCCGCCGCCACCGTGTCGTTGTCGCCGTCGCGCCGCACCGTCGCCACCACCGCATCGTCGTCGTCGCAATGCCGCCGCCGCCTACGCCGCCGTCGTTGTTGTTTGTTTGTCGTGCCTGTGACGACGCCGTCGCCGACGACGGGGCGTGCGCCGCCACGATTCTTCGGCGCCGCGGCACTCTGCACACCCGCACTGTGCCGCGGCGCAAACACACTTTTGAACTTGTTTGTGCCCATGTACAAAATTCTATTAGCATTGTTACAATTGTCTTTATCGATTAATGTAAAACAAGGAACGTTACACCACAAGCAGTTGCTGTAGCAATAATATATATAATAATATTATGTGAATTTGATCTTTTTCATCTTTAAGAAGTGTGATACTTGTACCAAAACAGTAGTGGCGGTCAGGGCGAACGGAAGGGCGCGAGCGATCACATTCATACTACTAGCCAAGCTAAAGTGTTTTATTGAAGTTTGACGTCGTTGTTGGGGCACTGATGTAATCAGTTCTGGCATCTGCACGCTCCCTTCCGTCTCACACCCGACCACTTGGTGTATTATATTAATATAACTAGTGTGTAATCATTGCTCCTATCCCAGCTGTGTCAGATGATATTGGTAACTAATGTGTTAAATAACCAAGCAAAAACATTTCTCTTGTACATGTTTACGTGTAGCAAGTTATATGTAATGTCCTCTTCACCTGCCCTTCTGTACCTGTTCTCATCTCATTCGTACAACCTTTCTGTTGTTACCTTTAACCTTGTTTCCAACTTCTCTTTCCATTTTTTATTCTTCCGTTTGTAGCCTATATATTATAACACCAATACACACACATACACATTGATACATATAAAACATGAACCCAGTTTTAAGCTTTTCAATGAAACGTGGCCCATAGAGACTTGGTCGCTTCGAACGCACCTGTACAAATTGTCTCTTTGGTTTTCGCGTTAGAATTATATTTCCGTTATATCGTTCACGTAAGCTTTCAAAGATCTCTGATGATTACCACGTAATTAACTAGTCGTCGTGTACTTTAAAACTAAAGTAAAAATTTTAAAAAACGTAAGTCTTTCGCCAATTCTGTGAGAGCATGCGTGTAGCGTTAGTTGTAGCGTGTAAAACGTGTAACATTAGCGAATGTAGCTAGTTTTATACTTGTGTGTGTTTAAGCAGAATAAACTGCAGGCGGAGCACGTTCTCTTTCTTCTTTCATTCTTCGTAACATTATGATGATGATTCTTGTAAGTGTCAATTCGATTGGAACGCTGCTGCATTTACAAACACATAACATTAAATTTCCCGCGCGCGCGCGCCTTGTTCCTACCCCAAGTTTCCCATTCGTTCGTTGTTGAAGTTACCAAGCTCCTAAGCCCTGACCCTGCACCAGAGAACATCACCAACTCACCCGGGCGCGCACGCGAACAAGTGAGATTATACATTATTAAAACTATTTATTAATATATCGTAGTTAGGACGTAAAATTTTTATCATCAATGAACACATTTAGATAGACGTGGAGAATATACGACGGTATATTCTTCTTGCATACGTGTTGTAAAAATTAATACATTACATATATACATGTAGTCCGTGACGATTATAAGCGGTAGTGTGCAGACAACCAAACCACCCATCATACCAAAATATCCTTCATCCGTACCCGCTCTTGCTGTCCGTTCGTTGCCCTGAATCACTCCTAAGTGCTTCCTGGTGTATTACACTGCCTGGCCCATATCCTTACCACTCACTCATGTCTCACGTGTCCTTGTCTGTCTCTGTCGCCCACTCTGTGGTGTAGTTTACTCTATTAGGCTAGGTGTCAGAATATGTGTGCACTCGTGCAATGGAGGGACGTGTCGCTTAGTCGTTGACGGGCCGACACGTCCTGGTTTTCACTGGGTCCCGATGGGCGAGACAACGCCCCGAGCACGCGTTTCCCTATGTCCTGACTATGCATATCATCGTACTTTGTTGTTATCATGGCTTCTAATGTAAATACACCAGTAGTTATTAGTCCTTAACCATTCCGCTTTCCTGCAACTCCCCATTCCTTTCCGAGCGCAAGAATTTGACGCTGACACAAATATGTATATTAGACAATAATGATTAAGTATTGAACGAATATATACATATATAAATAAATATATTATATATAAATATAATTTTGTAGATATTGTGAATTTATTAAATGTAGTTTCTCTTCGCGATATATTGCTGTATTCCATGACCCCTCATCATCTGCCTTTAATACAGCAATACTTTACAAGGTTTTCGATCTATATCGCGCGTTGACTCGCCCTAGGGACCATCGTCATAGACATGGAAATCAATATTAAAAACTTATAAATAAATAAATATATATATAAAATATACATATATCTTCTGTACATTTCGAAAATGGAAGTAAAAATTATAATACATCTTCCAGATCATTAATAAGTTGTTTAAAATAATCAAATCTGTTTATATTCAAGCATTTTATTTTACGCATTTTACTTTACATATATTTTACATAGGCCACTCTAATTTGGGACAAAGAGTAGTATCATTTTTGTCCGAAATTAGCCAAGCAGCACGTACAAGTCCGTTCGTATAAAACCCTTGATCATGCTTTTCTTCCGGACCATTATTTGCGTGCGTGTTAATAAACTCTTTGACCAAATCCTCATCCACTACATTCATAAAGAAACGACAACCCCAACTCAATAATACGAATGGCTGCAAAATGTTAAATACATACAAAGGGAAGTTTAAAATTGGTTTTTTCTTACTCTTTCTTCAGTGAGACCTTTAAATGTCGAAATAACATGTTTCCACAAACAATTCCGTACAATTTTCTTCAAAATTACCACTTGTCTGCGGTTAGCACAAGGATGGTATAACATCACTATACCTCCATGTTCCAAATTATGCAGCCACCTTTGTTTAGGGAGATATTTGAATTCACCATATTGTGCCCATAAGGGACGATGATGACCACTGAAAAATTTTCAGGTAAGTAATAATTTTGATATTTAATTATTATTTTACTGACAACGTAGGAATTTCTTCGTCATATTGTATAGATGTATTCATGCAATAATGATATGCCTAAAATATATTCAATAAAACTTTTAGTACACTACATAATTAATGCTGCGTTATAACATACAATAAAATCTTTTGGAATATGATCACAGACATATTTCGGTTGCACTTCACGATGAACTTTAAATCTTTGCTGTAAGCATGTATAATCCAGAGGAGATCCATCCCAATCTCTAGTTATATTTGTCTATAATAAACAGAATAATTAAAATTAACAATAATACTTCAATATTTCGATTTTACTTTAGAATCATCGCACTCTGGATTTGATATGCCCATTTTGATACCATGTTTCTCGTCGGATAAATTAGCTGTTTCATTTTTATTATCGTTTACATCATCGTCGACATCATCTTCATTCTTTCCAAAATATTCTTTCGTTTTCGTATCTAGTCGTCTTAACAAAACATCATTTGTATCAACTGCGCCTGGATCACCTGGGAACCAGTTTCCTTGCCAGTATTTTTCAGGGTACCCTTTAAGAAACAATAATTATGTTATAAAAATATACATTTTTTAGCCTATTCTGTAAGACAGTGGTTAATTTTTAACAAGATGTTAACAATTTTCACCAGTCAATGCTGGATTATCCATTGTAAAATCCTTGCTAAAAATAGCCATTTTACAGATATTATAAATATAAACTATATTACCTATACTAGTTTTACATAAATTCACTAAAACAAATGGAATGATCAATTTAATGAACATTGCAGAAATTTGTACTTGTAGATACTGTTAATAAATCACATATACTAATTGCGGCGCATAAAACGGGGAATTTATTATAATCTTTATTTGTATTTATTTCCGTTTTATAAAATACCAACATTGCACATGTTTACAAAACTTTATTCAATATCAACATGTTTTTAAACTATTGTTTTCATTGCATATGTGATTGACAGACATAGCGACGTCAGCAGAAACTTATTTGAGCACTGAATGCATTCTGCAAAAAAATGCGAATAAAATACTTCATTATTTTGCTTTATTCAAATCTAATTACAAATATCTAAAATTAATATTCCAATCTATATAGGTGTATTATTGTTTTGAATTTTATTTAGAAAGAAACAAAAATTATATACAGCATGTCCATAAAATGTATTTCAATTTACTGTATACGGGTAGTTTTTGGGCGTTAATCAATTAATTATTTGTGCTGCAATGAATATATTTTTATACACATTGGAATTCTGTACATGTTCAAACATTATTTTATATTTCGAAACCGGAAACCTGTCACCGGCGCCGGTAATCAACCAATCAAAAACTACAATTCATGACGTTTGAAATGACGTCATAGTACCGCCAAGCGTGGTGACGGAGTATTTTTGAGAACTATTCAAATGGAAAGTGAAGTAAGTGGTGATTTCGTTAAATTGATGGACAACGTTTTTACTCGGTTACATGTAAAAAATCAAAAAATGTTAAACGCTCACGAATGTATAATTTTTGTTAATTTTAAAATTATGTTTTTTTTTTCTGCGTACAAAGCAGATTGGCACACCCAGCAATGGGTAATATGCCATGATGATATATTTATTTTATTATTATACTTCATTTCACGTAAGAAAATGGTGAGAAAATAAAAACAGTTTGATCTTGGTTTTTGATTGAATAATACCCCGATATTATCCAATGAACCAATAAGAAATATTTTTCCCAAGAAAGGTCGTTAGCAGTTTATTTATCAAAACTTTTAAAGAGTGGAAACAATAAAAGTTTGAAAGGTCCAATATAATAAAATAAAATTGACATTTACCTAACAATTTTTAATTCTGATAAAAAGTTCGGTTTCGCGAATTTAATTTATTTGCATCATTAGTCTAGAAACCGTACTTTTACAAGTACTCGCAAAGCAGTTTCTGTACGTGTAAAAGGTGGCAGGCTCGCCTATTCGGCTCGCCAGTCATTTCCTCCTTTCTGTAGTAAAAACCGTTTTACCTGGCTTATAGAGCACGAGCAGACACGTGACTCGAGGGACCTTGACGTGCTTAGAATCAGCTGATTTGTGTGCGCATGTCATGTTGACAAGACCAATGTTTTGACTTATTTTGATTTTTAACTGCTAAAATGTTATTATTTTTAATTACATGTGTTTTACTGCCATAAAATATTAACATTTTAGAAATTCAAAATCAAAATAAGTCAAAATATTGGTTTTGTCAAATTGACAATGTTCTTGTCAAAATGCGCACACAAATTAACTGATCACAAGCAAGTCAAGGTCGCTCGAGTCACGTGTCTGCTCGTGCCTATAATTTAAAATTGGTAAAATACTACAATTTTCTACATTTATTTGAATCTTTATCGTCTAAAATTAAATGAGAAGTATAGCGCAAAGAATAACTGATTTACCATGTTAAACATTTATGGCCCGCTTTTTAATTAACATCATCTATACAAAACGTATGTAATATATCTTTACCATCTGATTAGTCAAAATGTACACCAAGTTCACAATAGAGAAAAAATATTTTGCTTCGACTTTGTAATTTTGCATATTCAAGTATTGTACATTTTGATAAATATTAGGTATTGGCAAAGTTTAATTTCACGAATTTAAATGCTTGGCCTTCAAGCGCCATCTGCTACAGCAGAAGAAGTAACATTTTGTCATATGAAAAAATGTTGCTCATTTCACAGCAAAGCTTAAACGATAATTTCTTTCAATTTTTCTAATGGGTAAATGTTACTTCTTTTCCAACGCACACCGTGCCATTTTAGAGTAGATTGTTGGTCCGTGCACCCCGTGCACCGATGGTCTGTGGTGCACCGTGCTGTACGTCATAGTTGTGATAGTGTGATATAGGCATTATGTGCTTTGTGTGAAACGCACTATAGACATCAAGTTTCGCTAGCGCATGAAATAGGGAGCATATTTGAATGTGGAGGAATGTGTATTAACAACAATTTCATGCTACTTAAATTATTAACGTGTATATAAAAAATTGATGTATTTGCCAAATATATATTTGGGAAATATTTTTTTGTAATATCTGAATGCAACCTTGCTTTGTAAAATAATCATGGCGTTTAGACCTGCGCAAAAGGAATAAAGACAATCAGACTACGATGTAATTTTTATTCAGTGTGAAATGATGAAGGAAGATGATGATGGCCGATCAGTTTCGTAAAGTGGAACAATATTCACCGAAATCTTCACCTCGAGGGGCTCGGTCCCCTGTTGTTTCACGTCAGGATTCATCAGGAACACTAAAAACAACGATTTCTTTAGGGAAAAACCCGTCAATCGTCCACAGTGGACCTTTCTACTTGATGAAGGAACCGCCAGGTAATAAACATGATAGTTATAAATAATAAATACAGAAAATAAAATATTTATTAAATTTTAGGTGAGAGCGAATTGACGGGGGCTACTAATTTAATGGCATATTATGGACTGGAACATTCATATACAAAGTTTAGTGGCAAAAAACTGAAAAGTGAATTGTCTTCCTTTCTTCCAAATTTACCCGGAATTATAGACGCACCTGGATCTCAAGATAATAGTTCATTGCGATCAGTTATCGAAAAACCTCCTATTGGAGGAAAAGAATTACTACCATTGACAAGTGTTCAGCTAGCTGGGTTCAGACTTCACCCGGGTCCTGTAAGTTTCATACATATTTTTCAAAGACTTAATAATATTACATTTTATTTATAGCTTCCTGAGCAGTATCGCTATGTAAACCAAGCACCTCAAAAGAAACACAAAAGTAAACATAAAAAGCACAAACACAAAGAAGGTGGTCCTCCAAGCCAAGAGACTCAGGCAACTGATGTTGGTCAGGACATCCACGAAAAGAAACACAAAAAGCAGAAAAGACACGACGAGGAGAAGGAAAGGAAGAAACGGAAAAAGGAAAAGAAAAGAAAAAAGCAAAAGCACAGCCCTGAGCATTCTGGTGGTCTTACTCCAAGTCAGCATTCCAATACGTAAAGAGCTTAATAAACAGATTCAAACCCAAATATATCAATTATGCAGATCCACACACGATTATATTGGGCGTATATCTGTGTTACCGCGGAACATTTTATTAAGTACGAGTACTTTGACAAAGTACATTCATTGTAAATATATCATGTTGTATTTCATTAAAGCTAATTATTATTTAGTGTTTATATTTGTTAGAACAGAATTTAATATAATAAACGTCTATATTTATCAAAATAGATGTTTAATACGTATATACGAATTGTATATTTTAACGTTAACTAATTTATTTTCAAACATTTTTAGAAATAGAGTAATAAAAAATTTTGATGAAAAGTTTCCTTTTATAAAAAATTAAATCTGCTTTTTATCGTTTGTTGTACAGGTGTTAATGAATACCTGTTCCAAATTCATTTGGTGTGTAGGGAATGCAAAATAAACTAACTTTTATCCGGAAACTCATTTTCGAGCTACAAGTTCTTAAAAGAGTGATTATCTAAGTCAATTTTGGTTGGCTGTGAACTGTCACTTCAGATTTTATTTTAGCTTTGAATTGCAGACTCATAAATAAGCGCCTTGAATAAGCGTACAGTTCGCAATTACGCTAACATGGTATTAATGTATGGCAGCATTAAGAAATTCAAACAAATCCTGGCGTTTTTGAATGTATCAAAATATGCTCGAAAGATGCAATGCTTACATTGAAGTTGGAGGGCGTCATTTTGACCAATTATTATAATATGAATTACAAAAATGAATAAAATTATTTAAAATAAAATTAGTAAACAAACTCATAAATTACAGCTAACTAAAATTAAGGTAGATAATTACTCTTTTATGAGCCTGTAACTCGAAAACGGCGTGTTTCCGGCTATGATTTTATTAGTAAAAGACGGTAAAAGTTAAGTCTATTTTGTTTCCCTCAAATTGTAACACGTATTCATAATATGTTGTATATTCAAATGTTATAAAAAAACTAGTTGCAGCTGTTGCACAAAAACGTTTTAGGAACATTAATAATTATTTATTAAGTTAGAGTAGAACATAATATGTAAAACTGACAAAATATATTAATATATTTTTTTATTGCAAAACTTTAGGCTGTTATTTAAATTTTAATTAAAAATGCAGTGTAGGTAGAAGAAAAAGAAGAACTGTTGTGCGCAAACTCAGTTGCCAGGTTGGATGTGCTGGCTTGCCGCCTGAAACATATTTCATTTCCTGTTTGGTCATCGTGGTGAGCGGTCGTTGTGTAACCATTTTGTTTGGCTTGCTTGGTGACTAAAAGCTGTAGAGATGGCGGACGGACGTGAGTACTTTTGTTTTATCTGAATAATCCATCAAGATATTTTGAAATTACTAGTAAAATTAACTTTATTTTGCATAGTTATTCATAAAATACTAAATATTTTTGGAGTTTATACATATTTGGGTTAATAAAAAGCCATTTTGCTTGTACAGAATACACCGGTTATGGAGGCGGTGGAACGAACGCTAACCTCGGTTATGTAGATTATTCTCAACCTCCGCCTTCAACTGGAGGATATAATCAGAGTTATCAGCAAGGAGGAAACTCTTGGAATCAGAGTGCACCACCTTCTTCTGGTTATGGCGCTCCTCAAGGTATTGTTTGTATTTTAATTTGAGCTGGATTCTTGAATACCCACCCCACTTGAAACTCCAATTTTTTTGTTGCAATGTCTTAGCTAAAATTTAACAAAGAAACTCAAAATCAGAGCGCGGTAATAGTCACATTTTTCCCTTCTAAAGGCTGTACTTGTGAAAATTATGACTTCTTCGTTTGCAAATTTTCAGAAAATACTTAATGTAACTATAACCTAACGCATTAAATTTGACGAAATTCGTTTATATACAATGTAATGTAAATTGATATGTTCTCGTTTCGTGTGGTTGCATGCATTTCGCGAAAAATGATTGTTTTTTAGGCTGTATTTGTGCAAAATGCAACTTTCGCTTGAAAATTTTCCAAAAATAACCTAATGCGTACATTCATTTTATAGGAATTTAACCCTACACTTTTTCAGAAAAAAATGCCAAAATTACAATAAATATTGCTTTTCGCGCCCTAATTTTTGTGGAATATAGTGCTTTTAATGTTTTTGTCATCAAAATAAAATTCTTAAAGGGTGGATATTCTAGAATAGCCTTTTAATTTGCCTGGATGTATATAGCATTATTTTTGCATGTTTGTTTTAAAGGGGGTGGTTATAACAATTCCCCTAGCACTGGAGGATACAATAATTCATCTGGTGGGTACAGCGCGCCCTCTGGTGGTAGCTACGGCAGTGCTCCCAGTTCTGGAAGTTATGGCGGGTATGGTAGCAATGGAGGATCCGGCACTCAAGGCGGTTATGGCGGGAATAGTATGAGCGGTGGTTACGGCAACAGTTATGGAGGTAGGTGATATTTCTTTTTGAACTATTGTACATAATAGTTCCAAATTTTATAAATATTATTTAATATAAACGAAGCATCCCGCGCGGTCGAAGTCCCACTCGGTTGAAATTTACCCCCACCACTTTTTCCGTTCTACAAATACTCAAATATTTCTACGCCGTCGAATCCTACCCGGTCGAAATGTTACACGATACAAATATCTCGCTCCCGTACCGCTCTCTTTATCGATCGTATTGCATTCTAACAAACTGCTTTGTGGTAGTTCCGCGTCAAAGATAATACATTTAAAAAAAAATTAAACATTATATAACAAACTATTTAATGAATGAAGCAGGAAAATAATTTACCTATACATTTTAAGTAAAATTATTGATATTTCTGGTTCGCCATTTTAGATTATCTGTCATATTATGTGAATAAGCAGTTCATTCTTTATTTCAGTTGTAAAAATATGTATTACTGTGTCTATTATAAATCTTATGTTGCTTTTATTTTCAAATATATTTTCTTCCGCTCGGCATATTTTGACAATAACGGTAACTTGATGTATCTATACTTGTCTACTTGAAAATAAATTTAATTATTTTATAATATTAAATAACTAGTAAACTATCATGTTTACTTAAAATGTATAGGTAAATTCTTTTCCTGCTTCATTCTTTAAATAGTTCGTTATATAATAATATAATATGTTTTAAAATTTCTTTTTAATATATTATGTTCGACGCGGAACTACCACGAAGCATATATTGTTAAAATGCAATGCGATCGATAAAGAGAGCGGTTCGGGAGCGAGGGATTTGTATCGTGTAACATTTCGACCGGGTGGGATTCGACGGCGTGGAAATATATGAATTTCTGTAGAACGGAAAAAGTGGTGGGGATACATTTCAACCTGATGGGATTTCGATTTGCGGGATTTCGACCGCGTGGAACGAACTTAATATAAATATGCGCATGTTCGAAGAAAATAAAATTTCTGTTTCCAGGTGGTGGCGGAGGCAGTGGAGGTAGAGATCGTGATTACGGTAACCGTGATGGCGATCGTAGAGGAGGTGGTGGAAGCTATGGGTAAGCATTATTTTTCACTTTGTAATTCCATACTATAGGTGTGAAGAAACCCAATCAGTCAGTCATATTGGTAGTATTTTCAATTTCATACTTATAAGTAACGAATTCATTTTAAAGTTCATACATATCTGCAATCTGAGAAATTATGTAGATTTAAATAATGCAAAGTTTTATTCGTTTAATATTTACCGTAGCTGCTTGAATATTACATTTTCGTTATAACTTTTCTCTCTTAGTATTATTGAATGTTATATTTATGCAATTTATGGTGTAATTAATGAAATGGTGTTACATCTTTCTACAGGTTCTCTAATAACAATTTTTCTTTTATTGACATGACTGTGTTAGTATTGGGTTGATAGAAAAGTGTTTTACTATTTATTGCTGCAGTGGTAAAAAGGTATTAAAGTGTTTCGAATAGTATACACAGGGGCATTTTTACACTAATGTATCTGTTATTAAATGAAAATTAATTTTTACATTAAAACGTTACATGTTATTTGATGGGCGGGAAATATCTTCATCAACAGATACCAGTGGCGGCTCGTGGGTCAAACAACAGGATAGGCGATCAAATAAGCAATATAAAAAAATTGAAGTTATAATGTATTATTATCAGCTTATGGGATTACATACATACACAAAGAAATACATATAAATACATAATAAAATTTAAAAATAAAGATACAATATAGGTCCAAGTCAAGGTTGTCCAATCATTCTTTTGCATGTGGAGTAACTTGAAAGAAGTCTCCCATTGTTCCCTGGAATGCTCGAAGTGGACATTAATTCACAATACAAGTTTTGTTTAGTTTAGTTTTGTATATTAAATTCATATGCCGATCACAGAAAATAATTATCATTTTTTTCAAATTTCAAAAATACCTTGTTTTTTGGCCTAATAGGCACCCCAATTTTTAAGAAAAACCGCGTTTTATAGTCCGGAAAAGACGGTCATTCTTTCTTTTTTGATAAAGCGCTGTTAATCTGTTTTATAGTACTGCGTTTCTGAGTATACTATTATTCACGAAAGCTGACTATTCAAGGTCATTTGTCCGAGGAACGAATACACAGCATTTTATAATAGTAGTTTAGCAACGTTTGTATTTGAAAAAAAAAAGATTACTTGACGTATGTCTATTTAATTTATGTGGTGCCATTACTTTCTAACACACTAAAAATAACAGTGACATATGTCCTAGAGTTACAAACATGTAATTTTCTATTACCCTGCCCTCTGAACTTATGTTTATCCAGTGGCGTTGACATTCAAATCAAATTATTATTTTATGGTTTACGTTAAATCTATATTTTTGTTTTATGCAAAAACGTAGGTGAAGAAAATAAAATTTTGAAAAAAGCATTATTTAAAAAAAATCAAATAAAGTACATTTATTTTTTCAGTTATAATATAACAAGAGAGTGATAATAAATTGAAAATAATTTGGCAATAGCCACTCAAGCCCTACGGGCTTTCGTGACTATAGTTTTCGAAAAATCTGGAAAATTATTTTCTAATTTATCGAACTCTCGAATTATATTTTAGATTATTTTTTGATCCACAAGTTTCAAACAAAGGAATCAAGCTGTCTTGCTATTGTAACGCTATCTACTGTCGTAATTAACTAGCTTCATTTAATTTACATGGCTCAGTTGGTAAGCCTGTTTTGACAATTAGAACACGCTTTGACAATGCAAAATAAATAATAGGATTTCATTATTAATGTGGAAAAGTAATTTTTTGACTGGATTTGGATATGGAAAAAAATAAATTCTGGGATGCAGTCATGTAATTTTTATTATTTGCTTCGAAATTTTATGCATCTTTAACTGTAAGAAATAATTATTTCTTCCTGAGGATGATCCCGGTAGGATCGAAACGTCGAAGCAAATAAAAAAATTACATGACTGCATCCCAGGATTTATTTTTTTCCATATTAATTATCATATTTCTAGAAGTGGTTTCTATAATTTTTTGGTTTATTTCAGAAATGGCACTTAAAAATTGGTCTTTTTCGCTTATACTTATGTATTGATTACTATCTGACATATGTCAACAAAAACAAAATCTGCAGAGATTATTCCCGGGAATAATCTCTAGAGTTTTATTCTCAGAATAATAATGACAGACACGTGACACAAAATGGAACATTTCATTAGTTGTAAGAAATGTCAAAAATATTTGCGTTGCATGCCTATGGGAACGAAATACAGTGGTTATCTGCAAGTAATATATCAGACGGCCCATAAATGATCTTGAATAGACATCTTTCGTGAACAATACTGTAATTTTTGTTGTTTTAAACATGCAAATTACGTTCTACAGCAACACTTGTCATTGGTATTGTTGCTATTAATACAACTTATAAGCTTCTGAAAATATTTCGTAATAATCATTTTCATTTAAAACCTGTATTATTTTATCAATTTTTGAGTTTTTAAATTATGTGAGAGTCGACTACACCAACAAAAGTGCAGACTGGAGTACATGGTACACAAGGTGATAAAAATTTCGCCTATATGTTTGGCTCGAGCAGCGATAATCTACCAGTCGTAGGAACTAAATAAATACTATAATTACCTGTTTGAAAAATTAATATTATAATTATAAACTAAAAAGACATTAAAACATATTTTTCATCATCTTGGTATTACGAGGTAGGCTTTGTCTACCCTGCCGAGCCGCCACTGAAGATACACGTATGATTATTTGGTTTGAAGTACTGCCTCCACGTACCTTTAACGATATTAGTTTTGAAATTACTGTGTGTACATTACACGATGAGTGTCGTCTGGTATTACGAACTGGTACGCATAAAATGTCGTTATGGTGTTATAGTAATAAACTAGTAGGTAACAACGTGGTATGGTAATTAGAGTACTTGGTTTTTTATATAAAAAGGTAAAACAGTTAAAAAATGGTTAATCACAATATTGGTATTGGTATAACATAGTGATATTATAAAGGGTTAAAGACTGTGATAGACTGACTGACGGACAGACTGACAAGAAGGGACGCAGTTCGTTCCACAGCAGCATGACTTGACAAGAAAGTGTTCTAGTAACGTTGTGTAAAAGAAAGTGTTGGTAGCCAACGTGTGGTTGGCCTCCCCATCGCCATCAGCGCGTCGCACTGATCTCTATTGCTTCTGTTTTAGCAGTGGCGGAAGGGGTGGTTACAAAGGTAAACGCACCAGGTCATATGACCTGATGCATTTTATGTCAAACTTTTACTATTACATGGTTCATAATGAAAGTGCTGCTGCCAGTCGTTGAGCTTGCTCTTGATTCTATTAGTTTAAGTGTCAACGGACGGCGACATTTGCAATTTGCGAAGCTCCCTCAGTAGAAATCTTGATGTGTTCACAACGTGCAACAATAAAGTTACAAATATTTTTTCTACAATCGTTCTGGAAATAAGTGTTCTCAAACTCAAAATGATTGCGGGAAATAATTAAACTTAAGATTTTTGGATATTTAGAATACATTCGCAATTTTTCTTATTTTTTGACTATTGCAGAAAAAATATTGTTTACAACACATGCAGAAAACGTGATTCTGAAATTATGTAAATTTCAAAACTCGTTGCTTTCGTTTCGGAAACTTGCATTCGTTTCAGAATCACTAATTTCCCGCACTTGTTACAAAATAACTATTCTACATATTTTTTTGAACTTTATTGTTGTACGTCAGTTGCGCTGGAAGTGACAAAGGTTTAAATTAAAGTGTTGATCTCCAACTGAAGTGGCTTTCTTTCGGTCTGCTATGACGTTAAAAATGATTGCAATCTGTACAGCAAAAGAAGATGTTTTTACCTCCCGCTAACCTTGGTAAGGGACGTATATATATAATTACATAAAGAGATTTTGACGTTTTAAGGTCCCAAGAATCCAATTTTATCGTTTTCACGATGATGTCTGTGTGTGTGTCTGGATCCTGTTTACGCTCTAACTCAAACTCTATCATTCAGAAAATTTTGAAACCTTGTATTTACCTTATTCTAATATGGAAAGAAGCCATTATATTTTGGTGTAAATCAGATAACCGGAAATGGCTCAAATAGTTTTTCTCCGAAAAATACCTTTTCGCACGAACAGGTTATTTTTTATGTTTACTGATAGTTTTTCCAAGACAGTAGGTCTTATTTACAAATTACTGAACGGTAAGTGATGTGCTTCACTTACCGTTCAGGAGACGAGACTGTAAATAAATAAAAACAAAAATGAAAGTTTACTTCAAAAATGATAACTAATGATTTTTAATATGTCAAAACAATTTTCAAATCTTATTTTTCTTTTAAATTTTGTGCGTCGATCGTGCAAAAAGTATCACGAACGTTAAGGAATTATCGATCTCAGACGAAAATGGGACCTTCGCTTCGCTCAGTCTCCAAATATTGTCTTCGATCGGTAAACTGGCCTTACCGTTCTTAATACCTAATATACTATTAATAGTTATTTGTATATCAACGCCGCGAAATCACTCTTTAGCGCACCGAGAGAAAGACAATCTCGAGGCCGCTAAAGGATTTCGCGGACAAGGTGTACACAATATTTTTTGTGCAACCGTAAAAAATATGTAATTACCAATTTTATTCATTTTAAACCGTTTCATTGTATATAGAAAGTTAGCTTTCACGGTGGCTATGGGATTAACATTTGACAAACAAAACCATGCAATTTTCAAGTGTCAAAGTGATTATTTACCTAATTTCGCGGCCGCTACCATGACAACGTCCGCGAAATGAATTTCGCGGCCGTTACCATAACAACGGTTGCGAAATTTAATTTCGCGGCCTATATTGCGGCCGCGAAATGCTTATTTCGCGTCCGGTTGCAAAAAATGTTATTTTTTCGAGATTCATGTTATTATAAAAATTAAAGATTATTAAATTTTCTATTGGTTTGCATTAATATTTTTTCTATATATTTTATGGATAAATTTATAAAATTATCTATAATTTAAATCACAGATCCTGCGCCTTTAAAGAAACACAACTACTTGATTAGACAGTTTATACCTCAAATGTATGTAACTGATTGATAAATGTCACTGTCAAAAAACTAATCATTTCAAATTAATAATAGTAACGTTTTAAAAAGAAAATAGTAAATAGAACCATAGTTATATGGAATGGATTAATACAGTTTCTAGTATAACTAAATATGCAAGTATGTATATTTAAATTAATGAAAATTAAAAAGCGGGATGTGTTGGCCACATCACATTTTTTTTATTGTTTTGAATTATCTAAGTAAATAATGCTTTCATCATTTATTATTTTCCTCTGAGTTTTCCATTCTGCGTTGAATAAATTTTCATCAAAACAAATGAGGTTGTAATACCGAGGAAAAAAGGTGCGCATTAGCAGTCCCAAGCAATCTGATCTGACAGGTCGCTATAAAACAGCGATTCAGGAGGGAGCGGGGGTAACTGATTGCAATCCAAAATTCGGTAGCGGGAGAACTTGATCTTAGAGCAAAAGAACATGTCTACGATCTGATAGGGATCGCTTAAATCGGATTTCAGTGACCGAAAGAAAGCCACATAAATCGTCGAAAATGCGTGGTTGTGTATTTTTATTTTCCCCATAAGTTAATATTAGTCAATCAAGATTTGTATCTGATGCAGCTCTTTCATAAGTGTACTACTATTATTACTTCTGTCGTATATATAATGATACTTTTTCGGTCACTTAAACTTATGGTATGATGTACTTAAAAAAAGAGTAAAAAAAAGTGTTTGTGATGAATGTTTTTAAATGTTAAAATGTACGAAAGATGTTTGGTTCAGAAGGTATGAAGGTATTCAAAATGGTAAACGATACATGTTATATACCTGGTTAAAATAATACTCTCTGGATTTGCGTAAAACATGTGTTATTTAAAATTTGGTCTACATTAAAAGAATACATGTTAAATAAATTAATTAAACGCACTAATACAGTTTGTTTTTTAGCTAGACTTCAAAACTCATTATAATGAAATTATGTTTACAGGCGGCTTCGGCAGCAGTGGAGAAATGGTTATCCAGGAGGACACCGTGTTCGTCTCTGGAATCGACCAAAATTTGAGCGAAGAAGATATTGCCCAACACTTTGGCGCCATTGGAGTGATTAAGGTTAGATAAGTTATATTTTAATTAATTTCATGCGAGTAGCACTCTGTGTCTGGGCGCATCTTTGCCCAGGTCCAATTTGAATATCTCGCAGATTAATTTCAGAACTGTTTCCGGCTGTTTAATACATTTCACAGTCGATTATTCACTTTGATACAAATAGTTTTATCTTAAGCCGGTATCCCACTGTAATTTTTTTTTATAATGACGTAAATATTTTTATAGAAACCGTCTTGACAGAATTTTTATGAAAACTGTATTTACATGACGTCACGTAAAAATTTTGATGTGACGTCACATAAATACAGCAGTCTTGTTTTCATTTTGTTGAAAGCTGCATTATGATTGGATGTTGATGCGGGCGTGCGCAATGCGGTTGTTTGAACCATGTGTAAAATCATTTTCTAAAGAGACAGCGTTGTTGTTATTCCCTGACATTATTTGAACAGCGGTGAGCGTTTGTTTATATTGAAATTGGAAATAATATGAAGCAAAATAATCAAAATGTGTAGTGTGGTTGCCTGAACAGACAGCGTTATAATGATTTGTAGAGAAATGTAGAAGTTTTATACCACACAAAATCGCCTGAATATTATAATAAATACGCCAGGCAAAGTGCGATTTTCAACTGCTAAATGTTATTATCTTATAATAATCAGGCAATACAACTTCAAAAAATAAGTATTAAAGTTAATTAATATTTACATGCGTTAATCTTTGCATTTCTTTTTTCTCCTTTTAAATTTTCGTCAGAATCTTATTAGAATACTCATTACCATTACCAACAAAGTTTTTCAATCAATAATTTTACGTAGTATTAGTATAAATATCTTGATCTATAATTTATTGAAAGTGTATTTTGAATTACCTATACAAATTTGCAAAAATAAAATATGAAGTAAATGAGAAGCCCTTACAAATCCGCCTCGTTCAAGCATTTTAAGATGGACTTTATTCACCTATATACTCGCGTCGTACTCTTTAAGTAGTGACGATAAATACTCCAGATAGAACATTGCGACTATATGCCAGAAAAATCACATCTGCGCATGTGTATTGAATGCTTTAAAGTAGCTGCATAAAGTACCAAACTTAAAGTAAAAGTAAAATAAAAAGTAGGCTGCATAAATCCACCTTAATTCGTTGTGTGCGATAACTAAAACACTGCGAGTTTTATTTCTTTCCACCAGCGATGTTCTGATTTTATTTTTTGTATAACTGTAACCCATTACAGCAACAATTATTGCAGCTAACAATTTTTTATTTGAATTGACGTTATTCATAATGAAATTACAAAACGCAACTACCTCTGCAGAACAACGGCCACAAAATGAAGTTTAGTAGTATCTTTGGCGCCAATTCTCTTTCATGAGTTATGCAACACTCCATAAAAACGGGAAAAATTTTTTACAGTGGGATACCGGCTTTGTACCTCGATTAGGTGTTAACAGTTAGTCGAAATCTTCAACTAAATTATTTTAATTGTTTAGATCGACAAAAGATCAATGAAACCAAAAATTTGGCTTTACAAGGACAAAGTAAGCGGCCGTTCCAAAGGCGAGTGCACAGTCACATACGACGACGCCGATGCTGCTAAATCCGCTATCACGTGGTTCGACGGGAAAGACTTCCGCGGAAGCACCATCAAAGTACAGATGGCTACACATAAAAGCAATTGGTCCGGAGGCACCCGCGGCAAGCCCCGTGGTGGCGGTGGTGGATTTGGAGGAGGCGGCGGCGGTGGTAGCGATGGTGGTGGTCGTGGCCGTGGAGGTGGCGGTGGCGGCCGTGGTGATGACAGAGGGGAGGGAGACTGGAGGTGCCCGAACCCCGACTGCGGTAAGAATACAAATTCCAAACCTTGCTATGTTTTTCATTCGTTTCACAATCACTAATTTCCCGCACTTGTTATAAAAATAACTGTTTTCATTCTGATTTTATTTAAATATTTTTAATAACCAAATAAAGATTTATGTAAGACCGACCTGCTTTTCGACATAGGCATGATGACAGAACACGATAAGAAATCTGCCATCTCCAAATTTGTCGATAGATTGATTCGGGGAATTGATAGGTAGACATTTATCCGTACACTATTATTAAGTTAAATATTGCTCGACATAGGCATGGTGGTAGAATACGATAAGAAATCTATCATCTCCAAATTTGTCGAGAGACTAAACTGGGAAAAATGATAGTTCCTCAGCTTATTCAATTTGCAGAGGGGTAAGATCTTTCTCCAAACAACTCCTCTATACTCTGTTTTTAAATTAACTGATGTAAATTTAAAATTTTTCTGGTGCGATCTAGGCTTCTAATTATCTCGAACTCTGCCATACAGTAAATAACATAATATACATATTATCATTTTTGTAATTAAAAAAATTGATTAGTTTATCAGTTTCATGTTAATTTAAAGAACAAACATGTTGATAAAATGTTTTTAAAGTTTTGTATTAAGTACAATGCGACGCAGTACACAGATATTTAATTTAAAACTTTCAAAGAAAATATAACCAAAAAATTTGAAAATGAATTAATAATTTTCTATTTCACATTATTTAAACAATTATTTATAAAATTAAAACTGGAAATTAAATGTAATGGATAAATCAACTAAACTAGATCATTTGGCAATTTGGAAATTACATTTTTATCGATTTTGGAAAATCTATAGGATTTTGTTACTTATTTTTAACATATTTATTAAGAAAACTTTAGATTATGTCTGTAACTTTTTATTTTTGCAATATTAATGTTCTGTGGCAAAGCTCTAAAATTGTTGATTTTTGGTTAAATTTTCGAATAAAGAATAAATATTTTAAAAAGTTACGTATCTAATACTATGTTCCGTAAATAAACCAGACTAATCGTAATCGGTGATTTCGGTGAGTAGTTGGTTACTGAAAGTGGTGAGTATTTTCGGAACAGCTTCCGTCAGATAAGCATTCATGATTCCCAACACTATTGAAATCATATATAATTCCATCGTAGTGTGCACAATTGTATTCACCTTGGTATTTACTCTTGTAAAAAGAAAAAAATATTAGCAATTTTTATTTCAATAATTTAAACATAGTTACCATTATCACGAATTTTTGATAGCACAACCTCACAAAGCAAACAATAAACTTCAAATCACCTTCAAATAGCGCCAATACCATCTGTCAAATTGATGCAAATTGCAAATAACCGAACATCGTGCTTTGAGCGCGATGAGTTTGGTGACTAACCAGACTCACCAATTTCAGGTCACCGCGTTCCATAAATCAAATCTTTTCAAGAATTGAATATTTACGGAACGGAAAAACACAATTTGGTGACTTTAGGGTATTTACGGTACATACTATAATTTCATGTATTCTAAGAGCGAGGGTTTAATTTTTTTTAAATGAATGACAAAAACATTTATTATAGTAAAAATCTGAGACGTGTTTTGTGTATTTTCAACGCTGAAGTATAAATAAAAAGTTACAGACATAATATCAAGTTTTTTTTAATAACATGATAATAGTGTTTTATATAACAAGTGGCTAAACAGTGCTTTTTTTTTTCATGAGTGAGCCGTTTTAAGCACGAGCAATACCGAGTGTTTTGAAGCTCACAAATGAAAACAAGCACCGTTTAGTCACGAGATGTATACATAATTTTTTGCAACAGCACAATCTTTGGTTAAACTAATTTAAAATGAATTTTAAAATAAAATGAAAATGTCAAGATACTTCAATGTATTCAATATTCACGTTATTCACTATTTACACTTTATTTACTCAATAATACAATTTAACTCTTACAACTTTGTAAACTACAACCTTGAATACAACAATAAACTTAGCAACTTGAAAAAATATGATCTGAAGTTACATTGTGACGACAGGTGTCACTAGTGGTACTATTTCAACAGAAAATATAAGATCACAGTTCATCTGTAGAGGTTTGTTTTGTTCTTTTGTTAGTGGTTATTAACAAAATTTATTTTGATATTTCTGATTATTTAGTTCTTCAAAAAGATAGAAAATTAGCAAAAATGAGAGTATTAGTAATACTGGTGTTTTTTTTTAAATCAGTTATTTTTTTATTTCACACTTTTCTGTAATGACTCATTTTAGCTATTAAAAATTGTAAAATAAAGACTAGTTTAGAAGGTGGTGTTGTAAAAAAAAGTTATAAATTTGTAACAGATTTTGCATAATTAGCAAAAATTTAGAAGCATCTTTTCGTTCATTTGGAAAAGCGTAGATCGAGGCGCAGACGATCCCCTTAAGTTGACACTGTCCTTGTACGCGTAGAACCTAAAATTGACACAAATGGGATTCATTCCCAATCCAAAGAAATTGTAGTAGATGTTTTCAGGTTGGCTAGATTGCGTACGTCCAGTTACAATTTAACGCGCGCCAGCTACATATATTTATGATTAATAATACTTTTGAATTGACTCCCCATTGTTTTAAAACCGAGTATAGTGCATGGAATGTCGAACTATTTGTTGTTCTAGAAAACAACTTTCTTCTTTTCTGTGTTTACAACATTCTCGCCAATTCTATCTCCCAAGTGCAACCTCGCCTAACAAATTATTTAATTTTATTTTTACATCTTATTTATCTTATGGTTATATTGCCACAAGGTGAATAAATAAATCCTGCAATTTTCTACATTTTGTTTCAATAAGAAAATATATAATTTAAATTCGTGAAATCAAACTTTGTCAATACTAAATATTTAAATTCCTGAATATTGAAAATTACAAAGTCTGAATAAAAAACTAGGTTATATACCACTTAATGCCGACGTGATATTTTTTGCTCTTTGTCAACTAGCAGAATTTAATTCCTTATCTAAACCAGCGCTATTTTATGTTAGACGAAGCATAATTCAAAACTTCCTATCTAGGCAACATCAACTTCTCCTGGCGTCCAAAGTGCAATAGATGTAATGAAAACAAACCCGAGGGTGCTGGCGGCGGCGGCGGTGGAGGAGGTGGAGACGACCGCAGAGGAGGCGGTGGTGGCCACAGAGGAGGTGATCGGGGTAGTAGACCCGGCGGTGGCGGTTTCAGAAGTGACCGTGGAGGCGGTCGCGGAGGATTCGGCGGAGGCCGAGGAGGAGACCGCGGCGGACGAGGGGGCGGTCGTGGAGGCGGCGGTTCTATGCGGGGAGGAGGAGGGTAAGGAAATAGTGTTTACGAATCAAGTGTAAAAAGTATATTTAGTGCACAATAAGTGCACTAAATGTACTTTTTGCAAACATAATATTTTTTCTAGGATCGAATATTATTAAAGTATACAAAATTTGAAAATATTTTGGTTGCGCTCTGTCAAACATAATTGTCAAAGTCATATGTAGATGTTTCACATTGTATTCATAGAAGTTTACATTATATTGTAACGTGGAATAAAAAAACTTTACACGCTCTGCAATAAAGGCCTATTTTTAATTCTCAATATGCGTAGTTTTTTGCCTACTTTATTGCACGATCGTAGAAAAATTATTTTTAGTTTTGTTAAAATTATAATAAAAATTTTTAAAATATTTTATTTATTAGTAAGTAGTTTTAAACATGAGGTTATTATTTTCGTTACAAAGATATATATTATTTATTTTTTGAATGAATCAGCCTGATATAAAGTACAAGATTATAAAACTAGATGTAAATAATTAACCTCTCAAGAACCTTTACTGTTTTATAACTTTTTAATCTATAAAAAAAAACTAATTTAACAACAATACCAATGATAAATTCTATACTTATATTTTATCTAATTCCGTTTTATAAAGTTGAATTTTTCCTAACTGTATGACGTATTACACAACTGACAATATAATAAAAGAAACAAAAATATATCAATAATGATTTCTTTAATATCAATTTATGTATTGACTCACATTGAATTCCTTTACATAAGAAAGAAGATCTGTATTGGTTTCAGAACATATTCAGAACTCATTTTCAATGATATACACATGCACGCACAAAAGCATTAAAATAAAAATCTGGTGTGGCCATCACAAAACCTCCCGCCATTTACAGCCCGAGTCACAAAAAAAGATTAGTTAATCTTTATTTTTGGATTAGCGAATTTTAATCTAATTTTGGCAGTTTATTTCTTAAAATATAGTCTAATCTAATCCAAGTAACTACCTTTTTTTAAACCCCTCAACAGGATTAAATCCCAATTACAGAGTGGGTTCACATTCACACAAATCCATGCCTTAGTGGGATTCGAACCCAGACCTAACCTCATGACGTGAGGCGTTGCTCTAACCATTGAGCCACCGGAACTATAATAAAATGAATTTAAATACCGGGATAGAATAGAATTCACTAATCAAAAAATGAGGATTAGCTCAAACATTTTTGTGAATCGTTCATTTTTATTAATCTAATTACATACCTACATATTTACTTATGCTGGAAACTATTGAATTCCTTTTTTATTCTATTTACTTTTTTTTTAAAGCGTAACTAATATTATTTTGAAATGATAGTGACATTTATCTGTCTGTTACATACATTTGAATAACTCCGTTTTGTTTGTTTAAAGCGTAGACTCTGGAATTTAAATTAATAGATAATCCATAAAATATATAAAATAAAGTATTAATGCAAATCTATAGAAAATTTAATAATCCTTAATTTTTATAATAACATTAATCTCGAAAATATAACATTTAAAGGTATTTTTCGAAGGAAAACTATTTTGAGCTTCTAGTAGTGTCATTTTCGGTTATCCGATTTTCACCAAAATCTAATGGACTCTTTTCAATACAGAAAAAAATTGAAATACAAGTTTTCAAAATTTTCTGAATGATAGTATTTGAGTTAGAGTGGAGGATCCATACACACAGACATCATCGTGAAAATGTTCAAATTGGATTCTAGGGATTTTAAAACGCGGTAATTTACCACAATCTCGATATGCAAATTTTAGCACGATCCCTATACCTCCCTTACCAAGGGTAGCGGGAGGTAAAAAATGAAATTAATTTATTTTCACGGCCACGCTTTGGTAATTTGATTTTGAAATATGGCCATTGAGCTGTCATAGAAAAACCTTGAATTTTGTGTATTTTTAATTTATTTTAGCGGAATTAGATAAAATTTTGTACATAATACGTTATGAAAACGTGACATTGTTTGACTCACATAATTTTCAAAACTCGCTTCGCTCGTTTTGGCAAATATATACATCAAACAATATCACTCTTTTTATAACTGATTATGTAAATAACTATTTATATTTTGCGTTTGTAACAAATCTATTACAGCGCACAAAAGAGTTCGTTAATACGGCATTCGAGTCTTTTAAAAGATTAGCACAATTTAACGATTGTTAATAATTTTATTTTTATATAATTTTGGATTTAAAAGTAAGAATAAGAACAGTAATAAAGTTAGAAAGAAATAGAAAATATAGTATAGTTGGTGTTACAAAAATAAGGTTAGAGCTTAGTATCATCAACTAACACCAAATTCCCTAAATTTTGAAATTACGATTTATTTATAAATGGCGAAAATTAAAAATTAGAAGAACTCATTTCATAATTGTCTTTTTATTTTGTTCGGAAACTTAAATAAATAAATATATCATCACGGCATATTACCCATTGCTGGGTGTGCTTTGTACGCAGATATCGGTAATGATGATGACATATTTGTACCGTGCGTGCGTTTACCAGGCGTCACCTCACGGGTACTCATTGCTGGCGTGGAGAGTGCACTACATTTGTCAATTTAGTGCCATTTAAAATTCGATATATTTGGCGTCGATCCGGTTTCCCAGATTCGCGACCAGACACTCAGGCACGGGGCCACGAGACCCCCATTATTTTTTTATATTTATTTGGTGACCCAAACTTCCTTCTTACAAAATAAAAAGACAATTATGACACTGTTTCATGATTATTTTGTTATATTTTATTTTCATCCCCCCAATAAATTCAGGTACAAACATTTATCTGGTTTGTATGTGAATGCCGAACAACCGGGGCATATAAACTCTCTTTAAAACGCATCACAAATACAATATTTGTGGATGTATCCTGTCTAGAGATACAATAATACAAAACTTTTATTATAACATCTCCAATTAATTTTGGATGTATTTTGTTATATTTTATTTTCATCCCCCCAATAAATTCAGGTACAAACATTTTTCTGGTTTGTACGTGAATGCCGAACAACTGGGGCATAAAACAATCTCCCTAAAACGCATCACAAATACAATATTTGTAGATGTATCCTGTCTAGAGATACATTATTATTAAAGTTATAACCTCAAACTCCCCGATTAAATTCAGATGTAGTGTTTATAACTAACGTCTGAATGTCCGAACTGGGGTATAGTAAATCTTCATTAAAACTCACCGCAATGTATTTTTTTACTACGGTGTGTCCTGTCTGAAGAAACAGTCATCAACAAAATATAATTTTTAAAAACCAACATAGACGTTGAGTATTAATTGCATATTTTTTTCTTATTTACAGAGATAGAGGCTCTCGAGACAACAACAGACACAGACCCTACTAAAGTACCTCTATTCGTTTATAGTATTGTCGTGTGATTTTAAGTCATATTGACTTACAAATTTTTAAATATGAATCACATTTTATATGTTTAGATTTCGATTGTAAGTACCTTGTATTAATTTGACTGTATTCATTGTAAATGTACCAGAATAAAACTTTTATTTCTTAGTTCAGTATCAGGGCAAGTATCTCAATAGTTGTTATAGTTTTCTCCGGGATTGTAAGGTACATTATAGGTTTTTTTGAACTTATTTTAGTGATACCAGTAGCACTAGTGCAAAATAGTAATTTGGGAGCAACTCTTGCTAAAATATTCTTGATAAGAATAAGCGCGGTTTCACATACGGCGATTATCTGTGTCGGGCAGACTTTTCGAACAGACCGATAAAAAGTATGTCGCCAAAAGAAAAAAAGAGAAGTAGAAAAAGGCGGTATTAGGTGCATCCACTATTATCTGTAATATACATAAGTGGAGCATTCTATCATTTTTAAAAATTTGGGCTAACATAATGACAATTCTTTAATTCAGAATGAGCATAGAAACATTTAATTACTTTTTAGATAAGTTATTTCAAGATTTACAAAAACAATATACTCAGAATTTAGTAGTCATGATTGTTTCCATTCATCACAAATACTGACGCGACACTTACCTCACTCAAAAACCAACACAATTATAACGACATGTAAATCACCGTATTTAGTTCACATTGCGTCAGGGTTGGCATGATTTAAATCATCATTTAAGTCAACTGATTAAAAAATATCATTGATTTAAATCAAATTTTATAAAATAATACATTTTTTGTCAGAAAATCATTTTCAAATTATTTTAGATGCCTACAGAGTTTACAAAAACAAAATTCTACTATGGTAATATAATATAAAATATATACATATATACCGAGTGTCTATTTTTTTATGGACCATAGGAAATACAGTGGTAAAGTTTTTAAATATTTGTAAATTCTCTCACTAATTTTAGAACTAAAGAGTAAATACAAAAAAATGTTCAGAATTAAATACTGCATCAAATGAGCCTATATTTATTGATATAATAGGATCTTGTATTGGGATAAACATCAAATAAAATATCCGTTTTAAGCTTTTTACAGAGTGTCATGCAAGACATATTTTGACTTGTTTTATTTAGGTAGGCATGGTTTAGTTTAAACCGGCGCGCGTGGACGCGTTATATACTACGTGTAAGCAAAAATTCAAATGCATTCTTTGGGTTTTATTGCAGATTTCGTTGTCGTGTATGAAATAAAATATATTGCTTTTAAAACAAATAAAAAGTGCAGTAACACCAACATGTCTTTAAAATTGAAAAAAAATCATGATTTATTTGATTTTTTAAAATAAATCATGTTTTTTGCCAACCCTGCATTGCGTACTAGAACAACGATAAATTACCGACAGTATCAACAGAACCATCCTACAGACACGTAAGTCGGTGACGACCACCGATTTTTCTATCTGATCGGTGACAGTGTGAAGCTGTTCTACTTAAAACAATGTATTTTTTTTCGACTGACATTAAAAGTGCGATTTTTTGACAGCCAACAGTCTGTAAAATATTTTTACGCATAGCAATATAATTTGATGGCGATAACTTTAAAAAATAATCACTAAATTAATAATAGTACCAAAATCGACAAAAAAATAATGTATTCAACACGGCACTAAATACAGATTTACAGCATTTATTGCCGAGGTCTGCTGTAAATCTGGCACTTTAGTGCCTAGTTAAATAACTATTTTTTGCAATCCGACACCGATAATATCGGTGTGCGAAACCGCGCAAAAGGTAATTCAAATACATTGAAATACCATTTCTACAGTTGCAGCTCTTCAAACTTCATCTTGTCCAAGTATGTATCCTTTTTGCAAGTCTTATTATTATTCTTCTCCAATGAATTGTTGATATGTCGTAGCCAGATTATAAAATAAATATATCATCACGGCTTATTACCCATTGCTGGGTGTGCCAATCTGCTTTGTACACAGATATCTGTAATGATCAAATATTTGCTCAGTGCGCGCGCGTACCGGATGTCACCTCACGAACACTCATTGCTGGCGTGGAGAGTGCTTCACAGGGGTTAATTTTGTGCCATTTAAAATTAGAAATATTTGGCGTCTGTCGGGATCGAGCCCGGTTCCTACTGACACCCTGCCACGAGAGCCCATAAAAATCAATCTTAATAAAGCACGGGTGAAACGCAGCCAAATTGTCAGACCTTCGTTGACTTAGAGATGTTTTACACTTCTTAGTTTGAATATTTAGCTAACTGTTCGTTGTTTTATAAAACGCCTAAGCTCGATCCGTTTTAATTAACTATAGTGGTGCGAAGATAGGAGCAGTTTGATCTTCTTTCCTGATTGGATAATATTCCTTTATTATCCAGCCAAACCCGACCGACGCCAAATATTTCGAATTTTAATTGGAACAAAATTGACTCCTGTGCTGCACTCTTTCTCTGAGTACAAAGCAGATAGGCACACCCAGCAATGGGTAGGTACTATGCCGTGATGATATATTTATTTAATTGGTAATAGCAGCCAATCACACATCAGAAAATCACCAACTCAGTCGGCCATTTTAAATGAACGCAGCGACGTGGCAGCGCCCCTACAGGACATTTTTGATTGTAAAACAGCGCTAAATCACTAATTTGACAATCTTACCGCGTTTTATTAAAACTGTGCCTACTGATAGCTTGGATTCAAAACCTCGCTTCTCATGTTAAAATATACACGGGCTGTTAATTAAAAAGCGGGCCATAGGCATTATCTTCAACTTTTATTTCAAACATATTTGTCTAAATTTAAATGGGAACTTTTGCACAAGAAAAAACTGATTTCGCATGTGTAACGCCTACGGCCCGCTTTTTAATTAGCACCCAGAATTTAGAGAAATATTTTGGCCAAGTCCAAAACCGGGATTACAATACATAACAAAAAATTGAGTAAAATATTAGTTATATCGAAAGCAGATAAGCAAAAATCATGATTGAGACGAAATCTTTAAAAAGTTCTTAGTTTTTGAAATTTTCGAGATTTTAAGTATCTTTACATCTATCTCACAACTATTGCTATCTTTCTCGCACAGCCTACTACAGAAACTGGTGCGAGAAAGATAACTATAAGTTTCATCAAAAATCAAATGCAGTTGCTCTAAAAACAATTTCGATTTTTTAATACTGCTTGAAAATTAAACTAACTTTCATTTAAATAATAAAGAAAATAGAGTAGAGGACCCTATCCAAGATGAAGATAACCTTCGACCACGGGACCTGATTTCTCGTCGCAATGAGAAAAATTGGGATGGTTCTAGAAAAATTAGTGTGCACACGTCTTTGAACTTATTTAAAAATAGATTTCTTCACCTGTTGCATAAATTACTGTAATGTAAGAAAAATGAAACAAATATAACATTTTGTATATTTTTATTGGAACAATATTAACTTATAGAAACATAAAATTGTTTCGTTGAAAAATACCTTCAATTTTAGCTTAAATAGGTTATTACATAGAAAATCATTTTAATCACATCTATAAACAGTTCGGTTGTATACATATAAGATAAATCTTACGAATAATTTAGTGAAAAAAAAGTAATTAGTAAGTGGTGTGGTTCTTAGTTCCTACGTTTCCTCTGTTCTTCTTCCTGAAAAACAATAATGTATTTCAATCATAAAAACCACTAAAACTAGTATTTATTTTCGTTATAATTAAACATACTTTTCTTCTTACCTTCTGTGTTAAGATGATTAATAATCTTCTGAAGATGCCAATGAAATCAACGAAAAGATCCATTGAATGTGTGACGAAATCCTTGTTGCCCATACGACGCTTTTCAACAATAAGTTGAGTATCATACAAAACAAATCCACACATTACAACTAATCCCAAGTATAAGTGAGCTTGATAAATCAGAGCTGATCCTATGAATAAATTAGCAAGGCCCATGAACATCATTGAAGTAATTAAGGTCATGAGAGTTCCACCCAAGTACAACCATTTCCCTTGATCCGACATCATTGCACATAAGGTGAAGCAAACGAAAACTACGGATGTGCCCAGCAAAGCCGTGACGATAATGCTGGGGTTGATCATGATTACAGTTTCCAATAGGGGCCCCATTCCAAGTCCTGTTAGACCAGCAAAGCCAAACAGGTATCCCATTCTCAGGTTTGTGTTTTTGCCGTCATCAGGGGTGCAGACCAACAAGAAAAACAGCGCTAGGGCTCCAATTGACGATAGGAATCCAGCTTGAAGAAGATCTGTGTACAAATGTGCTGCAGCCCCAGCTCCAGCTGCAACTGTTGACATTGCCAAACATCCGTACACATTGCGAAGATGTTGTCGTACAGGCTCTTCACTGCAAAAAATATATTATTATTAGTAAATTAGTCCACTAATTGCGTAATAACCAATTCTAGAACTGGCTGCGCTGTGTAAACGATTTCCTAGTTTGCTACCTTATATCTATGATGTTTTATGTACTTACAATTTATTGTTAAATGAATTTAGAAATGAATTAATTGTCGTCGCCATAATTTTTTCAATCCAAATACACTGTTTATTCTTGGTATAACAATAAACTATCGAGTTTTCACGAATAAAATGCAGCAAACTCAAATATTCACGTACAATGCCTTCTGCGATTCACACAAATATATCTAGTACACGTCAGTTCTTACTTCCAGCACATTCTACTGGTGGGAGAAACCTCGAAAACTACGTGTTTTGACGTAACGGAAGAAGAGGAAATGGTTGATTTTGATTGGTCATTGAGGTGTATTACGCTGTGTCATGCGTTAAAGAAAATATTATTTCAAAAAGATATTAATAATCTATTTTCTTACGTGAAACGAACTATAATTGCAAATTAATGAATTTTTAATGTTAATATAAATTTCTAGAATATCATTTGAATAAAAATTCACACAAGGATTAAACAAAATAAAAAGTTGATCTTTAAAAAAAGCAATGACTAATGTATAACTTTCACAAAAGTTATTTTTTTATAGTTTTCCTCATAGGTTTTCTACTTTTTTATCAATTTTTTTCGCATTTTAAATGAGTTATTAAACAAGTCAAATAATAAAAATAAAATAATGAACTTTTTACAAAAAAAATTAAATGAGATTGTTGGCAGACTTTGTAATAAAAATTTAATAACAAAAAATTATGTTGACATCTATTGATAAAAAGTTTATGCAAAAATGTGAACCAACCTTCACTTTACCGCATGCGCATTTCGTTTACTACACCATGCAAAAGAGATGAGTTTTCATCGTAATAAGATCTAACCTAATATTTCATTGCTGCATATATTTAATTTGAATAGTAAATATTTAGAGTATATAATGAAAGGATGCATCTATACTGGTTTATTTGTAGTGACTTTATAGTATAATATTTCTTTACATGGATTAAATATTTCATCAAAGTTATGGCAGTATCAAGTTGGATGTTGAGAAGTCGGACTTTACGCTCAGGCAGATTTGATCGTAGTACGTTTATAAATTAAAAATTATTTATTTTCAATTAATACTCTTTATTATGTACACTTAGGTAAAAAAGAAAATGATGAGGATTACGTCAAAGTCGATTTATCAAAAGGTACATGCTCACAACACTGTTAAATCATGAATACATATAACATTTTTATTTTGTAGATGTGCGGATTACCTGTAAAGAAATATTGGAAGGCTTTTGTACTTTATCCAACGTAACTGAAGGAAAACGGGTTAATTATTTAAATGCTTTTGTAAAACTAATATTGCATGTGAATGGTGATGTAGAAAGTACCGGTTTTACGATAGAAGAAATTTTGTGTTGGTATGTTATCGGAAGTATATATCTTTGATCTTTTCTTAAATTTTAAGTTTATTTCTAGTTTGCGTGTATCTCTTGTCAATGAATCCACTCAGGTGCGTGCGGCTGGTTTGCGAGCAATTCGTCATGTGCTTACCTCTGAGAATGATATAGTAGCTTTAAATTACTTACAATTTCCATATTTAATAGCAAGGTATTTATTTACAATTAAGTTTAAATATACAATTTTACCATATGATAATTTTAGGTCCGTTGATTTAGTATTGCGAAATGATGCAGAGAGAATTCAAGCTTTTAAATTAATTAGGAAAGTTTTACTGATAGCACCGGAACATTTTGATGTTAATTTAGCAAGATCGTTAGTCTCTTTGGCTAACAGTGTTGGTGAAGATAAAGATAGGATGTTACGTGTTTGTCTTGCATCTTTATGTGAATTAGGTATGTTGAAATTCAAATTTTCTTTTTTTATGTCTAATTAATTTAAATACTGTGGTTTATTAAAAAAAATACATTTTATAAGATGAGAAAATTTCCGTGTTCATATCGTGTTCATCGAATTCAGTAGCTTTTAAAATAAATATAAAACAAAACTTTTAAAATACTAATATCTTAGAATATAAATTCTTAGAATTAACTAAATAATAACGCAACCCAAATGATGTCACAACTTCTTCTACACAAGATACCGAATAAAAATTGTTTAAACGGTATTTTTCCGTATCTCGCATAATACGCGAGATATAAGGTATTTTTAAATAAAAATTAATAAAAAACAAGTTTTTGCTTGTAACTCAAAAACAAAAGACTATTGAAAGGGGATTCAACCATTTTTTTTATAACTTCATCTGAACGTATAAGTAAAACTAAGTCCGTCGGTGAAAATACGGTGAAAAAATTCCTATTAATAAGCGAGTTATAGTCCTCCGAAATTTGAAAATATAGATGTGACGTCACGTATATAAGTTTTTATATTAAACTATTTTCTTCGTGGATCTAAATGTTTTTGAAATATATGCTATTTCTAAATTATATTTATAAAAAATAAATGAATATTATTATACTGTACAAGTCGACATGATTTATAATTGGAAATGTATTTAAATTATTAAATTTAATGCAAAATTTTTATATTCAAATAAAAACTGTTTGCGAATTGCACGCCTCCGCTATTTGAATTTCTCTACTTCCATTGGTAGCAGGCTCCGCCCCTAACTCTGTATTCGTTATATATTTATAGGTGGTCTTTGAGTCGCCAATCAAAATAATATGTATGGATTTCATAAGAGTGACGAGCTGCTAAAACAAAAACCCCCTTTTTTTCCGAAGTATTTCAATTATATCATTTTATTTTGTTATTAATACTCATTATTAAACATATACTTTCACTATTTTTTTACTAATTTCTCTTAATTCGATTGAGCTGTAAACCCCTATTATGTTTAGCTATTTCTACTCCAGCGGCGTAGAAATTAGCTATTTCTACTCCGCCGGCGTAGAAATAAAATAAATAAATAAATATCCATAGAAACTACATAGACTTAGCAAATAAAAAGAGAAGTAGTGCGTTTGAAAAAAAAAATTAATGTGTCATTCGGAATAAAAGTGTCTTTGTGTGCCTCGCATGCAATTGTCCGACTCGCTTCGCTCGTCGTGCAAACTTCCATGCTCGCCACACAAAATATCAATTTTTACTCCTAATAACACAATATACTATTTTATATTTTTTTGCATGAACGAATTGGGTCTTAAAATTAAAAATACATATTTCTCGTTTTGAAAATTAAGTGAGATCTGTTTTTTTCCCTGTACTTTTCAATTTGAGCCTTTGTATGCCGACTTAATATTTTTGAGCATAATAATGATTTATTGCCATAGTAGCATTAATGGGGTTCTATACCATAGTCAAATTTTAACTGTCTTAGATAAGAAAGTAAAAATATATGTAAGTGAATGAGTTTTGGTGAAAGAAGTGTTTAATATTAATTTGTTCGCAAACTACAAGCGATTGAAGTCAATTAATAATTAGATACAATTCTTTTTACCCTTTCTTAATACTAATAACAATTTGTTTCATGCATTTTATAATTGGTTTTCGTTAATAATAATTGAAGGCCCGGTTTTATAAAGCTCAAAAATCTTCACTTAAATTTTAGTTGCCAAGTAAATTTATTTAAGAGTTATTGGTTTTATAAAGCATTTTTAAATTTACTGAACAAGTAAATCTACCAAGTAAACAAATGGCCGATTTTATAAACGTCCAAGTAAATTTACTTCAAGAGTAAATTAATGAAATTTATTCCAATGAACAAATTTGAATCAATTTTTATGTTCTTATGACATTAAAATTATTGCTGTCAAAAAATTGCGTTGCATTTGTTCAATGGAATAAATTTACTCTGGAAGTAAAACCGGCCATAAGTGAAGAATTTCATGCTATTAAATTTAAGTAACGATTTTTATTGATGTACTTTCAAATAAAACTTGAAAGATTACTATTGGATAAATTTTTAATAACTTTGCGCTTCTTTGCATCAGCGTCATTTAAAATTATAATAAGATATAACTTTAATGTATCTAAATCGACGGTATGCAAAATAATACATAGAGTAACGCATTATACAGCTTTATTAAAAATATGTACATTAAAATGTCAAAAACTGTTGAACAACGGTACAAAATATGTAGAGAGTCTTTTAATATTAGTGGCTTTCCTAACTGTATAGTTTAACTTAGTTTGTTTTCAGCTTTATCTTTCTTGGCTTTAAATTTTATATTTTCATGGAACAATTTTATCTGTTTCCCCGTTCGAATACCATTTTGTTGTATAGCATTATATTCTTTGCTTTACCCACGTTTCGTCTTTTAATTTAGCATTTACATCATCCGTTTTCTTATTTTCTACTATACTTATATATTTTTTCACTATATCCAAAACATCACATTTTTCCCTATAAATAAATTTTTTGCCTTCTTCCCCTCTTCTGCCCATATTTCACCCGATTTCACCCACCTTATTTTACTTTCTGTCAAATGCATGTCAATTATATTTATAAAAAGTAAATGAATATTATTATACTGTACAAGTCGACGTGATTTATAATTGGAAATGTATTTAAATTATTAAGTTTAATGCAAAATGTTTATATTCAAAAACTATTTGAGAATTGCACTACTGAACTGTTGCCACTCCTCCGCTATTTGAATTTCTCTACTTCCATTGGTAGTAGGCTCCCCCTAACTCGGTATTTGTTATATATTTATAGGTGGTTTTTGAGTCGCCAATCAAAATAATATAATGGATTTCATATGAGTGACGAGCTGCTAAAACAAAAATTATATCATTTTATTTCTTTATTAATGTTCATTATTAAGCATATACTTGCACTATTTTTTACTAATTTCTCTTAATTTGATTAAGCTGTAATCCCCTATTCAAACTTTTAGTTTTTGAGAGAAGATTAATCTTGGTTTATTTCTGATTAATTACTAGTCCAACCTAGCAACCTGTCTGGTTTTTTTTAGCTCTAAAATAACTTTACTCTTCTTTTACTTCTAAATCATAAAGATAAGAATTCAAACTCAGGGAAAAGGAAATGCTAAGGAAAAGCAAAAAAACTAGTCTTCCTTCATGTTTATTTAAATTATTTAATGTTGTGTACTACCGGTTTCGAAAATTAAAATATTCATCTTCAGATTCGTCAGGATTATTGTTTTTTGCCGATATCTGAAGATAAATCATTAAAAACACAAGGAAGACTACTTTTTCTGCGTTTCCCTTCTAATTCTGAATATAATAAGAAAACGGATCCAAGCTATAAAAATGCTGAAATCGATGCATTATTTGCCTTTATTTTCATATTGGATGTCATAAGCTCCACATGTTCGCACATTGTTTGTTTTGCTAATTAAACATTTATTTAGAAAACTATGTGATTATTATCAAACTAATAGCAATTGTTTTTAAAGGTATTTTAAATCCCGAATTGTTTATAAAATGTGGCGGGGTCTCAGCCATAACAAGAAACATTCTGGAATGTCAAATGCCACGAATAGTTGAATGCTTATGTGGTGTCTTGTTACATTTATTAGACAAACCTGCAACTAGGAACTACGCTGGTGTAGATCTACATTGTTTGGCAGCACCGTATTGTGATTTCCATTATCGCCATGTCTGGATGGATAAAAATAGGTAATTTATTTCTACCCTTATTACTATGACTATACCATAGGCGTCGTTCAATTTTTATACATTAATCTGATTGATTTTGAGTTTTATAAGAATAAATGTTGTGTGACTGACATTTCGAGTAATTGAGAACACCTGAACTACACTACAATCGAGAAATGTGTCCACAATTTTTTAAATTTAATTGTAAAATCTGTATAATTAATATTGTATTCTATAGAGACGAGCGAGAGCTGCGATTCAACTGTAGCAGACTGGCTTTGTTGTCTGTTTTGCGGAGTTGGCCTGGCATACTCCATTTTTGCTCGCCGTCAAATACCTCCGGTTTACAGGCGATTGTTGATGTTTTGTACCTTAATCAACTGGAAGTGCGTGTAAGTAACAATCTGAAATAATTTAACCCTATGCTACCCGAAATACTGTAGTACCCTAACCTTCGAAAATATCTTAACTGTTGATCGTACGCCGCTGCTTTTTCATAGTCTGCTCTTTACTTTTACCATTTGATTTTATAAAACTGCCAGTTCTAATAACCCTGCAATTTACAAATTCGAAAGATATCTTAGAAAAATGTAAGCTGAAGTTTTTATTTATTTATTTATTTATTTATTTATTTATTTATTTATATGAAAATTAATTTAACATTTATTGAAAACAGAGTTACGAGGGACTAGGCAGTTTACAATTTAAATGTAATTTTTCATTATATTGTTTTTTAATCACATATGCCTTGGTAAGGTGTGTGACAATTTAGAAAACAATGGGGACTTATACAATTCAAACTTTTCGGGCGCCATCTAGTGAGTAAAAAAGTATTTAATAAGTAGTTATGTAGTGAGCAAGATTTCGCTCTACAGTTTGACATTTATCAATCATGTGATCCACCATGTGATAACAACAACTGTTCTTTGAAAGGAAACGTAAACATGTCAGACTGAATACATTTTTATATAATTGTTTAAGTATACGTTCTACTCAGTGAATACCTTTCAATTAATTCATGTTTATTTCCACTTTTCGTCAAACCCTGCATTCTAACCACCTTTTCAATGTAAGACGGAATGATTTCAATGTTTTTAAACACAAATCGTGCCACCGGTACATCATCTTGTGTTAAACTCATTATTTATTTGTGAACTACGTTTTAGTGATATTTCAAATGCCAAGGATCACTACACTTTAGTGCAAGAGATAATTAATAACACGCATTACACAAAATAACATAACCAAACTTTACTGACTAAATAACACACAAATGATGGGATCAACGAGGCGAAGTGCTGAAGGGGAGAGCATTTGATCGACTCGGCCATGGTATATCACCTCGCCTTTTCTAAAAATTTGTTGTTCTTTTCTAAATTGTGTGGAGGGAGGTCTGCCGCCGATCCGCCGCGGGTGACGTCAAATTTTATAAGTCCCCATTGGCAAGTATTGCTAAGCGATATGACATTTGGTGGCAAAATAATGAACTACAGCTTGACTACAACTCTACTTGTTAAAGTGTGTAATATTAAAAATTTGTGAAATACTGTACGCATTTGTGTATTTAAATTGACATACAATTTTTAATATGAGTAACAATTATTGCTACTTACTTGGGTATACAATGTCATGTGAGAAAGACAAATCATATTGACACTAATTCCCGCGTAAACGAAAAGAAATAATCGATAATGGATTATCGAGTATTGATTTTCTTGACTTTTTTACATAATTATTTATTATACAATTTTTCTTTCATTCTGCATAAATGGAGGAGTTCTCGAATTTTTGATTTTTTCATATGTTAAGATATTTTTAAATCTAAATCGTTTTTACTTTTATATATTGTAAAATTTTAGAAAATACCGGGGAAAGAAATATTAAACTTTCGCAATATTTCCTTCCCGCCATTCTGGTGTACATAACATCAACTATGTGCGAATTATGTCTCGACATACGTGCCAAAAATGTGTTTCATAGAAAAAGACGAGCAAAACACGGCCGCCTGTTTATCTTTACATTTGACACTTGACAATTTAATTTGTGTGTTTATCGTATTTTCTAAGTTTTACATTTATATATAGTTAAAATCAAATAAATTGCTTTTTGCGATTTGACATTTAATTTGACGTTTCAATATCAAATATCGGAGACATACGTTTATGTTTTCATTCTAAACTAGCGTTCGTATTGGGTAACTACGGCGAACCAAAGATGCTGCAGACGTCATCGTTAATTAAAAAGCGGGCCATAGGCGTTTAACATGGGAAATCAGTTTTTCCTTGCGCAAAAGTTCCCAGTTAATTTTAGAAAAAAAATGTTTCCAATAAGAGTTGTATACTCTATCCGTTTTAACTATAGACTATATATATGGCGTTTCGAGCGCGGCCTTTTTTACATGTATTAAATAAAGAATTCAAATTTTGGCGCCATTCCTCGATTTAAAAAATTCTTTCTAATTGACAGTAATTTTGTATTGCACGTACATGTGTTTATCTATTTTGTGTTTTTATGCATATACTTATAATCTCCGTACCTTTCTCTACATATCGGCGAAAGGGGCATGCATAAATAAAAACCACATTATTCAAATAAATTTTAAAGAAAACGTAAAATAAAAATATAATTCACCTTTGAAATATAAATATTTACACTCTAAAATATATACATTATATGTATAAACCATATACACCGTTAAATATGAAGAAAATAATGTTCTAACAAATTTCTTTGTTCCTGGGGTGATCCGAATGACCCTTTTTCCTCATGTTCTTTTATAGCTTTCCAAATATTACATCGTCCTATGTCCAGTTCTGATGCCACAATTTGGACACTGTCTAATTTGGAATATGCATTCGTGGCACGATATGTCCAGTATAAATTATCCGCCACTTTTTTTGCCCGCTTCGGAGGGCGTTTCCTTTTTGATATTTTAAAACATTCGCACAGCCTGGTTCAGGATTTTTATCCATAATATTAACGAAGAGAACAGTAACAAAACTAACGAACTACTAATTAAAAACTAAGAAAACGCGCACAATGAAAACTATGTAATATGAAATATAACGACAAAACACTATGAAAACTACATAAACAAGAAAAACAAACGAAACAGAACTGCACAGAAATTGATAATATGTAATAAATCCTGTATTATTAACTTTGTTGACATTTATATATTTTATGTCAGACGGTAAAATAATGGACCTTTCCAATTTAAAGAGATAGAAGATATGCGCAATGGGGATCTGCGCATAGTAAGAACAACTGAGATCTATGACGTTTGATTCTAAAACATTTAGACGTAAAATGTGAGAATATCTCGAATAACTTTAAAAAATCTTATCGAAATAAGTTACAAAAGCTTTTATTGAAGGTAAAATGTCTAACGATGCAAATTTTCACTGAGAATACAGGTATTTTAATGACTGCAATATTTTTGACGTTTCGTTTGACAGCTCAACTGGCAGTTGTTCGCGCCATTTTCTTACTATTTGCAGCGATAGAAAGAGATAGCTCTTAAATTGGAAAGGTCCATTGATACAGTTGTCAAGCAAATTTAAATTTCGCGTCAATTATTTTATTGTGTAAACTCGGTTCACGTTTGAACCAATCAGAGAGCTAAAATCTTAAGCCCTATCTCACCCAACGCTCTATAGTTAAAACGGATAGAGTATAGATAATTAAATTATACACCAGCATCACTAAACAGATTTTATTTTGCATGTTTAGTAACCTGTAAAATCCAAATTGAAAGTCTATAAATATTGCTCATTTGTAGTGATAGCCATGAAATTTAAACAAAATTACAAAGAAATGCATATCATTTGAACTGTCAGAAATTCGATTTTCAAATAAAAATTACTGATAATTAGATTCTATCCTAAGTCCTTAAAAATATTTTGTTTTTATAATCTACATCTAAATTATTGCTTAGATTTTATTTATTTTTATTTTGTAACCTGCAAAATCGAAATTCTCACAATTCAAACGATATGCATTTCTTTGTAATTTTGTTTAAATTTCATGGCAATCACTACAAATAAGTAATATTTATAAAATTTCAAACTGGATTTTACAGGTTACTAAGCATGCAAAATAAAATCTGTTTAGTGATGCTGGTGTATAATTTAATTCTCTACAAGATTTATTTGAAACATTTTTGTTTAAAATTAAATGGGAAGTTTTGCGCAAGGAAAAACTGATTTCCCATGTTAAACGCCTATGGCCCGCTTTTTAATTAACATCCTGTATATGATAATCGATTATCGATTAAAAAATAATCGATTATCGGTTATAAAATAATCGATTATCGACTATGATCGATAATTGGTATAAAATAATCGGTACCTGATTAATCGATTATTTTTTAAAAAAAACGGTTATTTATCCCAGCCCTAGATCGGATTAATCCGATCGACTTTACGAAAACGCCTTTTTTGAGTGTATTTTTCCTTGCAGAAAGCTGTGCTGGATCTTCTTTATGAACTTCTTGGGTTACCACAACCAGAATGGACTGACGAATATTCAGTTGCTTTAAACGCAGTCGATCCATCAGATCCCCAAGACACATGGCGTCTTAGTGAAGGGTTCGTTGCTGCTGAAGGTCGATCCATAATGCCCCACCAAGCTCGTACTACTCCCAACATTGCTGAAATTCATTTAGCTGTGCTCTTGTACGTGTTTCTCGAATTAGGTTTACTAAGTGCTTTGGTTGAAGTGATAGTAACCTCAGATACTTTCATCTCTGTGCGCGCCACTGTTCTTCTTGGTGTGTTACTCCACATGATCCATGTGCTGTTGCCTCCGGAATGTTGTAACGTAACTCCCGCGTTGCCAAATTTACTTTCTTATTGTACTACCAATCGGTACCAAGCCCTTGCAGCAGTTACTGCTCTTCATCAACTACATTCTTTGCTCAAACAAAGGCCTGCTTCATCTAGTCTTTATTTAGATCATATTCTTCAATCAGGTCGGTTATTAAGAACCACTACAACTACTGGAGAACGCATTAAAAGACATCGTACACATAACACAAAATCAAAAATTTATCAGCTGGTGCTCAAGGATGGAAATGAAGACGTTTTACGGGAATCCGGAGTTCTGCAAAGTAAGGAAGGATTGTCGTGGAACTGGAATATTATTAGAGCTGTTTTAAAAAATGATGGTACCTTTACGTTAAGAATGGATGATTCCAATCACCGTGCATTTCTACGAAGACTGGTTCATTATTATCAACCTAGTAGCAACAGATATTCTCATTTAGATTTAACCGGACCACGACAAAGTCATGTTCACACGACTGTTGGTTGCGATTTGATTCATTGTTTATTACAAATGCCTGAAGTTGAAGGATCCAAATTGTTACAAGAATGGTTTGAAGATATTACAAATCATATTGATGCAATTACCACTTCGAAAAGTGCTCATGACTGTTTATTTAGTCCGTTACATATGTCTAATACCTTATGTCAGACCTATTTTTTATTTATTGGACATATGTGTCATTCCCAGAAAGGAATTAGTATTCTACAAGATTTAGATTTATTTAAAAAGTAAGTAGAAAATTCTGCAGAACCATCCAAAAATATGACACCATTCAAAGAAACACTATTTTTTTTCTATTTGGCCACTATTGCTTTTTTGTTCTAAAATGCAAATATATTCTGAATATTGTGAGAATTTTTTTTTCTTTATGCCATTTTTCCAAGTTTTTTTGTACCTACTTTTAAATAAATTCACTACTTTCATTAATTAAATAATTTTTATAAATTTAATCAAAAAATGATATTATAATACATTAATAATGTAATGAAGAGAGTAATCTGGGAATTTCGAGAAAAATTGCACATTAGAGACCAGTTTAATGATTTATTGTTTATTTGGAAGAAACGCTAGGTCACTACGAGCCTAAACCCATATTATTTCGGCCGGTTTACATATTCAACAAATTACAAAACCTACACAAATACACTTTAAATACAGAGTGTCCCAGGACGAGCTTACGCTATCGTTATTCTAAAAACTATTCAATATTATTTTACGAAATTTGGTATCTAGGGGTTTTTTAACATGCCCGTTTCATCTAAATTAGTTTCATAACAGTAGCACTTCCGGTTTAACCGGAAGTAGACCCTAACTTTTTTATTTTAATTCGAATATTATATATTTTATTTTACCGCAGAATTCAGCAGAAAATTTTACATATGAAACCATAATTTTTTTTCAGTGACGCTTATACAGGTTGTTTCTCGGATACGGGACAGCCCGATTATTTTCTTTATTATTGGAAATAGAACAAAAACATTTAAATAAAAGTTGTAGAACAAAAAAAAAAATAACCAGTGATTCTCAAACTGTAGCATAAAGTTATATATTTTTTAAATCGGTTGACACATATTTTTTAAGCCCATTCGATAGAGTATTTTTTTCTGAATTTAACCATGTACTCATTTTATATCCTTACACTACAAAATTATTGAGAAAATAAATAAATATATCATCACGGCATATTACCCATTGCTGGGTGTGCCAATCTGCTTTGTACGCAGATATCGGTAATGATGATGACATATTTGTACCGTGTGGGCGTTTACCAGGCGTCACCTCACGGGCACTCATTGCTGGTGTGGAGAGAAAATACAATTGAAATTTAAATAAATTTTATTTTCATATGTATTTTTCAGGAAACATAAATATTTGTTAATAACTATAAATAGCAAGAATAGGAATTATGCACTAAATAATTCAAATTGACAGATAGCAGTTTTGTTTTCCAAATATAGTCTCCTTAAAAATAACTATAAAAATGAAATTTATTTAAATTTCAATTACATTTTTCTTAATATTTTTGTAATTTAAAGATAATGATTACATGGTTGAATTCAGAAAAAAATACTCTATAAGCCCAAAAATATACAGCATCCAATTTTTAAAAATATAACTATGTCATCAACCACTGGTTAAAAAAATTCTTTTCTTCAATAAATGAATGTCATGTACTACAACTTTAGCGGCATGATTCGAAATCACAGGAATAAAAAAATTGAACATCGACTTTCGAAAGAGCTTTAAAAAGTTGCTTAAAGAAATGGAAACCAAAATCAAGTATTGTTTTACAATTAGAAGTTATTTATGCAAATAAAAAACTTCAAATATATTTTTTTCTTTTCTCTCTTTTTTTTAAAAAAAAAACCTCAACAGGATTAAATCCCAATTACAGAGAGGTTTACATTTTCATCATCAATGACCTAATAGGGAATTTTTTGTCTTAATTTAACTGATTTCTTAGCTTTTATAATTCTTATTAGGATTTTCAAGTATCAAAAGATGGCGTTGATCACATTAAACAACGGTACACACTTTTTGTTGACATTTGTAAGCGTAACATTGCTGTCAATTGTGTTTCTTTAGTTTTCCTATTATTTTTTCATTTATTAGTTATTTTTATTTATAACTCAAGCATGTATAATCGAGTTTTTGTAGTCATATAATTGTAATTTTATGTCATTGTCAAAGGTGTACTACTGTTTGTAGTTTTAATAATCACCGCTAGTTAGCGTTTTCATATTTAAAAATCTCAATACCTGTTTATGAGGATTTGAGAAAAAACAGGAATTATACTGACAATAAATAAATATGAAATTTAATATTATTTGAAATTTCAAAGGAAACAAAGGTAAATAGTGGCAAAAATAAGATGAAATGTTCCATTTTTTGTTTTTTAACTTATATGAGTGCAACAATTTGTGTTTCTACATTGATTTTTTCCAAATCAGAAGGTGTGCCTATATTTTTGGACGGAACTGTATATGAACGGATCTTTTTACATATATTAATTAATGATTTGTTTGCAGGTTGCTGAGCCTCGGCACAACTACTAACCATAATTGTTACGTTAAGCTTATTGTTTCTAGTTTTAATTACGCTGTTGACGGACCCCACCGTCAAATAATTGCCCGAATTTTAACCTGCCAACAAGAAAGTTCCCGGTTATACGCCACACAGTTCCTCTTAGTTCTGCTTCGTGCGGGACTCCCTCGTTTTGAACAATGGGGCATTGAGTTATTAGTTACGCAACTTTTCGATCAATCAAAAGCCGTTTCACTTCATGCCCTCAACATTCTACATGAAGCTTGTGAACAAAAATCATGTTTAGAAAAATTAGTGTCTCAAAAACCAGACTTGTTGCATTTAGGCGATAAGGGTTTGTTGTTATTAATTCGATTTCTTTCTGTTCCTTCGGGTTTTGATCTTCTAAACCGCGATCAATTTGTTACCAATGAAATCAAAAGATGGTCTGAGTATTTTAATTATAAATATGTCCGATTAATGGAATCAGAATTGTTAGATTCTCTTACATTGCATCAGCGATCTGAAGATGGCCGATACGATCGCAGACATAGCAACGTCCGGTCTGGAGCCGGAGTCACTCGTAGAGATGTTTACGTCCTTCCTCATTTGTACGGACAATTGGTACAACATGCTTTCGGCCGTGTAGCATTAGTAAAATCAAATACTTTGGAACCAATTTTTCGCTGCGTTCGTAGCGCTACTTGCACAACTGAACGCGAAATTTTGGAACTGAAAGCCGCGTTGTGGGCATGCGGGCACCTCGCTTCTTCCATCTACGGAGTCGATATGTTGTTAGAAGATACCACCAACGGAGAAGACTTATTTGCCTGCATAGTCAAAATCGCTGAACAATGCGCCGTGTACAGCATCAGAGGTACTGCGTTGTATGTTCTCGGTTTGATGGGAACTACCTTCAAAGGGGCTAACGCACTTTTCTCTCTTGGTTGGGCCTGTGCGAGACATAATCGCCACGATCGTTGGCCAGTTATCGAAGAAGAAGATTGGTCGAAAGATCATCCGGTGGCAGCTGGTTGTTTTGATATGCCAACAAGATCTCGTTCGGAATCCGACAGAACTTCCAGTGACAATACTTTCTGGACGGATGATATGATTGCGCATGGGGAAGAATTTCTTCTGTTACCTGAAATTGATGGCAGCGTTCATACATCCACAACTGATGAAGAGAGTAAGTGTATTTATTTTAAAACTTTTATATAATTTGAGAGGAGTGATTTGGTGACTGAATGCAATGTATTGGTGGATGAAATTAAAATGGAGCAGATGAATGAGTTTTTATATTTAGGAAGCATGATATCGAGGAATGGACGAATGGGGTAGAATAGTGTGACGTCAGAGTATAACGCGAAATATGAAGCATTGTCCTAAGCAAAAACGATACTTTCAAAGTAAATTCTATTGACAGAACAAATCCAAAAAACAATTGTTCGTTTTTTTTTTGTTTAAATCAAAGAAGCATGGTCCAATTTATCGATCTGTATGAATATATTATTTTTCGTAACTCCGTCCATTTTGACTAGTATTACAAACTCAAAATCGTCCAGAAATGCGCTGTTGCTGACCGAGGCCGGCAAAAGGAGTTGGCATTTCTGTTCTGGTGATATGTCAATTTAAGATTATTTTCAACACAGTTAGCAAAATGTTTACAAATTTTAGGGCTAAATCTTTAATTGTTGTATCTTAAAGAACTAAATTTTGTCTTAAAAATAATAATTACTGACATCTCGTATAGATTAATTATAAGTTGCAACTTTAGGACTAGTTTGTTTTGTAACTATAACTAAATTCACGTGATACAATTGAGTTTCCGCTGTCTGTCATTAAAAATATGCGAAAGTATATAAAATATATATAACTAATGTTTGTATGTTTTATTTTCAATAGATATAAAATAATTACGCATTTTAAGCTCAAATATAAGTAATTATAATTAAACTTGCAATGCAAGATCTCGTATTTGCAGGCCTGTCAAAATAAACTCGGTCTTGCAAATGTTCAGTTTCTGTCCTAGTGATACAAATAACTATTTTATTTACATTTTTTGTTGTACAAAATCGTTTTAAAATATGATATTTTAAAAAAGTTGCAAAAACCAGCCATGTTGTGACGTCAGCGTTTCACACTGCAAGTTCAGACTCATTTCATACAGCCTTCCTAATCGACACATAATTTTTAAAAGAATGGTATATTCTATAACTAGTATGAAATAGATAATTTCCGCGCTAGCGAAAATTTTGAAGGCCGTAGCCGTAGACGTAGTGGTGGAAATAATATTCCATACGAGTTTTAGACTATACTTTCTCTAACACTATTTAAAAATTAAATATTTTGCTTATCATTTGACAATTTTTGCAAAAAAAATAATAAAATATTATTGGCATTCAAAACGCGTAAAACAAGGCGTACAATTAGATTTTGTAGATCAATCTGTAGTTCTGAAAATTGCATGTAAACAGTTTTGCGTAATTTCGACTGAAAACTGAAAGCATTTTCAAAACTGCATGTAAACATAGTAATTATAACATCATTCTATTCATTTTTATAAATATAATTTTCATTTGACCTGAAGTTATCCACGTATCACTCAGCTGCTGGTCATTAGTCATTCGTTTTTACTTTTTCGTCTGATTTGTCTACGTTGTTCGTTGTGTATTCTTAGAATTTCATTACTGTTGCTTTGTTGCGTATCATATCTGTATTTTTCAATACAGGCAGTAACTGTTTTTCGAGTTGTGTTTTTTGTATCACGCGGTACTATTAAAAATATGTTCTCACTATTTTCGCTAGTATTTTGGCACGATGGCACAAAATAGCGTTTTACCGACATGTTTACTTTCATAAATTTCAGGTTATCTTTAAATATCACTTTGACCTTTAACCTAATGTGACAAATCAAAATGGCCGTGTTGATGAAACGCTGACGTCACTGGGCGATTTGAGGAAAAATAAAAACTACGGGTCTATTATTTTTCATAACTCTATCGATTAAAGTTAAAGATGAAAAATCGTGCATGACTTTTTGATAAAAGGCTTAACTCACGTAAATTAAATCAAAAAATGTATTTAAATCAATTTACAATTCCTTTTGAATTAAATCATGCCCAGCTCTGCACATATCCCATTGTTAGAAAAGTGGATGTTAGGCATGAATGGAAAATCATAAAAGGATAGTGATTGCCGTGGAAAAGAGAATGTATAGTTAGGAGGAAAGTTGGTACGAGAATGGAAATGTATATTTGTTGGTTAAGATCAGTGTTGGATGAATGGAATTAGTAGTGTGCTAAAAAAAGAAGTTTCTAAGTAGAAAGAATGAAAAAGCTTCTTTGAATACGATTATAAATTTGGACGAGCCGAAAATATTGTATAGGATGAAACAAATTCTGCTTCCTTATATGAAAAACTTTCTTATTATGTACGCAAGTGAACATTGGTGTAAATCTTTATGGGCCAACTTTTTGAGACAAAATCAGTGGTGTGAAGATATTGCAGATATTTTTATTTGTTTCCAAATAAATTTGATTTATAACTTTTTTCTGAGTGGAAATTTTAAAAATTGTTTCAAATATTGTTTGTTGATAAAATATAATACATTAAGATACAAGTTTCATAAGATATGATTTTAGCACATGCGCCTTTGTTAAGGGAACAAGTGCGTTATTTTGGTCCTTTTGTCAAAAAATATTTACAAATATAGGTTATTTCATTTTGAGGAATTTCTATTTTGATTGTTTCATAAAGTACATACAGGGTGTCTCACAACTCGCGCCCCAGACGAAACTGACACTTGCCGACGACAATAGGTTGCCAACAAATAGAAGAAAATAATTTGCGGCTGCTTGCATAACGGGGTTACAAGACTTTTTAATCCACCAATCCCGGAATGATATCTTGAGCTGTGATGATATTATTACAAAATAAAACTGATTGCTAGGTTTTAAAAATACTACTAGTGAGTTACAAAATTTGTTTGACTTCCTGTAATTTTGACACTTTAGAGTTGACTTTTCACTGTTAACAAATTTAGGTGTCATCCGAGATCATCATTTATATCGTACAGTGCAACGTGTTGTAGCAGCTGTGTAAAATGTGTTAAACGAAAATATTATTGTCATTTGAATTCTTTGAGATTAAAACAAATTTAATTTGACACTGACATTTTTCGAAAACTACAGTCGCCCACACATTTTAAAGCAGATTTGATTTGTATAAAACCCTAGTAATGTAAAATTACGGCAAATACACGTTAACGGTGTAGGTCTCTGATTGGTCAATTTTAAGACGTCTTTTCTCGAATATCTTTTAAGCTAGATTTTTTTTCTTCAAAATTACACATTCGAGTGCAGTCTCGTGTTTCCTCATTCGCTCTGGGGCGCCAGTTGTGAGACAGCCTGTATTAAAGAACCAAAATAGAAAAAGAATTTTATGGAATACAAACAAAAAAATTCTTTTCATTGTAAAAAAGTTGAATTTGTTTCCAACCAGAAGAACAGAAATGTGTGGTAAATGCAATGTCGCATAAATGTATTTATTTCCCACTTTATGTAATAATTTTATTTCCAGCGTTGAGTGTTCCTAAAAAATCATCTACTTTACCATATAGTTCAAATAATTCCAATGCAACACATAAAAGATCATTATCTGAGTCAAAAACTGCAGATGTGATCAAGAAACATGACTTGCCAAATAATAATAATAACAGTATCAGTCATACAAGTACTGAGCTCACAGTTCCTCATAGACATCGGGATAATTCTTGTACCGAATCTACAACTTCTGGCGTTAGTTCTTGTGACTCTGTGTTAGGAAAATTCATTATTAAGTAAGCATAACAATTAGGGCCGGTTTTATGAACGTCCAATTGAATTTGTTTTGTTTCTGCTCCAGCCAAAAAGTGGCATTTAAGTTCGCCCTTTACTTCAAACAAGTCTATAATTAATAACAAAGAGAATAGCCAATTGTCTTAATTTCTTAATTACACTCGACGGATACATAAACTCATAATATTCGGCGGGTTTACTTTTTGATTACAAATATTTGCAAATTATTTTGACTACTTTAAAATATAGAATTAAAATTTTAATAACTATGTGCCAAATAACTGATGGTAATAGTTCGACCGGCATTTTAATGGTCATCGTGTAGTCCAGATTTAGCTTCTACCAAGACCCTTTACTTGTGGCATAATGAAAAACAACTTCGTAAAAATCCAGTGCGTACAGTAAAACCTACCTTGCAAGATATATGGAACAACACTGGCACAAAAATTTTGCAGGGCTTAGGGATACAATGCCTAATAAAATTAATGCTAGTATTACTAATAAAAGCGATTAACTTCTCACAGTAAAAAGTGGCAACTTTTCTAATTTAAAGTATAGGTCTAAAATTAATAATAAAGAAAATACCTATAGTCCGTTCGCTGAAACGAGAGAATGTGTAACTAATTCTTGAACAGATACAAGTCATTCTATTAGTCAAAAGAGGATAATTTTGTAGCTGAACCAATAGAATAATTTTTTTTTTCAAGAATTACTTCCACATTCTCTCGTTTCAGCGAACGGAGTATAGCTAGGTATTTGTCCCAATTTTTTCAATTATCTGCATAATAATTAGGAAAAAATGAAAACAAAATTGGGCCGTATTGATCCATTTGGCGTCTAGCCCTCTAAATAGACACAGAATTGACGTCACAAGCAAACATCCCTCGTTGTCTTACGTCCCTTTTCGTAGTACTATACCTGTCATTCTGTTTGCATCTGTCATTTATTTTTATAACTTAATTATCTATTCTGATTTGTTTTCTTCGTTGTGTTTATTAAAAATGTGTTTAAACGGCAATTTTTTTGTTTAATAATATTGAAGTTCATTCGATAATACAACTAAAACAATTGCTAGAATGTAAATGTGACAATTCTTTGTTAGGAAGTCATAACCATAGCAACCATTAGTTCTATGCTTTACCGCTAGATGCGTTCATGCAAATTGCAATAGGGTCATCCACTATAACAAAAAATTGAGTAAATTGTTAGTTATATTGATTATTTTTTATCATTTCTTACAACCAATGAAATTATATTATTATACTGAGATTAAAGCTCTAGAGATTATTCCCGGGAATAATCTCTGTAGCTATTGTTTTAGTTGACATATGTCAGATAGTAATCAACACATAAGTAAAATGAGCGAAAAAGACCATTTTTGTGCCATTTCTGATCACGAAATAAACCAAAAATTATAGAAACTATTTCTAGAAATACCATAATAGACCTTTTCAATTTAACGGCTATCTCTGCAAATAGAAAGAAAATGGTACGACCAAATGCCAGTTGAGCTGCGCAAATCTCCATTGCGCATGTCTTCTATCTCTTTAAATTGCAAAGGTCCATTAGTAATTATATCTTTTGATTATTTATTTTGCACTGTCAAAGTGTGTTCTAGTTGTCAAATGAAGCTAGTTAATTAGGAATTAAATATAATTCAAGAGTTCGAACAACTAGACAATAATTTTTCGGGTTTTTCTCAAACTTGTTGCCATTCGGGCTTTCGTGACAACAAGTTTTTCAATTTATTCTCACTCTCTTGTTAAATTATTTCTGAAAATAGATTTAAAAAATCTGGTGTGGCCATCACAATACCTCCCGCCATTTACAGCCCGAGTTACAAAAAAGATTAAGTTAATCCTTATTTTTGGATAAGCGAATTTTACTCTAATTTTGTCAGTTTATTTCTTAAAATATAGTCTAATCTAATCCAAGTAACTACCTTTTTTTAAACCCCTCAACAGAATTAAATCCCAATTACAGAGTGGGCTCACATTCACATACATCCAGGCCTTAGTGGAATTCGAACCCATTGCCCCGAGGGCACTCATGACATGAGGCGTTGCTCTAACCATTGAGAAACCGGAAATATAATAAAATGAAGATTAAATTTTAAATACCGGGATAGAATAGAATTCACTAATCCAAAAATGAGGATTAGCTTAAACATTTTTATGAATCGTTAATTTTTATTAACCTAATAATACATACCTACATATTTACTTATGCTGGAAACTGTATTGAATTCCTTTTCTATTGTTCTGTTTACTTTTTTTCATTTTAAAACGTTACTAATATTATTTTGAAATGATTAGTTCTTTGATAGTGACATTTATCTGTCAGATACATACATTTGAATAACTGCGTTTTGTTTGTTTAAAGCGTTGGATCTGGGATTTAAATTATAGATAATTTTATAAATTTATCTATAAAATATATAGAAAAAGTATTAATGCAAATCTATAGAAAATTTAATAATCTTTAATTTTTCTAATAACATTAATTTCGAGAAAATAACATTTAAATGTATTTTTCGAAGAAAAATTATTTTGAGCTTCTAGTAAAGTGCCATTTCCGGTTATTCGATTTTCACCAAAATCTAATGGGCTCTTTCCAATACAGAAAAAAATTTAAATACAAGGTTTTAAAATTTTCTGAATTATATACTACGTTTACATGCAGTTTTGAAAATGGTTTCAGTTTCTAGTCAAAGTTACGCGGAACTGTTTACATGCAATTTTCAAAACAGGTTTACAGATTGATTTGAAAACAGTTTCGGCGCACGCGCATTTAGCTAATGTATGTGACAGATGCTCTTCACTCCAAATTTTCATTTTGCTATTATTCCAATTATTTTTTTCTATTTTGTACGACTACGCACTAAAATTACACAACTGTTAGTTTATTTGTAGGTTAATAACACCAAATAACATAAACCGACAGAAACGTTATGCTATGTACGCCTGCGCAGTATCGAAACTGAATTTTAAGTGTTTACATGAGTAGTTTTGAAACTAGTTTTCACATCAAACCCATGAATTTGTTTTGGTTTGAGATAACTCAAAACCGTTTTGAAAGCGGTTTGAAAACTGCATGTAAACTCAGTAATAGTATTTGAGTTCGTAATACTTCGAAATGCTTCAAATTTAAGATCTTCAAATAAAATAATAAAAAAATTAGAGTGAAGGACCTTATTGTGTAAGTGTCTATTGATAGATGTGAGCTGAAGTTGGATTTGTGAAGTAAATGTCACATATGAACCTACAATGAATTATTGGACGCTTAAAAAACCGACATTGAATTTGAAAATGTATGGATTTCTCTATAATCATATTTTTAGTGAAAGAGTACAAACTTTAAGTCCAATTCCTAGTTCCTCTAGTCTAAGTACTCTTAAAACAGGTTTGGAATTAAGAAGACAAAATTCAGATGGACTTCGGAGAGTATCTCTTTCAATTCAGGGTATGCATTTTTTAGTTAAAATTATATAATTCACTAGAAAAATTATTTTGTAGGTAGTTCCGCATCAAACAGTCTCACAGTATCCCCTCCAGATCCAGGTGGTTCCAGATTAAGCCACCAAGATCTGGTGGGCTATAACACTTTAAGATCACTCCGGCGTGTTCGATTAAGTAGTAGAAATAGCGGCAACGGGAAAGATGACGCATTGACATCTCTAGCTGCCGTAAGAAGCATTTTGTCTCCATCTCCTCTAGATAGCAGAAGATCGAATAGTCTTAGCCGGCAGTTAAGTTCAAGTGGATTCGATGATGATGCATTGGAAGATGCGTTGTTTGGAGGTCCAGGTTCGTTTCCTATTTCAGTAGCTAAGAAACACCATCCGGTGAAAGACTGTTCTAAAGAAACTGGAAGGATATATATGGGAATTTGTTTGCCGCGGCAGTTTGAGAAAATATTTCCAGATGGAGCAGTTGCGCATAGAAGATTGTCATTTATCAACATCCCAAATACAGGTGAGGGAAAAATCTTACATTATTTATTTGGATTTTGTATCAATGCAGTTGGAATATTATCGGTTAAGTTAGACAAATGTTGCCCCATTAGGATGTATCGTTATTTGAGAAAGAAGGTCATTAGATACAGATGAAAATGTTATTTATTTTTGGGAACAACATAAATATATTTAAATCTTGCGTATTTCAATTGAAACATTTTTCAATTTTCATTTAAATTGTCGTCTACTGTGATGGATATACAGGGAGTAAATCGAAAAGCGGGCTATACGAGTTTAATGGGAAATCAGTTTTATTTTCGCAGACGTTATCGAATTATTTTAGGGTTTTCCAAGTCAACGGCTTTTGAAGAAGTATTGCATATAAATTTTAGTATACATTATATTAATATAAAATAAAAATTATGATATATTTTATAGTATTTATAAATGAATTTTTAAATTGAAAAATACATATGTTCAAAACGGTCGCGAAATGTCGCCATAACCCTAACGATATTACACAACGAAGTTATTTCATTTGATGGTGTTTGTGCGTCTGGCTTTTATCGCGAATGGGGTAGAATAGTGTCACAGATTATTTATACTACCGTAACCAGATGCGACACTCTCTGTCGGTACCTTTGAAATCAGTGTCTCCAGAAAATATTATTGGCGGCCATGTTTTTAATGAAATAATTTGCTAATTTAAAATCCGACAACTATGGCTTGTAGCTGATATGGTTAAGGCACAGGAACCACGGAGACTCGATCTGAGAGAGCGAGTTCGAATCCGAATATAGGAAGTTATTGTTTGAAAGTTGTTTTTTAGTTAAATATTATTTTATTTAAATATATTATTAACATAAAAAGAAACAATCCAATTATAAAATATATATTATTTATGAAAATACATATGTATAAAGTAAATTACGACATTAGGTACGCATTATAATCAAAACAAAAACTAAGAATAAGCCATTACCTTTAATTGTTTTGAAGTTCCAATTTATAAATTTAAGTGTATAAAATAATCGCATTCTGGAATATAATTGTATTACATACTCATGCAGAAATTGATGACAAGGATGGGTAAATTCAATTTCTTTGATTTTCTTTACAACATTTTTAATTACACTTCTAAATTTGCAAAAAACATTGTTCAAGGTTGTCATATAGGATATAAAAGAACTTCATGGTATAATTGAATTACCGAAAGCGTCCTTATTTATTTTCATACGCTTTAAAATGACTGAAAAAAGACACACAAACATATCCTTATTTCTTTATCGTGAATTATTGCACGATATCACGGCCCAGTGGCTTTTATATTTCATATTTGTGTTAAAAACGACGACACAATAAAAATACGCCATTTTATTAACGAAATATGCCATGCGCAAACAATCTGCGCTGTTCAGAATTCACCCCAACAAAACTCGGGAGTGTCGCATCTGTATACGGTAGTATAGGTAATCTGTGATAGTGTCACGTCAGAGAATAGCGCGAAATATGAAGCACTGTCCTAAGCAAAAACGATACTTTCAAAGTAGACTCTATTGACAGAACAAATAAGGGTCAGAATTTAAAGGCTTGTAATTTGATGCTGATATTGTTATTATGAAGAAGTTAACTTTGAGATATTAATAACATGGAGTATGTAGATATGTAAGACGGGATCGCGTGAGGAATAATTTGGTGTATGAAGAATGTATGGTTAGGAAGAATGTTGTTAAGAGAGTAGGAATGAGCCAGTTGAGCTGGTTTGGACATGTGGAGAGAATGAAGAGTGTAAAGCGTATATATCTTGGTGAAATTGAGAGTGTTCGATTGCGTGGCCGTCCAGTGTGTAAGTGGATGGATGTGATTGATAAGGTACTAAAAGAGAGAAAGTTTCCGAGTGGGAAGAGAAGAAGAGCGTGTATGTATGCGATTATGAATGTGGCGAGGCGAAAGAAGTGTGCTTAGACAGGAATGTGTGGCGAAGGATGATCGTTTCGTAACTATTATTGTGGTCTGGTTGCGGTATTTCGCTACCGAAAATCGGTCACTTTAATATGTTAAGAGTGAGGAATATATGTTGTACCTATGATGTCAGGTTAGTAAGAATGTTGTTGAAAGAGAGACTGATTATTTTTTGGATGATGTTATTTTAATTCTTTCGGGTTTGTAATATAATATATACACATTAATAAATAACAAAGGTTTTATTTCAAAATGAAATCAACTCTGCACATTCTGAACTACAGAGTAACAAGTTTGCGCAGCTTCAAGCATATCTGAGAGTTTACCGACATACCGACTGAGTTTTTGTTTGTTAGTGTTTTAGAGGATTTTCAAATCAGTTCTTTTCAGAACCTTAGATTTCTTCTTTTTAAGTTTAAGGTACGTAAATAACTCTGTCTATCCACATTAATATATTAATAATATGTCGTGTTCTTAGGGTTCTGTAACCTAGAAATGGTTTGCTGTCTTTCAAACGGCCGCTTCAAGCGATGTTTCGCGAACATAATCGAGATTGAACGAACATGTAATGGACCTTTTACATCAAAAGAGAGAGATAGACAAAAATGACATATATGTAGTGCGCAGTAGGTTGTTTGCGCAAATTTCAAATAAAATTACAAATGGCGCAAAGAAAAAACACTGGCAAAAACTTAACTTTCTTAAATAAATTCACACAAAGCGTTTGTGATAAATATTTTAAAACAAGAGGAAGAGGAGATGAGAATCAGAAAAAGTGGTTTTTGTTCCACAAGGTACGAAATAAACACCACATAAAGTGACAGATAATTGCGTAGTTGCCAGTTTGATATAAGGAATGTAATAAACAAGAATAAAATTGTTGTTTTTTCCTTTTAAATATATTTTTTTCATTATTTATTATTTCTTTATAGTTAAAGACAAAATTATTTAAGTTTTTCTTTGTTTAAATAATTTTGTATCGAAAATAAATGTTTATTCTTTTAATCATTTTACTTGACAACATGGTGCCTCCTCATCTCTAATTCATAAGAATTTTACTACGTAACGCATTGAAAAATGACGTCAGAGGGCAATAAAAATGTAAAAGGTCCATTCCATGCAAAGTTTTTTAAAACTTAAATAGGATAATTGTTATTATAAATTTGGGTATAATAGGTTTTGTTTAATTGAAAAGGTAATATTCAAACTTAACTGAATGATAGCTTAAATTAGCTAACTTTTCATAATTAAGTAAGATATTGGCGACGAAATGAACTGCTTATAGTTATAGTTCTTATTTACTGTGGCAATAAGGTTATTCCGAACGCTCTGTATATTCATCTCGTGTTTTAAAATAAAAATTTATTTTTGAAATCTTTAAAAAGCATCCAGAATGGCTAACCCATTGGAATTATACAAAAAAATTATTCGTGCACTTTTTTACACCTTTAATTTGATATTAAATTTAGTTTATATAATATATTTACTAAAAAGTAAATGTAGTGGAATAAATGTTCCAGTTTTATTAAAATCGAATATACAAGTATTTTATTTATATTTTTGTTGTATATTTTCAGACGAACAATCAGCCTATGACGATGAAATATCAGAAATGGGAGATACTAGTTTAAATGAAAGCAGTTCATCCAGTAAACGGAGGCGACAATTCAAACATGAACAAAGAATTTGCTTAGTTTGTTGTCGACCACACAAAACAAATATTTCTCCCCCTCCTCCTGAAAGTCCAAGTAAAGCAAGAAATTCTATAATTAGTCTTCAAAATGAGGGAGGAAGTCCAGAAAGTGGTAAAAAATATTTCCCTTATAATTTTTTTAGATCTTACAATTAATTTTCCTACAGATTCAAAAGTAAAATTGGAAATATTGAAACATACCGAAAGACTGGCCAATCCAATCTGGATGAAACAATCTAAACAATCATTGCTTCATTTAAAACAGCGTCATCCAGCGTGTTTCCAAGATATTTGTTTGTATTCAGAAATCTGCAGCATGGTTGGAGAAATGACATACAGACTAAGCGCCAGAAGATTCCTACAAGAATTGTTCCTAGATTTGAGTTTTGAAGGGCTCAACAACGAGCCGCATGAAATATTAAAAGAGAAGATATTTGAAGAGCACCCTCAGAAAGAGAAAACCGAGAACAACGTTCAAGTTCCTCTGAAAACTAATAGCCGAGCGGAGTGCGATTTAGGGCAAAGATATGTTGAGTTGATGGATGTTGTCCGATCGCGTACCCCGAATGTATTAGTTATTTCTTCCGACACAAATAGAAATATAACTCGCGGTTTTAATATAGATAACAGATCTCGGGGTGGCGAAGAACATCGGGCCACTTCACCTCTCACAAGCGTCGCGGAAGAAGAAAGTGTTCATAAGAATGTAGACACAGCAGCCAGACCTCCTTCGGCAATGCCAAAAATCAAACTGAATACATTAGATAGTTTAAAATTAACTTGCAGCGAAAACAAGTTTCCTATAACAAACCGGGCTAGTACGGCAAATATAACACGGACTTATAGTCACGGATCCAGACCTACGCGGCCTATAGTTAAACAGTCTGCCGTAAGTTTGACTGTTGTGTCTCCCCCGCCGTCTCTCCCAAACAATATTCCGGCGTCTAAATTAACGGAAAGCTAAAAATTAATAATTTATGGTATTATATTTATGATTTTAACACAGTTATTAGATAAATAATTTTATTTCTTTGCATTTATTTATTTTTTAACTGTGTTTTATATTTCATTTGCGAAATTACAAATGATTCTAAATTTAACGAATAATGCTTTTTTAATAGGAACAAGCTTCTTTGAAATATTAATATCCGATACTCAGCACAATCTATATTTATTATTTTTAAATGATTTTAATACGCTCGGCTATTTTTTACACCATGTGGTGTTATTTGCAAGTTATATAATAAGCATTTTTGTTATATGGTTTTAATATTTAAATATTTTAATTTTCGTTTATTAAACTTTACATTTATTTATTGTATTTCAAAGTAAGATTTTATTTCTGCAAAGGACGGGTTACAAAATGTATAAATACTAAAATTTCAGGATGTATTGATATTTCAAGTATTTACGAGGCAGCTTCCATATATTACGTATCTATACTCTATTATTTATTAATAAAATAAATTATTCTATGTGAACGACTTTATTATTGTAACATTCCAGAATTTGGAGTTTATGTGGCTTGATACATTTAGTGAAGAGGTTAGAGATCCATTTATTTCCAATTTTCAAATAGCACAAAAGTTCCCTTTGTCTTGGTGAAAATGAAGAACAAAGAAGAAATATCGATATTGAATAGAAGAGATAATTCGCTGGGATTTTTTATATTTTTGTGTAAAAAAAAGGATGAACTAGTGCAAACGCGACTTAATTTTTTTTGTAATAAGCGAGTTATGAATTTTTAAAGTTCAGAATTTGAAGAGTGACGTAGCATGCCCTTACCAGTGGTCGACAAACTATTAGTACAAGAGGGTACAAATTTTTCATATTATGCGTTATATTCATGAAGAAATTATTATGAAGCATAAATAACATGCATTTTTTTCCTAATAAGTTATAGAACATTGAACCAGTTTGGTTTGACAATATTGTGGCATAAACTATTTATGATTCAAGTTAGCCGCCATGATTTGTGACGTCACAATGCGCTCTAGCCAAGTGAGAGATGAACTATAAACTATCCTAATTGTGTGTGTGTATGAACAGCTATAATTAAGAAAGTTTATTATTTTGTTATATACAATGAAAGTGAAATAGACCTTTTCAATTTAACGGCTATCTCTTTCTATCGCTGCAAATAATAAGTAAAATATTGCCAACAACTGCCAAACGAAACGTCAAAAATATTGCAATCATTAAAGTACCTGTAGCCTCGGTAAAAATTTGCATCGTTAGATATTTTAGCTTCAATGAATTCTTTTGTAACTTCTTTCAAGCAGTTTTTTAAAATTGTCTGAGACTTTTCTCACATTTTACGCCTAATTTTTTTTTCTAGAAACAAACGCCATGGATCATTGCTACCGCGCATCCATGACTCCCGCTATTTGTTCTTACTATGCGCAGATCCCCATTACGCATATATCTTCATCTCTTTAAATTGAAAATGTCTATTACTATTGGCGACTGAAATGTCCTGCAGAGGCGCTGCGTTCATTTAAGATGGCCGACTTAGGCCCGGTATTTTCAGTTCCGAATAAAGTTTCGAATAAGTATTCGTTAAATAAATTTATTCTATATATTTATCCAACGAATAATTCCATTGCGTCTTTCCACACATTTTACACAAACAAATAGCTATCTGTCGAATAACTTTAACGTTCATGAATTGGTAGCCTTGCAGTGTGAATATGTGCCAGTAGACAAGGATGGAGTTTGGCGTAGCCACGTTAAGCAGACAAGGATGAAATGTGTCAACTACTTTTGAATCCGTAGTTGTCAAAATTTTGTTTGACATCTTTAATGTCAATGTGATCTATATTATGCATTTTTAACCCCGGGAGACTGTAATTTAACAAGTGTACCATCTAATTCAGCACTCATATGCGGTAAGCGGGATATGTATATTGTAAAATTGTTCTTGTACTTTTTGTATATTTGTTTCAGTTCAAAGAAAATGTTTGTCAATATATTCAACAAAAGTATCCAAAATTCGAAAATATGTTGCCAGCGTCAAATGACAAGATCTTTATAATGATTTACCTATTTACTGGTTGAGATCAAATGCGATCCCCAATATGTGATCCTAAATTGTTTTCATAATCGGAACCTGTCAAAAATTATTTCATTTATGTGGTTATGTTGCTGTCTGATGGTGTGTGATCGATTTCTCACGTTATTTATTAATTCATAGTTGAAAATATCATCATAATATTTAATATATCCATTTTGTTAATAAATCTGCACTATGTGGAAATGTAATGAACTTACGAATAAACGGTTATTCGCTACCCAAGTACCGAATAATTTATCTCGCGAATAACAGATGTTATTCTTTCGAATAAATTTATTTGCAAGTGAAAAGACGACAAAAATATTTATCCGAAGGATAAATTTATCTAAACCTTTATTCGCAAGTGAAAATACCGGCCCTTAGTTGGTAATTTTCTGAGGTGTGATTGGCTGCTATTACCTTAGAGCAGGAATAGAGGGGTGACAGGGCATGCTATGTATTTCGCCATAAGACGACTTTCCAAATCAACAACAAATGGTAGTATATGGAGTCTAATTTATGTTTGGTCTGAGGCTATTACCAATTCGGAGAGTTCGAAAGTTTGCCGCTTGGTGACTACGGGTTAATTTTAGTCGCGAATATGCTGGCCGCATGTTGACGTCATTTTAAGAGCTTTAAGAGTTGGCCGCTAGTTAGCGAACCAAGCGAGCATTTTACTTTAACACCACAGTAGTAGATTATTTGTCCCTGCCACAGATCTCAATTGTTCTTACTATGTGCAGATCCCAATTGCGCATATCTTCTATCTCTTTAAATTGAAAAGGTCTATTGGAGGAATTTTGCTAAGTAACCTAACTAAATTTGACAAATGATAATTAACAAACAAAACATGAAAGGCATAGAAGAAACAGTTTTATTAAATGAATTTTTTGATCAAAACGATATATCTAATGTAGTATTAATGCCATTAATGGTCTACGTCCTCCGCCATTTCAAAACTGTGCAAAATAAAACCACGTGACTGAATAGAAGTTGCTCGAGCAAAATCTATATAGCAGCATTTAGCAGACAGTTCAGCCACCTAGCGCTAGTAAATGCTAGTTAACGCTAGACGCATTGAACGCACCAAATGTATGTATTTTCGCTTTGTAATAATGACGTCACATACGATTCTGAAATAATTGCGGAAGTTTACAAATTACAGACTGTTTTTTTTTTGGACGGTTTACCGACCGTTTACATCACAATCGCTTCATAGCAGTGGCATTTTGGAAGTTAAATGTTTAAATATATTGATAATATGAAAAGAGGTTGAATTTTTGAGTACTATTTGTTATACGTAACATAATGGAAAGTTCTCTGACGAAATAGCTCTGATTTATTTCCACAAACCACAAAAACGATCATACGTTTTATTGATGCTGCTTTCATGACAATCGTGTGAATCACGGCAAGTTCAGACCTTTTGAGTATACTTCACTTTTCACTTCCAAGTACATTTCATGGTCACTGATCATTTCAAAGTCATATAATAATTGTGTGAATATTAGTTATTATTTATTTATTTATTTAATATAAAAATGCAGTCGACAGTGTGGAATACAGTTGCATCTTCAGTAAAAGTAAGTTATTGTTATATTTCTATAAATTTAATTGACATTTTGCTTAACCTCAATATACGTTCCCAGATTTTACGTAATATTGGCAATTTTTTATATGTATATATTTAATATATTTCATAATTTTGCATAAAAATCAATAATGGATTTAAATTTGTGAAATTATATAAATATCATTTTGATATTGTCAAAAAGTGTTTATTTGTTGTATTTTCATTTTCAGCCGACGTGTTTTAAATACAGTACGGCTTTCAAAGGACTGAAGCCAAGGTATTATTCAACTGGAGAAAAAGCAGATTTAATTGTTATTGGATCCGGCCCAGGTGGATATGTAGCTGCAATTAAAGCAGCTCAATTGGGGATGAAAGTAATTGTTTTTAATTTTAAAATTCATTTAACTATATTATCACATACATGTGTCGTAGTTATAAAGTTGTTGCATTTAGAGTTGACATACCTCGATTCTAATCTACTTTCCGGTTATTTTGTTGCAAAAAATCAGTTTAATCGATCTTAATCGTTGTATACCCTAAATCCTGGGTGTCCAACCTTTTGGATTTTCTGGGCAGCAATGCCCAACAAAAATTTGTCAAGATCGCATATAGAATTCAATTGCATTTTAATGTAAACATAGCCTTTTTTCGATACTAATACTAATGTATCTATATTAGTTTGATGGAGGTATCAGCGTCTAATTTTACATTTTGTTTGATATATTTTTCAAAAGAGTTACTCGCAAATATACGTATTTTCCAAATGAATCGCTATGAATAGGACATGTTCGTGAAGTCATTTGAATAAAACATTTTCAAGTTGCACATCTGAATACAGCTTTATACATTTAATTTATAAGTTCGCCGGCAACGTGTTGATGTCAGCTGAGAATGGATTAGAAAATATACTGATATACATTTAGTGTTTTTTAAATCTTACAATCTATTAAAGTTCTGTTACAAAATAGCAATTAATGCTTTTTATGCTTTACTATTTAAGTAGATCGAATGAGAAAGTGTTTGAAATAAATTCAAATATATTGTTCTTAATCTGTGTTTGCCACAATTTCAGTGTGGTCCCAAAAGGCACGTATTTAAATGTTCATTATTTTATTCAATTTTACTCAGTATTTTTAATTTATTTGGTTTTGTTCAGTACTTTTTCTTCAGTAAATAAATTAATATTGTTCAGTAAAAAAATATTTTTTGTTCAGTATTTTTTCATATTTGTTCAGTATTATTTGTATTTGCCACAAAGCATCGCGACGTCGATGGGCGTCGGTATCTTCCGACACCCGTAGAAGTTGATTCGCGATGAGTGTTTTTCTTATTACTAATTACTTAACATTTGATTTAAATACTAATATTAAATTACTGAACGTTCAATATTTGTACTTTACTGAACAAGTATTATTTTCCTGATTCCCATTCCAAAAGCCGTCACTGTTTGAAACATTATTCTTAACTTATTTTAACTTTAGAGACACATGTTTACTAAAAATGCAATATCAGGCAACAAGTCTCATTTTTTAATTCATATACAGCTTTTCCTTTTGATCTATCAGGATGGCTGAAATGATCTTCCACTTAGCGTACTGCTAATACATCTCTCAAATGAGGATACTGTTTATTCGTCATGTTATTAGATGTGGATTTGGAATGGGGGAGTTTTCGATTTTTTATGTTAAAATATTTTTTAAATCTAAATCGTTTTTACTTTTATATTTTTCAAATTTTAATAAATAACGGAGAAAAAAATGTTAAACTTTTGCAATATTTTCTTCCAGAACTGGGCAAAGTACCGGAAAGTAGTACTTGAAGTACAAGTACCAAGTACCTTGATGTTTCTAAATGTACTTGAAGTACAAGTACTTTTTTAGTTTCTAAAGTACTTGAAAGTACCAAGTACTTGAAAAAGTACTTGTAAATTTGGGTGCAAGTACTTTTTCAGATAATTGATATTTTTCTGATTATATGGACCTTAAAAGGTGATTATTGACAAAAATTGCAATATACGATATTTATTTGGTTATTTCAAAAACAAGAGTTCCTCCCTGGGACTGCCGTATCATCTAGCGATCTCTTGACGTAAAATTTACGTCATTTTTACGTCATGCGTTCGCCAAGCGATATGGCAAAGGCCCAGCACTGTAGTTAGGTAATATAAACATTATATGGTATATACAGATGCAGATTAGAATTAATTTATTTATGCCAAAAAATTTGCAAATATATCTTTACTTTCATATTATCACTGAAAATATATTTATTAATGAAATTCACATGATTTTGGACTACAGGAATAACACCACAAAACTGCTGTTTTGATGCATATATTGGTTGAGCATAGAGTACTGTTAAAGCATATTTAACAGTATGGTATTATGAAAAATAATTTATAAGGTTTAATATTAAAGAAAAACCAACGTGTCACTCACAAAACCACTACAACTACAAAACAAAGATAAAATACACATGCTTCTACATGGCCTCTAGTGAGCAACGTTCAAACTGAACACTAGACTATACACTGACACTCTCCGTGACTTCTAGTGAGAAATACTCGAACTAGACAAGACATATTTCTAGTTTCTCTGTCTAGCCAGCCGAAAACAAAACATTTAGTGGAGGGATAGGGAATGTTTTGTCTAGTTATATTTGGTCGTTGGCGTACATAACATCAACTATGTGCGAATGAGGCATGGACAAGTGGTTGTAGGGCCCCACAAGCTTGCCAAGTACACAGCTTGTGTAACTTGCCTGTGTTCCCAAATCAATTTAATCGTTAAATTAATAAATAAAATTGTAAAACTAATTATTAATGAATATCATGTAGTTTTATTTTGTAACACATAAACTTAATTTTTAAAATATTTTAATAAAAATAGAGCGATTAGTGCTGCCATCTACGATACAAAGATTTTTATAAAAATTAATTTAAAAATTAAGTTTAATGTGTCAGAAAATAAAACAACATGATATTCATTAATAATAATTAGTTATACAATTTTATTTATTAATTTTACGCTTAAATTGATTTGGCAACACAGGTAAAGTATACAAGCTGCATACTTGGCACCCTTGTGGGGCCCTACAAGCACTTTCAAAGTCACGTGTCTGCCCGCGCCTCATTAGGCTTCAAAGAAAGAGACAGAAGCAAAACACGGCCACCTGTTTATGTTTACATTTGACACTTGACAATTTAATTTGTGTGTTTATTGTATTTTCTAAGTTTTACATTTACATATTTAAAATCAAATAATTTACTTTTTGCGATTTGACATTGAATTTGACGTTTCAATATATAATATAGAAGTCATATTTTCATTCTAAACTAGCGCTCGCATACGTCATCATATTGCGGGCGATTTTACTATTGTTTTTACAAAAAAATATGCTATATTTTATTACTTTTATTTTTATTGCATTTATTCGCGGCAAACTTGTGAACCCTCCGAATGGACCTTTTACATTTTTATTGCACCCTGACGTCATTTTTCAATGCGCCACCTAGTGAAATTCTTACGAATTAGAGATGAGGAGGCACCATGTTGTCAAGTAAAATGATTAAAAGAATAAGCATTTATTTTCGATAAAAAATGATTTAAACAATACAAAAACTTATATTTTATCTTTAACTATAAAGAAATAATAATTTTAAAAAAATATTTAAAAGAAAAAACAATTTTATTCTTGTTTATTGCTTTCCTAATATCAAACTGACAAGTACGCAATTATCTGTCACTTTATGTGGTGTTTATTTCGCATTTTGTGGAACAAAAAACCACTTTTTCTGATACCATCTCCTCTTTCTCTTATTTTAAAATATTCATCACAAACGCTTTATGTGAATTTATTTAAGAAAGTTAAGTTTTTGCCAGACTTTTTACTTTCCGCCATTTGTAATTTTATTTGAAATGTAACTAGCCTCCTCAAAGCGCAAACAACCTACTGCGCACTACATATATGTCATTTTTGTCTATCTCTCTCTTTTGATGTAAAAGGTCCATTGGTAATGGCCAGGCCCGGGAAACGCAAATGGCGGGATAGTAATTTTAGTTTTGCTTCCGTACAAGAGATTGCGACCAGTATCATTAGTATGTCATTTTTTTCACTTGACGCTTAACACGTACGTTTCTTATCTAAAATAGTGTATATGGTCTGTGGTAATGGCAGCCAATCACTACACAGAAAATTGCCGACTATACTTTGTTTCATTTAAGCCATTCAGTATTGTAGAGAATAGGGCACAGTCTTGAACTCTCTGATTGGCTGAAATCGGAGACAAGAGACACGTTTAACCAATGTAATTTCAGCTACTTGAAACTGGTGGTGATGTCAGCGCAATCTACTGAATGGCTTAAATGGAACAGAGGATAAGTCGGTCATCTCAAATGAACGCAGCGCCTCTGTAGGACATTTCAGTCTCCAATGGACCTTTTACATTTTTATTGCACCCTGACGTCATTTTTCAATGCGCCACATAGTGAAATTCTTAAGAACTAGAGATGAGGAGACACCATGTTGTCAAGTAAAATGATTAAAAGGATATGCATTTATTTTCGATAAAAAATTATTTAAACAATACAAAAACTTGAATAATTTTGTCTTTGATTATAAAGAAATAATTAATAATGAAAAAATTATATTCAAAGGAAAAAACAACAATTTTATTCTTGTTTATTACTTTCCTAATATGAAACTGGCAACTACGCAATTATCTGTCACTTTATGTGGTGTTTATTTCGCATCTTGTAGAACAAAAAACTACTTTTTCTGATTCCCATCTCCTCTTCCTCTTGTTTTAAAATATTCATCACAAACGCATTCTGTGAATTTATTTAATAAAGTTAAGTTTCGCCAGAGTTTTTTCTTTCCGCCATTTGTAATTTTATTTGAAATGTAACTGGCCTTCTCAATGCGCAAACAACCTACTGCGCACTGCATATATGTCATTTTTGTCTTTCTCTCTCTTTTGATGTAAAAGGTCCATAGTATTGCAGTAAGTGGAAGATCATTTCAGATTTCAGCCATTGTGATAGATCAGGCATAGTTAAGATGTTTAGAGCGTTACTCCGGCAAAGTAAAGGCCCGGCTTCAAAACCCGGTGGCTGACATGATCTTTTCACAATTTATTTCAAATACAAGATGATTCATCGGTCTGTCCTCTCTTTATAACTCTTTTATTTTAAGTCAGATAGAAAAACTCTTCAAATATAATTTATATGATATATTATTGTCTATCTACGTACCATATGCATTTGTATACAGGGTGCTCCGTTTAAGCGCAACAATATGTGACTATATTTCTTAATGGAGCAACCTATATTTATTTATTTATTTTGATAGTAAATTAGATTCCTTTTAAAATAGTATTAAGTAATAAGGGGTCTAAAATTATAAATTAAGAAGTTATTTACGTTTATAAAAAATAGTAGTTCAGAGTGGAAAAAACCATAATATAATACAAAATTTTGATCCTTTTTTATTAATACTTATTTTAAACATTACACTAATTCTAAGGAAGCTATTAAAATTTAGTGACAGACTAAATAATTCAAAATTATAATAAATGCTCGAAAACTTGTCCTTCAACTTCAACAGATTTTTCTATTATAAATATTATACTAACCATCTCATCTTTACTAAAATTTGTATTATTCATTTTCACATCAACATCAACAATGATAAACTAAGAGTATTTGGACAACTTGTTTGTTCAAATTCGAAACAATTGATCAAATTATCCATAGCTTGCTTTGTTAATAACATGATACAAACATATTATTCAACGAATAAAGGTAAATAACTTCTTAATTTATAATTTTAGACCTCTTATTACTTAATACTATTTTAAAAGAAATCTAATTTACTATCTAAATAAATAAATAAATATAGGGTGTTCCATTAAGAAATATAAAGTTACACATTGTTGCGCTTAAATGGAGCAGCCTGTATACAAATGGATATGGTACGTAGATAGATAATACTATATCATATAAATTATATTTGAAGAGTTTTTCTATCTGACTTAAAATAAAAGAGTTATCAAGAGAGGACAGACCGATGAATCACTCTGTATATAGACTGTTAACACTTTGTTAATTATAATTAGAGGTTGTTGAAGGGATGAAGACTCTTGTTTGAAACAGCAAAAACTGATCAGAGAATTAGAATACGTTACTTGAGGCAATAAAATGGTAATAAATGTAACTGCAGATAGTTTTTATTTAACATTTTTTTTAGACAGTATGTATAGAAAAGGACGAAACTTTGGGCGGTACTTGTTTAAACGTAGGATGCATTCCATCAAAATCTTTACTAAACAATTCACATTATTATCATATGGCTCACAGTGGCGACTTAACCGCTCGTGGAATTACTGGTACGTAAATGTTCATTAATAGAAAATATTTTTTTATATAATAAATAATGCTTTACAGTTGGAAGTGTAACACTCAATCTCGCCAAAATGATGGGAGAAAAAATAACTTGCGTTAAGGCTTTGACTGGAGGTATTGCGATGTTATTCAAGAAAAATAAAGTTATGCATATTAGAGGACATGGTACAATTACTGGAGCGAATCAAGTTTCTGTTAAAAAACCCGATGGCGGTACCCAAATCGTTGATGCTAAAAATATTCTCATTGCTACGGGATCTGAAGTTACACCTTTCCCAGGAATTGATGTAAATATACAACTCCTTACAGCATTTTTTTAAATATTTTTACTATTTATTCTTTGAAGATTGATGAAAAACAAATTGTATCATCTACCGGAGCTTTAAGTTTACAACAAGTACCTCAGAAAATGATTGTTATTGGTGCTGGTGTAATTGGTCTTGAATTAGGTTCCGTTTGGTCTCGTCTTGGTGCTAAAGTTACTGCCGTTGAATTCATGAATAGTATTGGTGGTTTGGGCATTGATGGAGAAGTTTCCAAAACTTTCCAGAAAATCTTAACCAGACAGGGTTTCCAATTCAAGTTAGGAACGAAAGTTACCAGTGCTGTAAAACAAGGAGGTGTTATCAAAGTAGGAGTCGAAGATGCTAAAGACCCCAGCAAGAAAGAAACAGTTAGTTTTATTATTTATATATTTTTCTTGTTATTAATATTATTATCTTTTTTTAGCTCGATTGCGATGTTCTGTTAGTCAGTGTAGGACGCAGACCCTTCACTGAAAACTTAGGACTGGATAAAATGGGAATCCAGAAAGATCAACGTGGAAGAATCCCAGTCAACGACAAGTTCCAAACCGTCATTCCCAAGTATGTCGTAATTTATAGAAAGATTTATCTTTTGCGTAATATATTTTTAATTTCATAATTGTGACGTAATCGTTACACATATTTACATAACTGTGATAAAAACAATAAATCTATTTACATCTTTCTGATAATATGACATGGTTTAATAATTATTTGTTGAACTCGCTAGCAGACACGTCACTCGAGTGACCTCAACATTGGCACCTCGGAAACTATAAATAAGAAATACGAAATCGGTTAAATTAGGGCAAAGTTGTCCCATTAGTAGACCATTATAAAAATGAATTTGTTTTTCCTGAAAACTTCATAGGTAACTACATAAATGAAAAAATTCAAATTTTGCTGATTTTTACCTCCCGCTATCCTTAATGAGGTATAGGGATCGTGCTAAAAATCGCATATCGAGATTTTGATAAATGACCACGTTTTAAGGTCCCTAGAATATATATTTTATGCATAAATTTATAAAATTATAATTTAAATCACGGAGCCTACGCTTTAAACAAACACAACTCCTTGGTTACACAATTCATCAAATCTCAAATGTATGCCACTGACTGATAAATGTCACTGTCAAAGAACTAATCATTTCAAATTAATAATGGTAACGTTTTAAAAAGAAAATAGAACCATAGTTATATGGAATGGAACTTAATACAGTTTCCAGCATAAGTAAATAGGTAACTATGTATATTTAAGTTAATAAAAATCAAATGGCGGGAGGTACAGTGTTGGCCACATCTATTTTTTTTACAAATAACTTTAAAAGAAATAATATGGAATTTTGGTTTGCACTTCTTTAGGACACTTTTTTATTTTCTTTCGAACGACAATGCTCCAATTTTTTTGTTTCTATAGATTTCGAATTATAAGGTCACAATCTCACAGTTATGATTGTTATATGCATGGACGCCATATTGGAAAATTACATCGTTAAAAGAATTTTTTTAACGTCCGACTGGTATGTTATTATTATCATAACAACCTTGCTTTAAGGGTAACACCCTAGACCGTGTTATGAGTTGTTGCTATGATAATGTTGTCAATTCATACAGGAATAAAGCCTAAAAAAACATGCAAAAGCATTCAAAGCCTACTTACTCTGCAAATTTTATTAAAGCTTTCTGATCCGTAATACGTAGAATATTAAAAATTATAGTCGGACGTTAAACGTTGAAGAGACTTTCGAAAAGTACACTGTTAACCTTAGGCGTTATTGTCCTTATAACATCCTTGATACGTTAATTACTATAACTTTCCAACGATGTATAACTTTTTGATGTTCATTTATTTCAAACAGCAAAAATGCAACAATTATTAATTTTGTAGGGTAGAAACAATGATTGTAGCAATGAAACAAATGAAAACATAATTATAGATTATAGGGCCCTATTCGGTAACTCGGTGGTTAATTTTTAACCACTGGTTAAAATTTTTTTCCAATAGATATTGATTTGACAACTAAAAATCCCTTTTTTTGTTATATGTCGACATACTTGATTTGTTAAAAAAATTAACCAGTGGTTAAAAATTAACCACTGAGTTACAGATTAGGCTCCATACTGTTTATTTTCATTGCTAATTTCCTATTTTAGTTCTCAAAATTTTATTTAGTAATAATAACAAGAGAGTGAAAATAAATTGAAAATAATTGTCCGATTTTTTGAAAACTTGTTGCCAGGCCATAGCCACGAAAGCCCGTCGCTTTTGCCAAATGGCAACAAGTTTGAGAAAAATCTGTCAAATTATTTTCAATTTATCGAACTCTCGAATTATATTTATTTTTTGATCCACAAATTTGTTTCAAACAGCGGAATCAGATTGTCATCTACTGTATTTAACTAACTTTATTAATTTACATGGCTCAGTTGGCAAGTTTGTTTTGACAACTAGAACACAATTTTGAAAGGCAAAATAATATAATTAGAAAATATAATTACCAATTATGGTATTTTAGAAGTGGTTTCTATAATTTTTTAGTTTATTTCATGACCAGAAACTGCACAAAATCGGTCTTTTTCGCTCATTTTACTTATGTTGATAACTATCTGACACATGTCAAGAAAAATAAAACCTACAGAGATTATTACCGGGAATAATCTCTAGAACTTTATTCTCAGTATAATAATGACAAGATTGGTTATAACGCAGACGTGTGACAAAAAATTAAATATTTCATTGGTTTTAAGAAATGTCAAAAAATAATCAGATTAATTAATCTTAATGGCTCGTACCACGATCACGGTTTTAACTAAAACGTTGTGTTAAGAAATGTCAACGCACTTATGTTTAAAGAACTTGTAAAATTTTAACAAGTTAGCAACCAATAACTTCAACTTTACGCTTACGTAGAAATTACAATTTTTAAAGATTGTCGGTTATTATTTTATATTATTGCAAACAAAAGCTTTCTTTATAAAACTGTTTCTACAGTTTAAAGAAATTAGTTTCCATTTCCGAGATATAGATTAATAAAAAAAGTAGCCGTTATTAGTGTAAGAATAAAAAAAAGTTTAATTACGCCGGAAGTGGTTGATCATGAGTAATTTTTTTATGGTTTCATTATGTAAAATTTTCTGCTGAATTCAATGGTAAAATAAAAAATATAGCATTCCATTTAAAATAAGAAAGTTAGGGTCTACTTCTGGTAAAACCGGAAGTGCTATAGTTTTGAAAATATTTAACCCTTAGATACCAAAATCGTAAAATAGTATTGAATAGTTTTTGAAATAACGATAGCATAAGCTCGTTCTGGGACTTTCTTTATAAAATAATTGTTTGAAAAACTATTGTTGCTCACGAGTAGTGAATAAGATTCTAATAAAGTTAGGAGCAAAAACGAGAAAAAAGAAATGTATTATTACGTGTTTTATAGCTTCATGTCTTTCATTGCTTAAAAATTATAAAATAATAACTTGTTAGTAGTTCATAATCATAATAATAATGTCCCTGAATTAATGTTTTCCAGCATTTACGCTATTGGAGACTGCATTCACGGACCTATGTTGGCCCACAAAGCCGAAGACGAGGGTATTGTTTGCGTTGAAGGCATGACTGGAATGCCTGTACATATAGACTACAACTGTGTTCCTTCCGTTATTTACACGCACCCTGAAGTTGCTTGGGTTGGTAAGACTGAGGAGGATTTAAAGAAAGAAGTAAGTTTACAAACAATAACAAAACGATGTCTGTGTGGTTAAATATTTTATTTTTAATTATATGTTTTTATTTTTGTGACAAGAATTAAAGCCGAATCTTTGGTTAAGACTTGGATGAACAAAAAGAACTTAACAAACAACAAAAATATTTCACAAACAAAAAGAACTTAACTAACAACAAAAATATTTCACAAACAAAAAGAACTTAAACACCAAAAAGCACTAAACAAACAACAAAAATTCTTAATAAATAACAAAAGACACTAAACAAACAACAAAAATATTTAATAAACAACAAAAAGATATTTAATAAACAAAAAGAACTTAAACAACAAAAAAAGCCTAAACAAACAACAAAACTTCTTAATAAACAACAAAAAACACTAACCAAACAATAAAAATATTAAACAAAAAACAAAAATATTCCACAAACAAAAAGAACTTAAACAACAAAAAGCACTAAACAACAAAACTACTTAATAAACAACAAAAAACACTAAACAAACAACAAATGAACTTAATAAACAACAAAACTGAATCGTAAACAACTATTTGAAAGGTCTCGGTCGGCCGTATAGAGTGCGCATAGCATGCAGCCATGAGACCCCATTAAATAACTGAGAGAAACAAGTTCAGGCATTAATTTAGTAATTTTATACGAAAAATTATAACTAGATATAGACCAATTCTTTCGGCTCAGGACTCGTATTTATGTTTAAAGACATGACTGTATCGAAAAGAAATCCCATAGACTTTAAACAAATTATAATTTGGCTACATATTTTTTTTCTTGTAGGGTGTAGCGTACAAAATAGGCAAATTCAATTTCGTCGCTAACTCTCGAGCAAAATGTAACAACGAACAGGATGGTTTTATCAAAGTCCTGGGAGATAAAAACACCGACCGCCTTTTGGGGACACATATGATTGGACCCATGGTAGGCGAATTGATTAATGAAGCAGTTTTGGCACAAGAATATGGAGCATCTTGTGAAGATATCGCCCGTGTATGTCACGCTCACCCGGTAAGTTGAAAATATTTTTTGTGCTTGCGTTAAATGAATAATAATTGAGAAAAGAGTGAAAATGAGTTAATTAGGCTCAGTGGCTGTTCCTCCATTAATTTGGTCATTCTTTCAATACCTCCCAAATTTATCAAAGAAGAAAAGAAAAAGCGAAAGAGTAAAAATAATAAAATATTTTGAATTTAATAATTTTTAATAGTCAGTCCATCATGTCGTTAACGACTATGTTGAAAGCAAGACAACGAATGGCGCGAATGCGCGCGTTGATTGGGTCACATCAAAATTGTGATCACCTTGTGTTATACGAGGTCTGTCCGGTAAAGTATCCGACGTTGTGCTGCAACTGAAAATTATCCTTGGTCAATGTTGACGATGTCCCCTTCAAAATACTCTCCTTCGAAAACCACAATCTTCTTCCAAAAAGATGCTTCGTCTTGTTGCGTTTGTTATCTTCTGCGTCCTCAAATATTCTTCCCTTCAATAGATTTCTAATTTGAAATCTGACAGAATTGAGATTTCCCCAATTCTTTCTCCAGATAGATTTCAAATTCTACTGGTCTGGAGCAGGGAAAACCCAATTCTGACAGAATTTGAAATCGAGGCCCGAACGACTTCACAACTTCCAAACAAGGAACAAAATGTCACAAATACATTATAAGGACCGTAGAGACATCTCTCGACAAACTTTAGAGTAGACTTTATACAGGGTGTAAATGAAATAAGTGCATTAAATTTAACCAGTAATGTAACTCGACGAGAGCAACAATATTTCTTAATAACTTTTTCTCGAAATCGCATATTTTTTTAGCATTTTTACAACCCCGTAAATTGACGAGTAGTTCCAAGTATTTTTCTAATAATTGAATGCAGTAGCAATAGCTATGAAAAATTTTGTTTTTGCAATTGACAGTCCTGTCAGTTGTTGCAATTAAATTTTGACGTTAGTAATAAACTTGTTTATCAGGTAAAATTCTGTCAAAATGCTTACGTTTACAAATAGCGAGTACACATTGTAATTACTTACCTATGATTTATTTATTTATTCGTATCTTTACTACATTTTAATTTGTGGTTGATATAAAGACAGTGTTATAAAGTTGTCAACGCAATTAGACGGAGCGTTTCCAAATCATACTGTTCCTAATATTCGCACATTTGTTAATCTTGTACATCTTTATCACAATACGAAGTGTCACATGTGACAATTTTAAATAAAGCAACATTTGTATCCATATCATGTGCAAAAAATCTGATGTGGCCAGCACATTACCTTCCGTCAGTTCTATGTATTTTGTACAAATTGCACACGGAAAGTTCCTTGCTAAATTAAATATTCTATTTCTTGTACATTATCGTCCGGCAGCTGCATGTATTTTATGCAAATTTCATACAGAAAATTTATGTCTTAAATTATTATTTTGTGACGTTTTTTATATACAGTGTAATGTATCAGCAGAAATAAAATATTTATTATTATTATTATTTCTTGTACATTACCTTAAAGCAGTTGTATGTATTTTATACAAATTTCATACAGAAAGCAAGAGATCCTGTATTTCCAATAAAATTATAAGACAAACACACTATGTCAATTTCACTTGACACTGACATCTTTCAATCAGAATTTTCTTAATATAGTAGCTGTTTTCATAGCTATAGCTACTTTATGAAATTTAATTTCTTTACAATTTTTTAACTCTATATCCATTTAATATTAAGTATAAAATGCACTCAAATCATATAGAGAATAAAATATTCTTTAATATTTATAATAACATTAAATGTGAAAAAATGATATTTAACATAGTTTTTTCAAGAAAAACTGTTAAAATCTTCAAATGATGGTACTTCCGGTTGACCAATTGTAACCAAAATCTAATCAGCTCTTCATATGGATGTAACGAAGAAGTATACGAAAAAATTATAATTTTTGAAACTGTAGTATTAGAGTTATCGCAGACGAAAATTTTGTTACACACACACACACACACACACACATCCACACACACACACATCCACACACACGCACACACACACACACACACACACATACAGACATCATCGTAAAAATAGTAAATTCGTATTCTAGGGACCCTAAAACGTGCTTATTGATTAAAAAGTCATCATCGATTTTTTTGACCAAAGACAATACCTTCCTTACCTAAAGGTGACGGAAGGTAAAAAGATCAATGTTTTCAGCAGACGATTTTGGGAATGGCTCATAATATTCATTAATGAGACTGAATTTACTTCGGAAGGTGTATTTATTATGCACAATACACATTTCAACAGACGAAAATGCTGTAAAAATTTTCATTAAAAAATGTTTGCGCGGGAACAATAAATGGACGACTAATTATTGGTACTCATGTACCTCGTTTAAATGGACAAAAGTTTGTACTTACATTTTTTGAATAACGTATTTAAACTATTATGATTTGTCGACGATAAATAATCATCTCATAACCTAATAACTATGCTTTTGCTTTTCCTCGATACCTCGTACCCCTCGTTCCTCCTTGTCTTCCTCTATTTACAGGTGATTAAAATCCTGGTTTAATACACAACTTTATAATTTTGTTATCCAAAATTTAAATTTCTTTATTTTAAAAATTGTACTATTACGAATTAATTAATAATAAATAATGTTATTTCCGTTGATTCGTTTATTAATTACTGTGACTGCAAGTGTAACCGATAACCGACAATTTTTGAGTTGTTTGTATCCTACTTGAATACGGCAGCAGCCATTTGTTCTCCATGGGCGGGTAACGAAATATGCAGCAAATCTTTAAAGAATTATAACTCAAAATCTAAAAGACTTAGAAAAAAAGTTATTAAGAAATATTGTTGCTCTCGTCGAGTTACATTACTGGTTAAATTTAATGCACTTATTTCATTTACACCCTGTATATCTCTATCTCTAGTTGTCTCTTTCTGTCCAGCCGGGAACATAACAAACAATAGTGAGGTATAGGGCATGTTTTGTCTAGTATATTTGTGACCCAGCAAATCTTTAATCCACGAGCCGCCACTGGTTAGGCTAGGGAATGAATGTGCGAGAACATTTGAAAATTAGAAATGATACTAAATAATTTATCTGTTTTTAGACATGTTCGGAAGCCCTGAGAGAAGCCAATCTTGCCGCGTATTTCGGCAAACCCATCAACTCATAAGTTATTACAACCATTAAAGTAACTTTCCTGTGGTACTTGTCTTTAGACGATGAGGTTCTTGCACTGTACCATCTTCTGTTTCCATTGTCATCGTCTTAATAGTCGAGTGTTGAGTATCTGCATTTAAACACAACACACGCAGTAATGAACCAGGAACGAGCATGCGGCGCCGAATCGTCACGTTAATTTAATTTTAGCTTTAAGGTGAAGTAAATATTCATATGCAATAACCTCATTTGTAAATAGACATCAAAATTATGTTATTTTTATTTGTTACAATTATACCAAATAAAAGTTTTAAACAATTTATTCCATTAATTGTCCAACGAAATAAAGACAAATAAAACATATTTATTTTTTGTTTGGTGTTTTGTGTATGTAGTGTTTTTTACCTTCCGTCACCTTTAGGTAAGGAAGGTATTGTCTTTGGTCAAAAAAATTGATGATGAGTTTTTAATGAAGAAGCACGTTTTAGGTTCCCTAGAATACGATTTTACTATTTTTACCTCTTGCTAAGAGAGGTATTGGATTCATGCTAAAAATCGCATATTCCGATTTTAGTGAATAAGCACGTTTTAAGGTCCCTAGAATACGAATGTAACATTTTTACGATGATGTCCTTATGTGTGTGTGTAACAATTGGACAACCGGAAGTACTAGTTACAAGAAAAAAATCATCTAAATATTATTTATCGAAAATTTATGTAAATACTTATATTAAAGAACGTTAAATTCTTTTCATAATACCATACTGTTAAATGTGCTTTAACAGTACAGTTTGCTCAACCGATATATGCATCAAAACAGCCACGGCCGTTATTTTTTATAACAGTACAATTATTAAATATCATGTGTTCCAAAAAAAAAATCGCAGCGTCATGAACAGCTGTCACCTGTCAATATGCCAAAGAAAATAGAATTTTAAGAAGATATTTTATGTTATTATGAAAAATACTGAACGTCACACGGCTGATATACAAATAACAGACACGGTTGATTATAAAATCTCGGCTATCGCCTCGATTTTACAACATTCAACCTCATCTGTTATTTGCTACATATCAGCCTTATGACGTTAATAACTATTATTCAATATGTATAAATTCATTATATCTTCTATAGATTTAGAGATAAACAAATGCATATAAAATAATTTGATGTAAAAAAATCTCAGATCAAACTACATACTTCAAGGCAAGAAATTCAAATGTTTGTAATTGACACATAAATGTCACTGTCAAAAATATTTGTATGCCTCTGTCAAAAAGATTTGTACATCAGTATGAAGCTTATGAAAATAAAAAAAGTCAACAACACAAAAGAATATACGTAAAAAAGAATACAAAAGGATTTTGCGAAAAATGACGAATATAAAGAAAAAGAAAAGGAAAGCAGAAAAAGAAAATTTCAGGATATTGATTATAAAGAAAATGTATGTATTGTACATAATTTATATTAAAATATCCCATAGATTTTGCAAATATATGTGAGAATTATTTTGTAGTGAGACATGAATATATGTATTTGTATTTAAAAATATTTTTCGTTTTATGCGTATAACCAGGTAAAATATCTGGCGAGAGGTTATGTGCTGGCCACATCAGATTTTTATGATGACGATTTTTTCGGATCGCATAACTTCAATACCACCTTTCCAAAAATTATAATTTTTGCGTATTCCTTTTCTTTACATCTATATGAAGAGCTGATTTGATTTTGGTTACAATTGGTGAACCGGAAGTACCCTAATTTGAAGATTTTAAGAGTTTTTCTTGAAAAAACGGTGTTAAATATCATTTTTTCACATTTAATGTTATAAATATTAAAAAATGTTTTATTCTCTATAAGATTTGATTACATTTTATACTTCATATTCAATGGATATAGAGTAATAAATTTATAAAGAAATTAAATTTCATAAAGCAGCAAGCTGTGCTATAACCATGGAAACATCTACTATATTAAGAAAATTCTGATTGACAAATGTCAGTGTCAATTGCATCTGACAGTATGTTTGTGTTATAATTTTACTGGAAATATATAATCGCATACAAAAAACTTTCTGTATGGAATTTGTACAAAATACATAGAACTTAAGGTAATGTACTGGAAATATGAATTCTTTTACAAGAAAATCTCTGTGTGGAATTTTTACAATATACACAGATCTGACCACGATCTGACGGAAGGTAATGTGCTGGCTACATCAGATTTTTTTAGAATATTTCAGGTAATATATATTTTATATCCAAAAACACTCAAATTAAATCTATTTCAATTTATATATCGTTTTTATACTTTATTATTCCCGCCTAATTGATATTTACAGTTTGTAATCACGTAATTCATTAAGGGCTTGCGACTTGCTACAAGATTAATCAAGCAAATAAAATACAGCCATGTTTTTTAACTTAGTTGATATTTGTTTATTGAGAAGTGCGGTTGTGTGCAGTGCAAAATGAACTATTTAAATATAAAATATTTTGATTCTCTACCCGTCTTATATTTATATATTGGTTGTATTTCATCACTGGTAAGTCAATGATTTATAAAATATTGTATATTAAGCATATTTATCGTCCATATAAATACATTAAATTATTCGTCAACAAAACTAGGATTTGGAATGTAAATATAATTTAAAGTAAATATTAAATTTATTTAGCTTCAAAATAAATGTGTATTTACTTCAAACCTGTAATTTTACACATGTATTAACTGTTTAATAACACATATTAGAACCAATACATGTCAGGTTTAAATTCAGATCTATTTATTAGCGTATAAGTTTGAAAGTAAATGGCAAATTGCAATTATGTTGTTTTAAATTATTGTTTTTATTTACTTGGATGATATGTAAGTATGTATATTTAAATGAATAAAAATTAAATAGCGGGATGTTTGGTGTTGGCCACATCAGATTTTTGGGTATGAAGATGGTGTGTTTTAAAAAAGAGTGGAAATTTTTAAAAAATTAAAAATTCTGTAAATTTGTATTTAAGTAGTTCGAAGGGTGTAGATTTAAGATTTTAAAACCACAGGTCGATATCTCTTTTCGTGTCCGAGATATTCGTCCTCAAAACTTTGCTCAAAAATGCCCATTTTTGGGTCATATCCCTAAAATGGTCACTTATACACCGCTGGCAGTATCACATTAGATTCTACGAGCAAAATTATATAAGCATACCAATTTTCATAATTTTTGAACAACTATTACAATCTCCAGAAGGAAAAGTCTGAAAATGGCCAAAAATCGCAATAATCTAAGGTGTACCCCTTGCGATTTTTTCAGTTTTTGACAATTTTAAGGAATGTTTAATAATTAATGTATCCGTTGGAATATTTTGATGAAAACTGGTATACTTATGTTTTTTGGTACGAGGAATTTACTGGTGAGGTCGTTGAAGGTGTACCGCACACCCATTTTTGGGTATGAGGATGGTGTGTTTTAAAAAAGGGTGGAAATTTTTAAAAATTTAAAAATTCTTAAAATTTGTATTTAATTAGTTTGTAGGGTGTAGATTTAAAGTTTTTAAACCGCAGGTCGATATCTCTTTCCGTGTCCGAGATATTCGTCGTCAAACCTTTGCTCAAAAAATGCCCATTTTTGGGTCATATCCCTAAAATAGTCAATTATACGCCGCTGGCGATATCACCATTAGATTCTACGAGCAAAATTACATAAGCATACCAATTTTCATAATTTTTGAACAACTATTACAATCTCCAGAAGGAAAAATCTGAAAATGGCCAAAAATCGCAAAAATCTAAGGTGTACCCCTTGCGATTTTTTCAGTTTTTGACAATATTAAGGAATGTTTAATAATTAATGTATCTGTTGGAATATTTTGACGAAAATTGGTATACTTATGTTTTTTGGTACGAGGAATTTACTGGTGAGGTCGTTGAAGGTGTACCGCACACCCATTTTTGGGTATGAGGGTGGCGTGGTTTTAAAAAGGGTCGAAATTTATCAAAAATTAAAAATTCTGAAAATTTGTATTTAAGTGGTTTGAAGGGTGTAGATTTAAAATTTTAAAACCACATGTCGATATCTCTATTCTTTTTCGAGATATTCGATATTTTTTTTACAAAAATTTTAGATTTAATTTTTTGTACAATCGATCTAATCATATCACACTGTAACGAACCAATTAGTAAATTAGATCAATTTCATCCTGCTCTAGAAATACATTTTAATCTATTAAATTTCAAACCCCTTGAAAATAATTATTTTGCACGGTACAACTACAATAAGTGTGATTATGAAAATGTCATATATAAATTATCCGCTATTGATTGGGACACAAAATTAAGTCATGAAAATATTAATGACAATGTAAAAACATTTTACGATATTTTATACAGTCTTTTGGATTACCTTCTGTCCTCTTCAGTATCATAAAAACAGAAAATATCCAAAATGGTTCTCAAAATCTCTCATAAAAATAATAAATGAGAAAAATAAATTCCATAAAAAATGGAAAACTTACAATAATATTGATGACTACAATACGTTCTCGATACTTCGTAGAAGATATAAAGTTGTTTTATCTCAAGATTACAATAATTATATTAAATTCATTGAAAATAGCATGAAATCTAATATTAATTGTTTTTGGCAACACACAAAAAATTTGCGCAAAGATAACAACTTACCAAATTCAATGTTTTTAAACGATACTGTTGCTCTGTCGGGCGATAAAATAAGTAATCTTTTCGCTTCTTACTTCGAATCAGTGTACACAACTCACTGTAACATTAATAGCACACAACATAATTCTTCGAACTTAAATATAGGCCATGTAGTAATACAGGAAAATGAAATATTACAACGTCTATGTACGCTAAATATTAAAAAGGGTTGTGGACCAGACGGCATACACCCTAGCTTTATCAGAACCTGTGCTTATTACCTATCGTACCCACTTTTTCTACTTTTTAATAAATCACTTCAGGCAGGAGTATTTCCAGAAATATGGAAATTATCACACATCACACCCATTTTTAAATCTGGAGATAAGCGAAACATAGCTAACTATCGTCCAATTTCCATTTTGTCAACATTTGGAAAAAATTTCGAATATTTAATAGTTAATAAAATAAAACGAGATGTTAATACCATAATTATCCCCAAACAGACAGGGTTTTGTAACAAAAAGTCTGTCTTAAATAATTTACTCCCTTTTACTGAGTTTGTTAGCAAGTGTCTAGATGACAGAACACAGGTAGATGTTGTGTACACGGATTTTAGCAAAGCCTTCGACAGAGTTAATCACACTTTATTAATAACCAAACTAGCATCTTACGGTATTCACGGTACTCTTCTACGATGGATTGAGTCGTATATAAAAAACCGTTCTCAGTTGGTCTTTGTCAATGGTTACAAATCGCGTACGATAAATGTTCCTTCAGGTATACCACAAGGATCACATTTAGGGCCATTACTATTCAATCTTTATATAAATTCAATAGGTGACTGTTTCAATCATTGTGATTTTCTCTTGTACGCAGATGATTTAAAAATAACATTTCAAAATGTTCTGTTATAAGCTTCACTAGAAACAGGAATATTGTCTCATTTAATTATAAATTACATGATTTGGTCTTAGAGCGCAAAACCACCATTAGAGACCTTGGTGTTCTGTTTGATTCTAAATTACTTTTTATCGAACAGATTGATACCATTGTTCGCAGAGCTTATAAAATAATAGGATTTATTTACAGATATTGTAAACATTTTAATACACTATATTCGTTCTTATTATTATACAAGTCGCTAGTACTTCCTATTATTGAATATGCATCGCAAATATGGAACCCAGTTTACAATAAAAACATAAATAACTTAGAGTCTGTACAGAAAAATTTTGTAAATATATTAAAATTTAAATTCTCATTATACTATGAAAACTACAGTGATATCCTACAACAATTAAATCTTAAATCATTGGAACAACGTAGAACTGCAAACGACATGCTTCTATTACACAAAATTGTAAATAATTCTATTGATAATTTTTCTATTATTGATAATATAAATTTTCACGTTCCTCCGTCCAACACACGGAATAAAATCTTTTTTATATTTTGAAATGCAAATCTAATAATCACAAAAACTCGCCTATCAATAGAATTATGTCATGTTATAATAGAAGTTTCCAACATTTAGATATTTTTAATTTATCTTTAAACCACTTTAAAAATGCATTACACAGTTATAACACTACATAACATTATCTTTGTTTTTATCTTTTTATACTTCTGGTCTATGTATTTGGTAAATGTCATATATTTATAGGTACTCATATTGTATAGTTCTGTAAATATTTAATTGTACATAAGCGGAAGCCTATTATTGGGTAATCTGTTGGCTTCCCGTAAATAAATAAATAAATAAATAAATAAGTGAATATACCCTTTCTCTCGGTTATTATTGCAGATACACATATTGCTTATTGAATTGTGTGAAAATTGTAATTATGGAACTTCCGGTATAACCGGCAGTGACATCAACTTTGTAAATTTAAATACAACCTATACTATTTGTTAGTTTCATAATATTTATTAAAACAGGTGAAATTTTTAACCAACGTTCCGCGTGAATCAAATCAAAAGTCTTCTTTTTCTTCTTCAAAATCGCTCAATTGAGTATTTTAGACAAGAAATAATAGTCAAAATCTATCATATTATGAAACTATAAGCAGGAAACGCAATTTTCTTGCCAATTCCAAAACTTGGCTATATTAAATTACGATATTCTGTCGACTTTTGACGTTTATAATTAACATTAAAATTGCTGGCTCCGGTCCTTATAATACTATCATTAATTTTTATTTTTCTGTACCACTTACGTTATATTTCAATCAAAATAAGTTTGAAAACTGATCTAAATATAAAGTAATTAAGATAAATATTAGATTTTGTTGCTAATAAACAATAGGAAACAACAAAACTATGCAAATAAACATGTTGATATTGTTTTATATTTAAAATAATAAGAACCGTTCTTATGGAGTATGATGCCCAAGTATTTTGCCAATGTCTTACCTATATATGAATAACAATTATTTTTGTTGTAAATTATTGTGAATGTAATATATTTATGAATAGCAATCGTGGCTTTAAAAACCCGGGTTCAAATCCAATAAGGTGTTTTTTTACCACAAATTAAGTCCTCAAGGCAAAACTGTTAACAATAAACAAGGATCTTTAGTTCTTCAACACTTACGAGACGCCGGATACGACAACATGCTAGGGTTGTTCCATGGGGTTGGTATATTGAGTATTTAAATAGATATTTATTAGACAACAGTGTTGTGACGGATCAATTTATTAGATTTTGGATCGGATAATCGAAAATGGCATTTTACTTGAATAGTTTTTCTGTTATGTTATGTATTGTAAAAATTAAAGATTACGAAATTTTTCACAGATTTGCATTAATACTTTTTCTACATATTTTATGGATAAATATATAGATTTATCTGTAATTTAAATCACAGAGCCTAGACTTTAAACAAACACAACTCAGTTGATACACAGTTCATATTTCAAATGTATGTAACTCACAGATAAATGTCCGTCAAAGAACTAATCATTTCAAATTACGTTTTAAAAAGAAAATAGTAAACAGAACCATAGTTATATGGAATGGAACTTAATACAGTTTCCAGCATAAGTACATATTTAAGTATATATATTTAAATTAATAAAAATCTAATGGCGGTAGGGATAGTGTTGGCCACATCAGATTTTTTACCTTCCGTCACCTTTAGGTAAGGAAGGTATTGTCTTTGGTCAAAAAATTCGGTGGTGAGTTTTTGATGAATAAGCACGTTTTAGGGTCCCTAGAATACGATTTTACTATTTTTACGATGATTGTATGTGTGTGTGCGCGTGCGTGCGTGCCTTCGTGCGTTCGTTCGTGCGTGCGTGAGTTCGTGCGTGCGTTCGCATTTCTCTTCGTTACATCAATGTGAAGAGCTGATTAGATTTTGGTTAGAATTGGACAACCGGAAGTACCCTCATTTGAAGATTTTAACAGTTTTTCTTGAAAAAACTATGTTAAAGATCATTTTTTCACATTTAATGTTATTATAAATATTAAAGAATATTTTATTCTCTATACGATTTGACTGCATTTTATACTTAATATTAAATTAAAAAGTTATAAAGAAATTAAATTTCATAAAGTAGCCATAGCTATGGAAACAGCTACTATATTATGAAAATTTAGAATGAAAGATGTCAGTGTCAAGTGAAATTGACATAGTGTGTTTGTCTTATAATTTTACTGGAAATATAAGATCTTTTGCTATAAATTTTCTGTATGGAATTTGCATAAAATACATGCAACTGCCGGAAGGTAAAGTACAAGAAATATAATCTTTAGCAAGGAACTTTCCGTATGAAATTTGTACAAAATACATAGAACTGACGGAAGGTAATGTGCTGGCCACATCAGATTTTTTTGTTATAATTAAATAAAATACTCATACATATAAATTGTTTATCTTTTTTGTTCAAAAATAAAATGTACGTTAACGGCCATACCTGATCTGAAACAGAATGTGACGTCAATGTACACATATCGCCTACTTTTATTTATGTAAAACCGTAGGTGATAGCCAAATTGTTTTCCTATTGGCTGTGAATGACGTAATGTAAGTGCTATGACGTCCCAGGAGTGGGGAGGGGGGTTCTTTTTATGACTATTTTTGACGCCAAACTTTTTACCTCTCGCTAAGAGAGGTATTGTATTCATGCTAAAAATCGCATATCCAGATTTTAATGAATAAGCACGTTTTAAGGTCCCTAGTATCCGATTATAACATTTTTACGATGATGTCCGTATGTGGATGTGTGTGTGTGTGGATGTTGGATTCACTATATCTCAAATACTATGAGACTTAAGACATTTTTAACTACGGATTCCTCAATCTAACAATAATGGGAAGAGTCCAGTCAGTTTTGGTAACAATTGGACAACCGGAAGTAGTAGTTACAAGAAAAAAATCGTCTAAATATTATTTATCGAAAATTTATGTAAATACTTATATTAAAGAACGTTAAATTCTTTATTCGATAAATATAAATTCATTATTATATCTTCTATAGATTTAGAGATAAAGAAAGGCATATAAAATAATTTGATGTAAAAAATCTCAGATCAAACTACTACAAGGCAAGAAATTCAAATGTTTGTAATTGACACATAAATGTCACTGTCAAAAATATTTGTATGCCTCTGTCAAAAATATTTGTATATTATTATGAAGATTATGAAAATAAAAAAAATCAACAACGCAAAAGAATATACGTAAAAAAGAATATAAAAGGAATTTTCGAAAAAATGACGAATATAAAGAAAAAGAAAAGGAAAGTAGAAAAAGAAAATTTCAGGATATTGAATATAAAGAAAATGTAAGTATTGTACATAATTTATTTTAAAATATCCCATAGATTTTGCAAATATATGTGAGAATTATTTTGTAGTGAGACGTGAATATATGTATTTGTATTTAAAAATATTTTTCGTTTTATGCGTACAACCAGGTAAAATATCTGGCGAGAGGTTATGTGTTGGCCACATCAGATTTTTATTTAATTATTTACGAAAATAACAACACCGTTTTCCAAAATTTTGCTAATCCTTCCCTGAAGCATAGGATCGTACATACCATTTGTTTTGTAAATATCTTGAAACACACCATAATAGGAAACGTAATAGTAAATTACGTCGGAAAAAGTAATTTCTTTCCTTGGACAGAATTTCTAGGTAGAAATAAACGAAAGAAAATTCAGTATAATACCAGTGTTATTGACAAAACTAATAGTAGCCTTGCCGGCTAATTTCCTTTTCAAAGAAAATCCGGCATTTCAAAATTCATTCTAGCAAAGTTTAACAGATATTATTGACATTAGCAGGTCGTAAGACAACGATATCATGTTGAAAACTACGGCGTCCTGCTGTGCGTCGGCTCTTTGAAAGGTATACGGTCGGTCCTGGACAGCATTGCAAGATGATATGGGACAGCCGGGTAGTGGATGATCCTTATGCACCCACGGTTCCTCTCTAACAATGTGTCGATCTATTTCGTGAACTTTATATGCGAGGATGACGTTTACGACTTGTTCTAATGGTGATTCTCAGAATTTTATGTTATGCTAGATGTGAAATCATGCGGTGATGTAATATATGAAAAAACAAAAAAAAAATATTAACATACTGAATGATTGAAAAAAGGGAGAAATGCATATTTTCTTTATTATGAACTTTTAGGCCAGTCGGCAAAGGGTTTATTGTGGAAATAATTGGTGGCAAACTGGAATAAATTTTATTCTCTTTATTATGGGACCTCCAAAAAGACGTACTAATTTTGCACTCTCTAGCAACCCCTGATTTGGCCATTGTCTTGAAAACAGTGGCCCGTATCAAAATTTTATAAGAATAAAAAATTAAAGCTCGTAATTTTTTGTACAAAAAAGGGTTCTTACATTTTGTAAATAGGATGAACTATCAAAGAGTTATGTTAAAAAATAGTTATCCAGAATAGCAATTTATGATAGAAATTTAAATTACTCAAAAAAATAAAAAAATATTAGGTATTTAATACTTACTATAATAAGCTTTACTATTTATAACAGATTATAAGCACGTTTTATAGTCCCTAGAATACATTTTTACTATTTTTGCGATGATGTCTGTATGTCTGTGTGTGTGTGACGATTTTTTCTCCGTCGATAACTACAATTCTAAAAATTATAATTCTTTCGTATACGTCTTCGTTACATCCATTTGATGAGCTGATTAGATTTTGGTTATAAGTGGTCGACCGGAAGTACCCTAATTTGAAGATTTTAACAGTTTTAATTGAAAAAACGCTGTTAAGTATATTTTTTCACATTTAATGTTATAAATATTAAAGAATATTTTATTCTCTATACGAGTTGATTACATTTTATACTTCATATTCAATGGAAATTGAGTTAAAAAAATTATAAAGCAATTAAATTTCATAAAGCAGCCAGCTATACAATAAAATTGGAAATAGTTAATATAATTTAAAAATCTGATGTGGCCAGTACATTACCTTCCGTTAGTTCTATGTACTTTGTACAAATTCCACACAGAAAGTTTCTTGCAAAAGATTCAATATTTCTATTAGATTACCTTAAGTCAGTTCTATGTATTTTGTACAAATTCCATACAGAAAGTTTCTATATTTCCAGGAAAATTATAACACAAACATACTATGTCAATTGCACTTGACACTGACATATGTCAATCAGAATTTTCTTGATATGGTACTTAAAGTAGATGTTTCCATGTTTATAGCAAAGCTTGCTGTTTTATGAAATTTAATTTCTTTATAATTTTTAACTCTATATTTATTGAATATAAAGTATAAAATGTAATCAAATTGTATAGAGAATAATAATTAGAAGGCGCATAAAGTTAAATGATGAATTAATGATAAGAATTTCGTGAAAAATAAATTGGAAAGTGTACATACAAGTATGATTGTTATTAAAGAACAATTACAAAAAAAATCAATAATATTCGTTTTATTCCAATCATGGTGGAAAATATTACTAGGCAGTCTTTCTTAGCACACCGAGATATAGGTATCCAATTTTACTGAAGATAATTTTTATATTACAACATAACCTCTACCCTGCTAATTTAATACGACATCTTGACAATAACCTGCTCTGTGCTTGCTCGTTATGACGGTTGGGTTGTTTTTGGACAAGTGTTGGGGCTCCGCAGCGTCTCGGATTTTCAGGGCTGCGGGATCGGGACTGAGCTCGGAACAAATCAGCCCCCAAGTGAGCGCACTGCGGGGTGTCAGCCCCTTTACAAGAATTCCACACGACAGTGCATTGTGAGTGCGCGTCACAGCGATATAGTGCCGGTGCCAGCGGTTGCCAAAATGTTGGAAATATGGGACTAGACTAGATGGAAGATGATTAATGAGATGAGTACAGATTACTGATTTTCAATGACTTTCAGTTTCAAATATACATAAATAATATGCAGTTTTGATAAATGTGTACAGTTCTCATAATTTTGTCTTGAACAATAATTATTTTTGTTATTTATGAAATATGAAGCTTTTGACTCCTGTATACTCATAATAATTGTATTAATGCTACTATTTTTTGAATTACCTTACTAAGGGTAGCGGGAGCTATAGGGATCGTGCAAAAATCGCATATCGAGATTTTGAAATCTTGTATTACGAATTTTTCTGTATTGGAAAGAGCCCATTAGATTTTGGTGAATATCGGATAACCGGCAATGGCTCTTTACTAGAAGCTCAGTAGGTATAGTTTTTTTTCGAAAAATACCTTTAAATGCCATTTTTTCGGGATTAATGTTATTATAAAAAATTAAAGATTATTAAATTTTCTATAGATTTGCATTTATACTTTTTCTATATTTTTTATGGATACATTTATGAAATTATCTACCTATAATTTAAATCCCAGAGTCTACGCTTTAAACAAATAAAACGCAGTTATTCAAATGTATGTAACTGACAGACAAATGTCACTATCAAAGAACTAATCATTTCAAAATAATATTAGTAACGTTTTAAAAAGAAAAAAGCAAATAAAACAATAGAAAAGGAATTCAATACAGTTTCCAGCATAAGTATTTAGGTATGTATTTAGATGAATAAAAATTAACGATTCACAAAAATGTTTAAGCTAATCCTCATTTTTGGATTAGTGAATTCTATTCTATCCCGGTATTTAAAATTTAATCTACATTTTATTATAGTTCCGGTAACTCAATGGTTAGAGCCACGCCTCATGTCATGAGTACCAACGGGGCTCTGGGTTCGAATTCCACTATGATATGGATGTGTGTGAATGTGAACCCACTCTGTAATCGGGATTTAATCCTGTTGAGGGATTTAAAAAAAAGGTAGTTACTTGGATTAGATTAGATTATATTTTAAGAAATAAACTGTCAAAATTAGAGTAAATTTCGCTAATTTAAAAATAAGGAAAAACTTAAACTTTTTTGTGACTCGGGCTGTAAATGGCGGGAGGTATTGTGATGGCCACATCAGATTTTTTTTAATGAAACCATATACGGTCATAGGCGCCTACTTTTGGATTTTCGTGTGGGGGCTAAAAAGGGGCAACAATAATAAATTAACCAAATAAAAACTTTATTTCTTACAATTGGAACATAAATAAAATTGTACAAAAGATGCGAATTTATCGTATGACAAAATATCTACATTTAAAAAAAATCTTGACCATTTTTAATTTTACGGCGAAACTCAACATGACAGATAGAATATAAATTTCAATTGTATGTTGAAATAATCAAAAATGCCTAAAGTGTGCCGCTCCATACAATTTACCTTCCGTCATACTTTGGGTAAGGAAGGTATTGTTTTTGGTCAAATAATTTGATGGTGAGTTTTTAATAAATAAGCACGTTTTGGAGTTCCTAGGATACGATTTTACTATTTTTGTGATGATGTCTGTATGTCTGTGTGTATGTGTATGTATGTATGTATGTGTGTGACGATTTTTTCTCCGTCAATAACTCCAACATTACATACACTAAAAATTATAATTCTTTCGTATTCCTCTTCGTTACCTCTTTATGAAGGATGATTAGATTTTGGTTATAACTAGTCGACCGGATGTACCCTCATTTGAAGATTTTAACAGTTTTTCTTGAAAAACGCTGGCACATTTAAAGTTATATTATAAATATTTAAAAATCTTTTATTCTCTATATGATTTGATTACATTTTATACTTCATATTGAATGGATATTGGTAAGGGATGTAATGTTATAGGTCCAAAAATTCGATGGCGAAGGAATAAGCACGGGTCCCCACAACTCTTATAACAAACTTCCAAATATTTGTATTTTCCGTATTTAAGCTTTCTGCATTGTTATAAAGAGTTGATTAGATTTTAGGTAATATTGGACAACCGGAAGAGATACTTTACTTGAAGTCCATATCAGAAAAACTATATTAAAATATAATCCAAAACTTTTCAATTTTAGTATTTAAGACTTCTATATCAAGGAGAACAAAATATAGATTTTGGCTAAAATTGATAAACCGGAAGTGATACTTCCTAATAAAAATAGTAAAATAGTTTGCATTGCTATAGTTGTTAAAATTACATTAAAAGCAAAGGCCAGAGGTTAAACTATTTAGCGAAGAATTATTAATATTGTTATTCTTTCAAAAATATAAATATATTTAGAATTACAAAGCTTTGCATAACATGAAACAGAATCGTGTATCTCGAAAAAGAATAGTTTTGGTCCTTCTGGTATGGGTCTGTCACATCAGGTGCACTAGAAACTGAAAAAGAGCATTTAAGGCTTGTAGGCGCATTCATCGCTTGAAATTTGTAACTTTTATACCTAGTTTTTGCGAAAGATCTTCTATTGTGAACCATGGGAATCGCACTTGACACTCGATACATAAAAGAGCCGAGGTTTTTATTTGTATTTTATAGATTTTTAGATGTATGAGAAATTTTAATCTTAATTTATATCTTGGAAATTTAGTAAAGCTTCATTCATAGTCGGATGAAAAAGGGTGACAATAAGGTAATAAAATTTATTTTTAAGATTAGATAATCCACCCTTTCTGCACTTACACTTTCAGGGTGTATTGTGTGTGATGGGCAAGTTGAAACTTTTTGAAAGAGAAAGACCCGTTTTGAAACAGGATTATGACTGCTGTTCGGTATATTGGCTGTGATAATCTGTTCTGTTGTGAAGGAGACATTTCCATAAAAGCAGAAAACCTATAATTTACAACCGTTTAAGCAGTATTTTTGGGAGGTTTAATACTTTTCGCCTTGACCACAGTTGGTTTAGTTTTTCATACTACGGGATTACCAGTTTTGTAATTGGATTTTTTTAAAGATTATATCTTGACTTTGGGATTATTTTGACAGAATATTCTTCACTTAAGCATCTTGTAATGCCATCAAGGGTTAGGACTCAAAATAACGAACTTACCTACCGGGATTAACTTTTTCGAGAGGCCAATTCAAAGAAAATGTGGTGACAAGTATTTGCTTGTATTTGCAAATATTTTAACTTGGGAAAATAATTAAGTGAACTTTGAAAAAAAAATTATTTTCATTCATTTCATTTATGAATATTACGAACCGCCT
>OY720448.1:83781799-83826799 GCA_963082715.1 Harpalus rubripes
ATTAATACTTTTTCTATATATTTTATGGATAAATTTATAAAATTATCTATAATTTAAATCCCAGAACCTACACTTTAAACAAACAAAACGCAGTTATTCAAATGTATAACTGACAGATAAGTGTAACTATCAAAGAACTATAATCATTTCAAAATAATATAACGTTTTAAAAAGAAAAAAAGTAAATAGAACAATAGAAAAGGAATTCAATACAGCTTCCAGCATAAGTAGGTATGTATTTAGATTAATGAAAATTAACGATTCACAAAAAATGTTTAAGTTTTCCTCATTTTTGGATTAGTGAATTCGATTCTATTCCGGTATTTAAAATTGAATCTTCATTTTATTATAGCTCCAGTGGCTCAATGGTTAGAGCAACGCCTCATGTCATGAGTGCCCTCGGGGCTCTGGGTTCGAATCCTACTAAGGCATGTATCTGTGTGAATGTGAACCCACTCTGTAATTGGCATTTAATCCTGTTGAGGGGTTTTAAAAAAGGTAGTTACTTGGATTAGATTAGACTATATTTTAAGAAATAAACTGTCAAAATTACAGTAAAATTCGCTAATCCAAAAAATAAATCTTTTAATGGCGGGAGGTATTGTGTTGGCCACGTCAGATTTTTTTTATTATTGAAAATAGAAAAAAATCAACAATTCATTAATATTACCATGTAATCAAGTATACAACTTTGCTCATTTTTGAGTTATCCTGAAAAGTTATGTATACTTGTTCACATCATTTGAATGGAAAGACAAAGCTATGCAAATATAGGCATTTTTAGTCAATTTTTAGAAAGAAAAATTTGAAAAGAAAATTATTTCGCGTTTTTTTTTAATATTCCAGTAACAAATCGACTGATAATATAATATTTGCCCTCAAAGAATAAAAATAAATGAATATAAGATATATTTATACCTTTTTCTATTACGATGCGTAATTTAATCTACTTCCAACATTATAAAAAATAAATTTTTGTTGGTTACATTACAGAGTGTATTTGAAACATATATTTTAAATTATTATTTAAAAGTTCGATATACCCATAAAGATAATTACTACTGGAAGACACATTAATACATCACCGGTTTTATTTATGAATCATATAAATTACGGTTAATAGTGAACTCTCGAAATGAAATCGATTAACTATTAAATTGGATTTCTATTTAAAGTCTGCCAATATCGGTTATTTTTTCAGTAAATAAGGTTCATTATCAAATATGTTTACATGAATTTAAAAGCTGGACATATTTATAAAAATATAATTATTCTTTGCGTATTTTATTACATTTAATTGAAATTTTTCAATATGCTATTTGATTGATGAATGTGTCGCTACTTCGCTATGCCTATTTGGAAAATCTTAGTACTTCTAAATAACTAGCGTGATTAGCTAATTATATAGGTTTTTGAAAACTTATTAAATTATTCAGGATTCAAAGCGCCTGGATTATGAAACTACAAAGAAATCCGTTACCACAAATTGCTTAATTCTGTTCAAATTAGACATAAAGACTTATGGTTGGATTCTATGAAAATTATTCTTTTTACTTCATTGTACATAGAAGTATTGTAATCGCGAAAAATTACGGTTTTCAGATTTCAACGGAAATATCCATTTCAACCATCCCTGAATCCATTTTGACTAATTTCGTCGTGACGCGCCTGTATGTACATACCTATATACGTATCCCGCATAACTCAAAAACGTTAAGCCGTAGAAAGTTGAAATTTTGTATTTAGAACTATTATGAGATCTAGTTGTGCACCTCCCTTTTGGTCATTACTCAATTTTCAGAAATGGTTGCCTATAATCGATTTTAATAAAAAACTATTTTAAAATATAATCCAAAACTTTTCAAATTTGGTATATAAGACTTTTATGCCAATAGGAATATTAGTCACTTTTATGCCGATGGGAATATTAGTAGGTTTTGATTAAAATAAGATAACCGGAAGTGACATAAGTATTACCTGAAATTTTTCTTGAATAAAATGGTTTTATTTTTATTTTAGAAATAAATGCTTCAAATAATAGTTTTAGAGAATTAAATTTTGCATCTAGCACAACCAATATTATTAAATTAGTCCTTTGTATAAGCGAGATATGTAAATTTAAAAATACGTCAAATTCGTGCAATTTTATAATTGGGTATATATTCTTGTATATATTTCATGTTGGTCTTGTTTGCAAGGAAGTCGTGTGGTGTCCAGATTTTTTAACGACATAATGCAGCTTTAAGTATGCATACGTTTTATTATTTACATACGATGGTCACTCTAGAATTATTAAGAATAAGACAAATGGTTCACATTTTTTAGAATTTTATTTTAAATGTATGTGCAAAGTAGTTCTCTTTAACAATAACTTGATCATTTTCATCAACTTTAAAAGTTCTCCCAACCAGTCTTCTTTCGGAAAGATTGCAAAATAATCATGAATTGTAGCATCAACTTCTTTTTCAAACCTTGTACACTTTAATTTTTTTATATTTTTGTTTAGAAAATAGCGAGAAGTCGTATCTTGCCAAATCAGATTAGTATGGTGTGTATTCTATTACTTTAATTTTTTTTTCGTCAAAAACTGAGGAAAATGTTCTCAGGATAATTTTATATTTTCACTCTTTACATAATTGATTACTTAACAAAGTTGTAACTAATTTAATTTTTATATTGCATATCAAAGAGCCTTCATGTTGATACGCTTTTTTGTTTTAGAAGGTAGATATTAAATGTTAGTAACTACATTATACACATACAAATTTCCCTAAATCCACTCGGTTTAATATAGCAGTTCTTTTTTCATTCTTTAATATACTATTTTCAAGTTAATTTCAAATGTCAAATAGTAGTCGAGAGAATGAAACGGAAAAACCATTAAAACTTCTAAACCCTCAAAAACTGATCTGATTTTAATGAATTTTTTTAAATGTTTGTTGTAGTCAATTATTAAAAATCAGAAACATTTCAGCTGTGTCCAGATTTAGAGGGCCACCATAGGGATTTCGGAAACTGTAAGACATAAGACTTTGACTTTGAATGTCCATTCTTAGATTAAGTGCTTTTGTTTTGCCAATAATTCTCAAAGATTACTAAATAATAGCGGAAAACTGAATTTTTGTCGATTTTTTACCTCCCGCTACCCTTGGTAAGGCAGGTAAATGACTACGTTTTAAGATGGCTAGAATCCAATTTTAACATTTTCACGATGATGTCTGTGTGTATGTGTGTGTGGAGCCTCTATCTATCATTCAGAAAATTTTCAAATCTTGTATTTTCGAACTTTTTTGTATTGGAAAGAGCCCATTAGTCTTTGGTGACAATCGGATAACCGGAAATGGCACTTTACTAGAAGCTCAAAATAGTTTATATTCGAAAAATACCTTTAAATGTTATTTTTTCGAGATTAATGTTATAAAATATAAGATTATTAAATTTTCTATAGATTTGCATTAATACTTTTTCTATATATTTTACGGATAAATTTATAAAATTATCTATAATTTAAATCCCAGAGCCTACACTTAAAACATACAAAACGCAGTAATTCAAATGTATGTAACTGACAGATAAATGTCACTATCAAAGAACTAATCATTTCAAAATAATATTAGTAAAGTTTTAAAAAGGAAAAAGTAAATAGAACAATAGAAAAGGAGTTCAGTTTCCAGCATAAGTAAATATGTAGGTATGTATTTAGATTAATAAAAATTTAACTATTCGCAAAAATATTTAAGCTAATCCTCATTTTTGGATTAGTGAATTCTATTCTATCCCGGTATTTAATATTTAATCTTCATTTTATTAGGGTTCCGGTGGCTCAATGTTATGAGTGCCTTTGGGGCTCTGGGTTCCAATCCCACTAAGCCACTAAGGCATGGATGTGTGCGAATGTGAACCGACTCTGTAATAGGGATTTAATCCTGTTGAGGAGTTTAAAAAAAAGGTATTTACTTGGAATAGATTAGACTATGTTTTAAGAAAAAACTTTTAGAATTAGAGCAAAATTCGCTAATCCAAAAAACTTAATCTTTTTTGTGACTCGGGCTGTAAATGGCGGGAGGTATTGTGTTGGCCACACCAGATTTTTCATATATAATATCATAAGTGGTAAATTTTTGCTGGAAAATTTTTCAGATTGTTACGAGAGCTCGTTGCCTAACAATTTATTGAGTGGCATTGACAAAAAAATCACGAGTTGTCAACGAGAGATTTTTGATCAATGTTACGAGATAAATTCGCAACAGGCTCGAGTAAGGCAATCGGAAAATTTTCCAGGATAAAATTTAACCACGAATGATATTCGGATGACTATTTCCAAAATGAAAGTCAGGTAATCATTTATAATTTTATTTTCTTGACAAAAATATTCTAATTTTTATTGTGTTTTGAGGTGTTATATATTTAACTTTGCTTTTTCAACATTTTAAATAGATTCCTGTCCGAATCGACTAGTTTTTAATAAAAACTGATAACACTGAAAATATACACACTTTGACAAGTATGTAAACAATATGTTTCTAAAACATCAAAAAAATTTCGCTTATCAAAACTCACTTATTTGTAAAATACATCTTCTTGGCTAAAAGGGTGCGAAATTTTTTTTTGAGTGTATTTTATCGAAATGTAATTTGGTAAATTAGTAGAATCCTGAATTTGGATATAGAAAAATCTAAGATTTGAAGGGTAAAACAAGTTTAAAATACGATTACCTTTATACCAATCAAAAGAGAGAAAAACAAATATTTTTTTAAACATCTTGTACATTATTATTAAACGTCAGAGGCTGCTGAAATGTGAACTATAAATCCAGATATTACTCTAAATTTAATTTGAAGTATAGGTAGTTATAGTTATATAGTGTAACGGTCAGGTGTATTACATTACAACACATATCAATAAAATATTTACTGATCAAACAGTGTTACATTATAAGAGTGTTTAACAAATTCCAAATATTTGTTTAACACCCCGCATCATATTACGTAAGTACATCAGGCAAGTATATCCCCACACTATATCATCCCTCTAACAACAATCTAATACAGTTGACTATCATTAATCAAATCATTCGCATCTTTTGCAAGTTTTCACCCTCTGGGGTGCGTTCCGTTCTGTCCCTGTGACTTATGCCCGCGCACTGAGCATGCGCTCGCTCCGCCCCTTACCTAAACTGTCCAAGACGCTGATCACACATCTTAGCGCACGCAGCCTGTTATTAGCGCGTCCATCGTTGGACAGAGCAGTCATCAGCATCAGTACCACGACCAGGATGGCTTCCTCGCAGTTGCTGCATCAGTACCAGCAGTATCCAACTGGTGGACAACAGGTTGGTGGAGTGTGGTGAAGTTTAAGTGATAGTATAATTATAGTTGATACGGTTGGAATGTGATTTTTTATTTGCGGGATGGAAAATTGGTGCACATTTATGATTTTTTGTGGATTTTTGTATAAATTAGTGGATTTGTTTTGATAGTGGTGTTTGTTGATTTTAAAATATTGTTGTTTTTTTCGATTTTTTTCAAAAACTTATAATTTATTAACGGTAGTCTTAGTTACTTGTGTTGATGTTTAAATTATATTTCATTGTTAATGAAGATAATTATAATAATATTTATGATATAAGTGTTAAAAGTGACATTTTATTTTATGAGAAGTAAATTTGGAATACGACGCGAAGCGGAGTGATCCAAACCTTCGAACAAAATAAAATCACTTTTAACACGTTTATCACTATTTTTTCTAAAAACACTATTTTTAATTTAAATTTGTATATCTAATAATTTTTTGACATTCACTTTAACACTAGTGTCAAAAGTAACAATGATCTGTCACTTTTAACACTGGTGTCATAAAATGACATTTTTAACGTTAAAAACAAACATTAAAAAGCCCACTTTTACTAATTTTGTAGAAAAACAATATTTTTGGTTTTCGAGAAATTTTTAGATTAGGCCCTGGCCCCTGATATTTTCGAAGATTATCATTAGATAAATACAATTAACAAAGAATATTTTTGATTAAATGTTTTTATTTATCTAAAAAAAATAATATAATGAAATTATACTAGCTTTAGTTTTCTATGTTTTTCCGCGAAAATAACTAAAACTTTTTTCGGGGTAACATTATTTTTGACTTATTTATTTTCTATGTGGACAAGAGAAGTATTTGAAAACCTCTCTTCTCCCATAATGGATCTTAGCCAGGTCTGAACTCTTCGCATTGCTGAAAAGTTCCGCTCGCATCCGCTTCAGCTGATCGGTATTGTAATTATAGCCTGAATCAATTTATACAGGTTGGAACAAAAATCTTTTTTTACATTTCTTTTCAAGACTTCAATGGATACATAGTCTTTTAATATGTTTTTTATTATTAAACATTCTGCGTCTAAGAGCGTCTCGTCAATTTGAAGTACATTTTTATAGTTAATTATAAAATGCTTTCCATTTTCCAGATCTAATTTTGAAAATGCATGGATCGATTCTGCTAAACGCACACTGTCGAACCTGTTTTTCATGTTAGATATTACATTATCAATCACTGGATTAAAAATGTTAATTTTTTCAGTATGCATTGACACTTGTATCAATCTAATTTTCTCTACCGAGTGTAAATTCAATATAAAAGTCATTAATTCCTTCACATTGTCGACTGCGTCTTCTTTTACTCATTCTTGTTGGTTCTAGGGAAATATAATGTTTTCCTACAAATTTTTCAATTTCTGTAAAGTTCGTCAAGTTGTTCCAGCTTTGATCAAAAATAGTAATGATGCCTGTTATCATGGTGCTAACCAAAAATCATAGGGTGGGCTCCAGATAAGTCTGGGCTGGGCACGGCCCACCCGGTCCCCCCTCTAGTTACGCCTATGAATTTTAACAATTTGTAATTTACAGTAGGTATGTCATAAAAAAAATCTGATGACACCACACGACTTCCTTGTACGCAAGACCAACATGAAATACTCGTATAGACCCAATTATAAAATTGCCGTAATTTTGCCTAATCCATAGCAAGCTTTATTACAACAACCAAAAAATATAATTTTTAAATTTGCATATCTCGCTTATACAAAGGGCTAATTTAATAATATTGGATGTGCTAGACGCAGAATTTAATTCTCTAAAACTATTATTTGAAGCATTTATTTCCAAAATCAAAATAAAACTATTTTATTCAAGAAAAACTGTTAATAACTTCAAGTAATATATCACTTTCGGTTACTCTATTCTAACCAAAATCTACTATGTTATTCCCATTGACATAAAAGTCTTATATACCAGATTAAGACTAAGATGTATTGAGTAGATTAGATTGGACCTTACAAGGGGCAAGGGGTCAAGTCGAATTTTATCCGGGCCGCCCCCTAAACTGGTTCCAAATAAATTAAATAAAATTGTGCAGACACTGGTTCCGCTTAATATTAATATTTGACCGTGCCTAAATGTATGCGATTTTCCCCAATTTAAATAACATTGGGTTTTGACATATGTTGGAACTGTATTTTTGTCAAAGGCAATAAGAGGTTTAAAAAATCCACACAATATTGGAACATATACTAGAGTGACCCGAGAATATATGGACAAAATTTAAAGTACCAATAAATATTCTTAAGACTATTGTATATAGCTTTTTGGGCTTTTTAATAGTTTAAAACCATCTATATTTACCTTAAGATTGGGACTTCAAATTTTGTCCACATATTCTCGGGGCATTCTAGTATATATTCCAATATTGAGTGCATTTTTTAAATCTCCTATTAGCTTGAAAAAAATGTGACAAAACACAATGGGAAAAATCAAGTGCATTAAGGCAGGGACAAATATTAATATTAAGCGTAATCATTGCCAGCACAATTTTTATTTATTTATTTGGAATCACTTTGGGGGGCGGCCCGGTTAAAATTCGACTTGACCCCTTTTAAGGTCCACCTTAGAGTAGATACATTTTCACGTTTATTTCGGAAAATATTTTAAAAACAGTAACAGTAATGTTATTTACTCTTACATTTATAGGTATATTACAAAACAATTGCATGTGTATTGATCACTCGTTCATATTTCCGATATTTTACATAAAATTTACCTCAGCTAGTGAGTACAATATTAGTGAAAGTAAATCTGCACCAATTTTTTTTTAGATTTGTTTATGCCAATTATAGCCCCAGATTCATGAATAATATTTTAATTATCTTTTCAAAAAAAGCGTCTTTCACATTAGTTTTAATAACAACATATATTTGAACATTTCTCAAAACTAGACTTTTTTATTTAAAATTAAACAACTAATAATAGGTTTCTTTCAACAGAAAGTTCAGAACCGTTCAGAACGTGATTCAGAACCGCTTAGCATCGGTGCGCGAACTTATACAGAGTGATCCAGAATGATTGAGTGTCATGTGACTTGAAAAAGTTCGGATTATGATCAAAATTATCTTTCACGGAAAAAAATTAGTATCAATGTCAAATTATGTTTCCTATATTACCGACATTTGGAAAAGTCAGCGGCGTTATGTATTTGAATTTTTTGACATACAGTATGTTTTTACCTTTATAATTAAACTGTTATTTATTCAAATCATTACGTTAAAATGGTTGTTTATGGAAGAACCTGACAAGTTTATTTTTGAAAGTAGATATATATTATATTCTTACTGCGAGGAATGATGAAAATGAGTGAAAATATGTATGCCAATGCAAACTGTCAATCATATTTCACTATCACAACCAACGACCAAATATAACTAGACAAAACTTCATTTGGTTTGTTTTGATTTCGGCTGGCCAAACAGAGAAACTAGAGATAGAGATATGTCTTGTCTAGTCCGAGCATTTTTCACTAGAGGTTACTACTGAGTATCAGTGTTTAGTTTGTACATTGCTCACTAGAGGCGCAAGTGTTCTTAGTTAAAATTTCGTGGTTAAGATTTAAGGTTAACATTACATAATTTTGAAGATTTAATATTAAAGGAAAACCAACATGGCACTCACAAAACCACTACAACTACAAAACACTAGACTATACATTGACACTACGTGGCCTCTAGTGAAAAATACTCGAGAACTAGACAAGACATGTTTACACGTATAGCAAAAAAGTACTTTGACTTGACTTTGACTTTCAAAAGGCGACTTTTGCCGTTGCGTAAACACTCTCGCCTATTACTTTTCTTCCTAAAGTCAAGTCCAAAATAAAATAGACTTGACTCATATAAGTAACTTTTAAAAAGTCATGTGAACCAACGAACGAAACATACTTTACTTTACTAACAGTGACATCTAGTTTTCATCCACAAATTCCTAATAATTGGATATTTAATTACACAATTTTGTGTTTTATTTCTGAATTTAAAGTATTCTAGAATTTTAAAATATTTTATGCGATTATTTTTTAATCTACTTCGCGTCCAATATTGTTGCTACATAGTTATATTATTTAAAAATTTAGTAACTGTAGTTTACTATTCATTTTTTCTATAAATAATTTCTTCTTCATTATGATTATATGATAATAGTTAAATAGGTAACTTACATCACACGTATTATAACCAAACTTTACTTTGCTGTCAAAGTCAAAGTTGAGTGAAGGACAAGTAACAAACGTAAAGTGAAGTAGATTTGACCTTATGTGTAAACGCACCATTAAATTGACTTTTCATAAGTCGCCTTTTGAAAGTCAAGTCAAAGTAAATTTTTCTCAAACGTGTAAACGTAGTCACAATCTCTATCTCTATTTTCTCTGTCTGGCCAGCCGAAATCAAAACATTCAGTGAGGAGGGATAGGGAATGTTTTGTCTAGTTATATTTGGTCGTTGATCGCAACGATGCGGCAAACAACAAATCAGAACGAGGCGGAACCTTCAATCATTCTTGATCACTCTGTAGTTCTAGAATCGACTTGTCTTGGAACGATTTAGAACCGGTTGAGAATTTGTGCTTTTGATTAGGTGTAATATATTTAAACTGAAGAAATGAAAGTTATGTTCATGATTAAAATATAATAGACGTATATAATTCGAACATGTTCCAAAAAAACTTGATCACGCTGTATTGAGGCACTATCATGCGTAGGTAATTTTTATTGTTTTTCCATCGCTTTCGCTAGAAAATTCTGACAATTTGTAAAATCGTTGTCTTCTTCCATTGCTAATTTAATTAATAACAAAAACAAATTAGTCAGGTTAGATAGCACGTCAAACTTATTCAGAATCAAAAATTCTGCTAAAATCTCCGAATGGTTTAGAATCGGGTCGGAACACAATTCACTCGTTCTTGGAACAGTGCACTATAAGTTTTGATTTTTAAATTAAACATGTCGAAACGGTAAAATGGCTTTGCACAAACTCAGTTCTGAACGGTTCTGAACTTTTATTGGAACAAGCCTAATATTTATTGTCTTTCCAGATATCGCCCTTGAATCTCCTCGCAGCAACATGCACCCGAATGTACCAACGCCAATCATATCCTCAGATGTCAGCTCCAGTTTCTCCTGCGCAAACCAGCTCTTGCAGCAGCGACAGCTATATGAGCCAAAACCAACAACAAATCTCCCCTTTGGAGTACTCCCCACACTACCAGTACCCGTCCAACTACGTTACCCAGTGGTTCCAACACTCTTCACCCGTGGTCGACTCTTCCAGCAGTTACCAACCTCAACAACAATACCAGTGGCAGCAAAGCGTCTACACACCGCCGAAGTTACCTCAGTATGAAATAGCAGAGTTTCCATACACCAAAGCGAGAAGATGTGCGAAATGTCAATGCCCAAATTGCATCAATGATGAATACTCAACAACAAAAAGTAAGACCAAGAGGCAACACATTTGTCACGTACCTGGGTGTGGGAAAATTTATGGAAAAACGTCACACCTACAAGCACATCTTCGATGGCATAGTGGAGAGAGACCTTTTGTTTGTAATTGGTTGTTTTGTGGAAAAAGATTTACAAGAAGCGATGAACTTCAAAGACATCTTAGAACGCATACTGGCGAAAAAAGATTTGCTTGTTCAATATGTTCGAAACGATTCATGAGATCTGATCATTTAGCAAAACATGTAAAGACTCATAATAATAATAAAAATAAAAAGACGACGCCGAAAAAAACTGAACCAAAATCCGAACCAGATATACCTCAAATACAAGTACAAGTTCCGCAAGTATATAATGGATACATGCCCCATATGACTGATCATTATTTATCTACGTTACCATAATGCAAATATTTTTTTAGGAAAATTGTGGACCAATTTTTTGTTGTAAATGTTTGATGTCTTGTATATAAATATTTTGTATATAATATAGTAAATAAAGTTTTGTTATTACATTTTATATTTGTATTTAGTAAAATATCCGGCGTGGCCAACACAATACCTCACGCCATTTACAGTCCGAGTCACAAAAAAGATTAATCCTTACTTTTATTAGCGAATTTTACGCTAATTTTTTCAGTTTATTTCTTAAAACATAGTCTAATCTAATCCAAGTAACTACCTTTTTTGATTATAAGATGAATATTAAATTTTAAATACCAGGGGGGCAATTCTTGAAAAATGAGATGTCACTGAGATTTGACAGAAGTGAGAAAAAACGTCACGTGACTTACGTCACGTAGTGAGATTTTTTCTTTAATTCTTGAAATAATTTTGTCGTCTCACTACTTCACATTTCATCTCACTACGTGAAAATTATCTCCCCAAACCTTTTTGGTGATGAGAATCAATGTCACTCGCTTATGTTATATAGAAATTTGACTTAATAATAAATTATATTAATTAATATTATAAATAAAATTATTACAAATATCATGGTTGACGAAAGAGAAGTAGCTGCTGCTTTAAAGCATTTGGAAAATACAGAAATTACTTTTCGAACCAAATTTTTGTAATATTATTTCGGCTGAATAAAAATTTAGTGGATCGCTTGAGTGACAATTTAAACCAACCAACCAAGTCATAGATCTGCATTAGGAATTCCAACAAAAAAATTAACTACTTTACGTTTTTTGATTTGTGGATATTCAGCTTGGTATGGGAAATGACATACATTTAACTATTATAACTACAGCCCGATTTAAATATTTTAGATATACTTATACAATACAAATACGTTTATATACGTAGTAAGACACATATTATTTGTAGTTGTTCGATTACGGCAAGAATAATAAATAGTTCATACAGAAAATTTTGCTATACGTTAGTCACTCGTAAGCATAGGGGCGGATAAAATTTGGCCCGCGGGCTACTTAACACAGACCACTACACTACGGACACGGACTACGGAGACCTATGGACTCAAAATTCAATAAATTTAGAAAAAGTAGTTGCGTATGGCAACATTATCAATACCAGCTAAATGAAAATAAGAATATCACGGTAAATATGTAAAGGTAATCAAAGAAGAGTGCAATGTAGTACTGTCAATGTCAAAAATCACACTTTTATGTAAAATTTTTCACTTGCTAAATCGTGGCCATTTAGATACGTGAAATATATTTCACTTTGTTTCGGGAATTAAAAAAGTGAGAAAATATGAAATGAGATGAGAGTGAGATGAAATTTTATGTCACCTTGTGAGAAAATTCTCATATTTCAAGAATCGGTATCCAGGATAGAATAGAATTAACTAATCTAAAAATGAGGATTAGCTTAAACATTTTTGCATACTGTATTGGTTTCCTTTGCTATCTTTCTATTTATTTTTTTCTTTTTAAAATGTTATTATTATTAATTTGAAATGATTAATTCTTTGACAGTGACATTATCTGTCACGTCAGTTACATATACTTGAATGTTTGTTTAAAGCGTAGGCTCCGGGACTTATATTATAGATAATTTTATAAAATTTATCCATAAAATATGTAGAAAAAATATTAATGTACACCTGTAGAAAATTTAATAATCTATAATTTTTATAATAACACTAATCTCGAAAAAATAACATTCAAAGGTATTTTTCAAAGAAAAACTATTTTGAGCTTCAAGTAAAGTGCCATTTCCGGTTATCTGAATTACACCAAAATCTCATGGGCTCTTTCCATTACAGAAAAATTTTGAAATACAAAGTTTCAAAATTTTCTGAATGATAGTATTTGAGTTAGAATGGCGAATCCACACATACGCTCATACACACACACATACACACACACACGCACATACACATACACACATACAAACAGACATCATCGTAAAAATTGGATTCTACGGACCTTAAAACGTGATTATTTACCAAAATCTCGATATGCGATGTTTAGCACGATCCCTATACCTCCCTTACCAAGGATAGCGGGAGGTAAAAACATAATTATTAGAATACTTCATTAATTGTATAATAATTGACATATTCATCTCAGAATAATTTATAATTATTATATAATTTACTTGTTTTACTGTCTGGTATTTTTTCAATGTTCAATTTGCATAATATGACACAAATATTTAAATAATATTAATTGTTTCTTAGATTTGTTGACGTAATCAATCATAATATTTTTGAAAAACGGTCATGTGTTATGCTAATTTTTTAAATATGTACCCGTCATTTAATCCACCACATTTAATTAATTTCATCGTTTTTTGTTCGCAGGACAATGGATAGTGCGTGTACCAGAAATTTTCGTATCCATCTGACGGCAATTCCGTGACTTGCGTGATTTGTAAGTGTTCGCATAACGTAGAGATGGCAGCACGGTACAAATAATCGAGGGTGCTATTAAATGGGCGGTCTTTTACGGATGCATGGCCGCTGAGAGAGGGCAGTCAGTGGAGAAATAAAATAAAACAAAAAACGCAAATTATAGTGTGATATATATGTGTCCCGCGGTGGGGCACACAATAAGGGTGGGGAGGCGGCACTCGCGTCTCAAAGTGGCGCCTTAATTCATTCCGTCAGTTCGTATCATATCACATGAATGTGTGCATCAAATACGTTATATGTACATTGTTGAAGTGATTGTTGTGTAACACCTGTCACTTGTGCGTTGCTTGCTGTGTGTTGTGTGTGCGCCGACCGCCGACTTGCTAGCCGCCGGCAAGCTGGAGGACCGTGAAGGGAGCAAGGGGCACTCATCCCCCGACCTAATGAACGTAAGTCATTCAATCATTCTTCTTCACACTCCCATCCTAGACGTTATTAATACATAACCTCACTTTACTTTACCGGCGCCAACATTCATTTACTTCGGCTCTGCCAAACCATTTATTTTGTCTTAACATTTCTAACCTATAAATATGTAACAATGTTATGTGATATACCTACACTGTTATGAATATTTTATTGACAATAATTTGTCAGACCTGATGATAAATAAATGTCAAGTATAATGCTACATGATTAATGATTTTACCAATATGCATTTCATTTTTATTGCTTTTCTGTAAAATTAATAATCATTAAAGTTTCCTTAGCTACGGGTACACGGCGGTATTTTGTGTGAATGAATTGTCGATTTAGTAGTCAAGATACGCCTAGATGAATTAACGGACATCGTAAACATTATAAATGAGCTATATTAATAACATTTACAGCGCAATGAAACTATCCCGTGAGCTCATTATTTTGATTCATGTATAATTAGTAACAAAGTAGACTGGTTTAGATGCTCATTTTTTATATTGTTATTGACATTCATTATTTACAATCGTTATAGTTTGGATTGAAAAAACAAGTGAATTCTACCAGATTCCATGATTGTTTTTCTTAATGGTGACGGTGACGTGACCTTTCTTTGTGCAACAATTAAATTACTTTAATGGATTTCGCGGAATTTATTTTAATTTTCTATATGATGTCAGGAACAGGATAGCTGTACCTTCGAGTTTCTATGAATTTTTTATTGTTCTACGGCAGTTGTGTAGCTAAATTTTGTAACAGAACAACCTTATTGATTTATGAATTATTTTACATATACTACGTAAGAATATGAAATCCATCTTTCGTACTTATTGTTCCATAAAACATAAACTATTCATTGTGTTTAATAAATATATTATGACTGTAATTTTGTTGTTTAAGTTAAATTTTAGTATTAAAGTACCGTGTGTCTACTTGAAATTTGAAATGGTGTTATATAGAAATACAATGATATTTTTCTTTTTGCTATAGTTACCTATAAATTTTAATCTACAGGAAGGTTTGTAATGTTGTAAATACAAAACTTGCTCAGAATTAAAAACTGTGAGCGCACAATATGAGACTAAAATAAGTCACATAGGATCGTACCACGATCACGGTTTTAACAAACAAACGATGTTTTTAGAAATGTCAAATTCAAATTTCAATTTTTAATTCCGCTCTTATGTTAAAGAGCGATTTTTTTTAAAAAAATTTGTTTTAATATAAGCTATGTTCGACTTTAAAATAATATTTTGATAAATTTGATATTATTATTATTATTATTATTAAATATGTTTTGTTTTTATTTTATGAAAAATGCAAAATAAAATTTGCAATTTATATCATATTTTAAAGTACCATGGAACAAATGATCTACTGATTATTTGACAGATGAGAGATTTGAGATTTACAAATTATATACAATAAACAAAACGTCATATAACTCTCTGAAATATGCTGTAAATTGCGAATTTTATTTTGTATTTTTTTTTCGTAAATTAAATATATTGACTTATACCTATTATGGAACCCACTTTAATAGAGTGTTTTTATTAAAAGTGGCGTTTAATCTTAAGAATATAACGTAAAAGCGCGCTTCATAATAGCGCTATTATTATAATAGTGCGGTCAAAATAGTAGCCATTGTGATTTATTTAGTCTAATGTTAAGTATGTATGTAATTTAAAAAATCTGATGTGGCCAACACAACACCTCCCGCCATTTAATTTTTATTATTTCAAATATATACTTACATATTTACTTATGCTGGAAACTGTATTAAGTCCCATTCCATATAACTATGGTTCTACATATATATATATATATATATATATATATATATATATATATATATATATATATATATATATATATATATATATATATAGATATTATTTTCTTTTTAAAACGTTACTATTATTAATTTGAAATGATTAGTTCTTTGCCAGTGACATTTATCTGTCAGTTACATACATTTGAGATATGAACTGTGTAACGTGTGTAACCAAGGAGTTGTGTTTGCTGTTTGTTTAAAGCGTATAGGCTATGGGATTTAAATTATAGATAATTTTATAAATTTATCTATAAAATATATAGAAAACGTATTAATGCAAACCTGTAGAAAATTTAATAATCTTTTATTTTTATAATTATAAATTTCGAAAAAATAACATTTAAATTTTTTGGAAAAAAACTATTTTGAGCTTCAAGTAAAGTGCCATATCCGGTTATCTGATTTACACCAAAATTTAATGGCTTCTTTCCACATTAGAATACCATATAAATAAATGGTTTCAAATTTTTTTGAAAGATAATATTCGATTTAGAGTCAAAGATCCACACGCACACATACGCACACACACACACACACACACACACACACACACACACACACACACACACACACACACACTAATATACATACACACAGACATCATCGTGAAAATGTTAAAATTGGATTCTAGAGACCTTTAAACGTGGTCATTTACCAAAATCTCCATATGCGATTTTTAGCACGATCCCTACTCCCCTCTTACCAAGGGTAGCGGGAGGTACAAATGGCACAAAATTGAGCCCTGTGGTGCACTCTCCACGCCAGAAATGAGTGCTCGTGTGGTGACGCCTGGTAAGCGCCCGCACGGTGCAAATATTTCATCAATACCGATATCTGTGTACAAAGCAGATTGGCACACCCAGCAATGGGTAATAAGCCGTGATGATATGATTATATTTATATGTATGTAATTTTGAACAATTTTTGTATTTACAACTTTCCAAAAAAACTACCAGGAAAATAATATTAATTTTTTTTTTGTATTCCCTATATAACAGGTTTAGATAGACACCCGGTACATTGATATATGTGTGACTATTAAAGTATACTTTGTGGCGCATTTTCCACCACAGATATAAGTACCTGCAAACATCCACTCAACAATGAGTAAAACATGGGTGATAAAATTAATTTTTAAATAAATAGTTGTCAAAAGATACAAAAATAGTTATTTATGATATAATGGACCTTTTCAATTTAACGGCTTTCTCTTTCTATCGCAGCAAATAGTAAGAAAATGGCGCAACTGCCAGTTGGGCTGTCACACGAAACATCAAATATATTGCAATCATTAAAATAACTGTATTCTCAGTGAAAATTTGCATCGTTACACATTTTAACTTCAATAAAAGCTTTTTTAACTTATTTCGATAAGATTTTTTAAAGTTATATGAGATATTCTCACATTTTACGTCTAAATTTTTTTAGAAACACACGCCATATTTCAGTTGTTCTTACTATGCGCAGATCCCCATTGCGCATATCTTCTATGTCTTTAAATTGAAAAGGTCCATTGTTAAGAGTGACATTTTATTCTGTGAGAAGGAAGTTTGGAACACGACGCGAAGAGGAGTGGTCTAAACCATCGAACAAAATAAAATCACTTTTAATACGTATATCATATACAATTTTTTCATTTAAAATTGTGTTTCTAATAATTTTTTGACATGTCAAAAATGTCAATTTGTTATTTCTTTTGTCATTACCAAAGTAACTAATGCGCTTCTAACACTAGTGTTAAAAGTAACAACGGTCTGTCCTTATTAAACACTGGTATCGTAGTAGGTTGCTAGAAAAAAATATGGTTTATAAATTGGACTCATTTCTATACAATAAAGGTAATGAAAATGCAACTGTGGAATATCTGTTTTTCTTTTATACGTAGCTACTATTATATTGTTGCTAATTTTCTTTTGATCCATAAATTAAAACCGTAAAATTGTTAAACATAAATGCATACTCTACTAAAAACACAATTTATTTAACAAGAATCATATTAATTCATTTTGTCAACATAACCTTAAATTTCTTCATTTATTTGACAGTTGCACCATTCTAACGTAACTCTTTCCCGCGTTTTTGTCACTGGTGTATTTATGAATGATTGATGTGTATTCGCGAGTTAGGTTATGAGTGGGGTCCGGGCACATTGGATGGTGTTGATATGTTGATGTGGTTGTTGTATGATGGCTGTATGGGGCTGATTGGTATGCACGCCCAGAACAGCGGGACGCCGCGGTCGAAGCTACTGTGCGCGCACTGTGTCGAACGCCGACAACGGACAGCAGAAAAAGTCGGGCTTCGAAACAGAATGGATTTATTGTTTTTTAAATTAATTGTGTCTGTTTTATTAATTTTTGTGAGGGAGAATTAAAAATATATTAATTATAAACGGTAATGAACAGAAAAATGAAAAGTTAAAATATTTTTCACGAAAATATGACGTTTATAAAAGTGTAACTATTAATGTAATATTTTATTTTATAAACATTAATTAATATTTACATTACATTTGATTCTATATTACTTTCTGTTGATCTGTGCATTGAAGTATGTATTCCTTTAGGCCCACTTTTACAATTGATGGATAAACTATGGTATAGCTATCGGAGGTATAACTTTATCCTAGCAACTATACCTTCGATAAACAAGATTGTCTTTTACAATGCATTTTTATCCTTGTTTTTATCTATCAGATAGCTATACCAAGAATTACGTTAAATCACTTTAGGTTGGTATTGATACAATAAAATTATCTTCTTGTTAGACTATTTTTCTTCAATATTGTTATTATTTCTGCCTTCTAATTAGCATTTTTTACGATGTTAGATGATATAAACGATGTTTTTGATTCTGAGAGTGATGATGAAATACTTTATTGACATCTGTCAAACGTATAAATAACAAATTGAGATCCAACCTAAATGTTATCGTAGAAATGGGCTTTAGGATCCAGGACAAATTTATTTAAACGAAGAAAGAATTGTGAAAAATTCATGGATATTCCCGTCGAAATCTATGAATCTTCCACAAGCGTTTTTACAAATCGTAACGAGTACACTCGCGTTGAGTATTTATCTCTCAAATTGTGAGAGTGTACTCGTTACGATTTGTAAAAAGGCTTGTGGAAGATTCATAGATTTCGACGGAAACTCGTGGCTCAATTGGTAGAGCGCCCGGCTCTGGGTTCGAATCCCAGCGAGGTCCATGAATTTTTTACAATTCTTTCTTTGTTTAAATAAATTTGTCCTGGATCCTAAAGCCCATTTCTACGATGTAAAAAAAAGTATAAATAACAACACATCGTTTGTGTTTACGTGGTAACCATAAGAACCAGGGATAAAGTTATCCGATGTTTATACGACCGATTTCCATGGGATAAGAAATACTGGTGTTTATTCTATCTGAGGTTTATCCGAGGTTTGTAAAATACAATTTCCAATTTTATACCTGGTATAGCGTTATACGAGGTTTATCTAATGATTGTAAAAGTGGCCCTAATTTGAAAAATATATAATATCTATTTTTATCCATATTCATCCAATATAGATAAAGTTATAAATAAAATAAAGCTTAGTGGGTATTATTAAAAGAAAACAACTGTTACAATATTATGCAAGAATAGAACATAAAATTACAAATTTATAAGTATATCAATTTAGATTTAATATTAAATTTTTTATGTTCTATAAAGCACAATAGGGTCCTCTACCATAAAAGAAAATTGAGTTAAATGTTAGTTATATTGAAAGTAGATTAAATAAAATCATGATTGAGACAGAAAAAGTTTTAAAAAAATTATTAGTGTTTTGAAATATTTGAGATTTTAAGCATTTTTTTCTATACATCTACGTCACAACTATTGCTATCTTTCTCGCGCATTCTACTACAGAAACAGGTGTGAGAAAGATAGCTATAGGTTTCGTTAAAAATCAAATGCAGTTGATCTAAAATTTGAGTGGAGCACCCTATTGCAACTGATGACATTATATGCTATATGTGAAATCTTTTTGCAATTTGAATTGTAAAGAATTTATATTTATTTCAAAAATATACCTGTCACTCTAATTAGACAATGACAGAATTTATCAAAATGTCAGTTTTTATGCAATATTTACATAATAGTCGTCCTAGATAAAGCCGGTATCCCACTGTAAAAAACTTTTTTATAATTTTTTTAATTAAAACGTTACATGAAAAGTACTGCATTCCCCTGTAAAAATTTTTACGCGTTTCTGTGGAGTATTGCATAACTCATGAAAGAGAATTGGCGCCAAAGATACCACTAAACTTCATTTTGTGGCCGTTGTTCTGCAGAGGTAGTTGCATTTTGTAATTTCATTATGAATAACGTCAATTCAAATAAAAAATTGTTGGAGTTATGGGTTACACAGTTATACAAAAAATAAAAAATTCAGAACATCACTGGTGGACTAGACTATGGCTGGAGAAAAGAAATAAAAATCGCAGTGTTTTAGCTAGTTGTTAGGACCTCTGGCATGGTTGACATGTTGAGTAATCTTGACTACTCTGTTTAACTTTCACTTGTTGTATTATTGATGATGAGAACTTAGTTCTCGAAATACGAGTTTTAGACAAATACATATATTCATGTCTCACTACAAAATAATTATTTTAATATAAATTATGTACAATACATACATTTTCTTTATATTCAATATCCTGAAATTTTCTTTTTCTACTTTCCTTTTCTTTATTTTCGTCATTTTTTCGCAAATTCCTTTTATATTCTTTTTTACGTATATTCTTTTGCCTTGTTGACTTTTTTTTATTTTCATAATCTTCATAATTATGTACAAATATTTTTGACAGTGGCATACAAATATTTTTGACAGTGACATTTATGTGTCAATTACAAACATTTGAATTTCTTGCCTTGAAGTAGTTTGATCTGAGATTTTTTACATCAAATTATTTTATATGCATTTCTTTCTCTCTAAATCTATAGAGGATATAATAATGAATTTATATTTATCGAATAAAGAATTTAACGTTCTTTAATATAAGTATTTACATAAATTTTCGATAAATAATATTTAATGATTTTTTTCTTGTAACTACTACTTTCGGTTGTCCAATTGTTACCAAAGCTTAATCAACTCTTCCCACACACACATACGGACATCATCGTAAAAATGTTATAATCGGATTCTAGGGACCTTAAAACGTGCTTATTCACTAAAATCTGTATATGCGATTTTTAGCATGAATAGAATACATCTCTTAGCGAGAGGTAAAAAGCTATTTATTATCCAAATGTATTTTCATATTCTAATTTGACACCGGAAGATATAAAGGCTCTAGATGTCTAGATTAAGTAAGCATGTAACATGTAATACGAGTTGAATTCCTATAGGTATACTCGTAATTGAAAATAAGAATTCAAAATATTTTCTTATGGTGGAACAAAATTATAAAAGAAAACTTCAATTTAGAATTTTTCCTACTGCCTGTATCTATGCATAATTCAATTAACGTCGATAATTATTTTCTGATTAGCAAATGTGGCTATAATAACACCAGGCTTTTTTGACTTTTTATGCTGGTGCATAATAATGAATTAATTATTATTGTACATACCCGCACAATAGCTCTAATTACTATATTGTTTAACGAGAGATGTTTAAAATTGTATTAGCGTCGTTTTTGTTTTTTTCTTTGATGATGTGATAAACGCACAATGTTAGCTTTTTTCTTAACAAAAAGATGAAAAATTCTTAGTATGAACAATTTTAAGATGTATGGAATTGTACCTATACATAATTACGTTACAGAACAGGTACTATTTAGACATTTATTTTATTTAACACTTGGCTAAGTTTCACAAACTAGGATTTATTATCTTTATCGCGATTTCGGCTTTTACGCCATCTTCAGAAGACTAACAAACGTACAACAGAATTACATGACTGTATTTACAGACATAGGTATGAGATTATAAAGTATTATTGTTGGTCTTGGAAATACCATCCTACTAGTGATGCACGACGAGGCGAGAGTACTCTCGCATCTGGTCTCGTCTCGTTGCATTATGCGAAACGAGAACGAGAGCGAGATTGCAGTTTAAAATTCGAGGCAAGATCGATATAACAACTGCGAGAAGCGAGAAATCTCGCGAGATTCTCGCGAGAGTCTCGCAATAAAAAGTGTTTGTAACTTCATAGCTTTGATTTATAAATTCAATAAAAAATGCACCGTACGAAGAGTGGAGTCAACGCTAATTCATGCATATAACACGTAAATGTAAAAATTATATGAATTCACTATATTTTTTTGTGAGTCTATCTAAAGTCGATTCGATTAGTATCGTTCCCAGAGCGAGGAAATGCAAAAATAAAGACGAAATCGGTATTGCATCCAATAGAATTAGTTTCCTCTAATATTTCATCCCCTAATTCAACCCAGTTAAAACCACGGTTAATAAAACTATTGTCGCCTCTAAAAAGTAAAGGATGTTATATTAAGCGTCGTTGGGAGCCAACAGGGAGAGAAGCGAAGTGATTGGTTGCCGGCGGGTTACTAGTGTAGCGGTTTTTTATGACTTAATCTTACTTAAATAGTGGCATATATTTAATGAAAAAGTGTAGGTACTTTTAGTTACAAAAAAATAATATTTTAATGTTTAATTCGTTTTACTGATGACAGACAGAATGTGTTAACAGATGTTCGTATTGAAATAGTTTAGAGATCACAATTTGATGATAAATTATATATCTTAGAGGTAAATTAAATTATTTACTAACTTATCACATTTTGTGGTGACCGTAAATGAATAAACATTATGTTCGTATTGAAATAATTTGGTGACCAGAATTTAGTGTTTCGTCTCTTTTTTATACTTATACGATTGCAAATACATGGAAGACGGTGCTATTGGTGCGAAATTGTCTCTTGTAGTTAAACAGTTACGTAAATACGTAGTGCGCATGCGCTTCTTTTTATAGCGAGACTCTCGCGAGACTCTTGTGCGAAAACGAGATGAGACCCAAACAAATGTGCGAGAACGAGATCGACATTACAGATCCGAAAACGAGACGAGATCGATATTTTATATTTCTCGTCTCGTCTCGCCTCGCGTGCATCACTATATCCTACCGTACTATTTAGAGTTTAGGTATAGAGATGATAACCTATACCTATATGAACTGGACAACTCGGAATTTTTTCCTGCTATCTGATCAGTTTATGATATATTAAACTTGTTTGCGTTGCCCGAAAACCTAATAAAGAATTAAAAATCTGATGTTGGCCAACACAATACCTTCCGCCATTTACAGCCCGAGTCACAAAAAATATTAAGTTAATCCTTATTTTTGGATTAGCGAATTTTACTCTAATTTTGACAGTTTATTTCTTAAAATATAGTCTAATCTAATCCAAGTAACTAACTTTTTTTTAAACCCCTCAACAGGATTAAATCCCAATTACAGAGTGGGTTTACATTCACACATAGCTATGCCTTAAGGCCTGTGTCCATGACGCTAGAAATCGTTCCGAGTTCTCGATCATAACATTGAACTTACATGACTACAGATGTCAGGTAAATCGAATTTTTCAGCCATTTCTACCAATACCAAAAACTAATAAAACATAACCAAGAAATTATCCCGGTAGTAAATAAATTAAATTTTTACTACGAATATATTATTTTATTTATAAGTAATTATTTATAATAACTTATCAAAAATGAGTAAAATCTAATCATTAAGCCACCGGATTAAATTTTAGATACCGGGATAGAATAGAATTCACTAATCCAAAAATGAGGATTAGCTTAAACATTTTTGTGAATCGTTAATTTTTATTAATCTAAATACAAACCTACATATTTACTTATGCTGGAAACTGTATTGAATTCCTTTTCTATTGTTCTATTTACTTTTTTCTTTTCAAAATGTTACTAATATTATTTTGATATGATTAGTTCTTTGATAGTGACAACTGCGTTTTGTTTGTTTAAACCGTAGGATCTGGGATTTAAATTATAGATATTTTTATAAATTTATCCATAAAATATATGCAAATCTATAGAAAATTTAATAATTTTTAATTTTTATAATTACATTAGTCTCGAAAAAATAACATTTAAAGGTATTTTTCGAAGAAAAACTATTTTGAGCTTCTAGTAAAGTGCCATTTCTGGTTATCCGATTTTCACCAAAATCTAATGGGATCTTTCCATTATAGAAAAAGTTCGAAATACAAGGCTTCAAAATTTTCTGAATGATAGTATCACACACACACACACACACATACACACACACATACACACGCACACACACATACACACACACACACATACGCACACATCCATACACACACATATACACACATATACACACACACACATACGCACACACATACGCACACACACACATACACACACACACACATACACACTCATACACACACATACACACACACACACATACACACATACACACATACACACATACACACATACACACATACACATATACACATACACACATACATACACACATACACACATACACACATACACATATACACATACACACATACATACACACATACACACATACACACATACACACATACACACATACACATATACACATATACACACATACACATACACACACACACATACACATACACACACATACACATACACACACACACACACACACACACACACACACACACATACATACATACATACATACATACACACATACTCACATACACACATACACACATACACACATACACACATACATACACACATACATACACACATACACACATACACACATGCACACACACATACACACATACACACATACACACATACACACACACACACACACACACACACACACACACACACACACACACACACACACATACATACACACATACATTATTGTGAAAATGTTAAAATTGGATTCTAGGGACCTTAAAAGGTGGTAATTTACCAAAATCTCGATAAGCGATTTTTAGCACGATCTCTATCCCTCCCTTACGAAGGGTAGCGTGGCGTAAAATAGAAAATTTAAAAGTTAAATACGAAAATAATAGCTTTATGTTTTGGGAGTATGTATATTGCAAGATATACTTACTATACGATAATTTCGTAAAATAAAATAAAATAAAATAAAATTGGCGAGAGATATTGTGCTGACCACAACAGATTTTTTTAAATAATGAATAGTTCATTCAAAAATTTTCATGAAATTGCGTAAAGTACATTGGCACTTGGCACACCCAGCAATTGGCATAAAATGGTGATGATGTACATTTGTACATACATAATGGTTAAAAGCAACATTTATTGATGAGAATAATTAAGAATGTCAAATTACTTTAAATCTAATTTGTAGACAGGTGCCTAAAATTTTAAATGTTATTTCAATTAAGCAAATTAAAATAATATTAATTAAAATAATCATAGTAATTACCACATATAAACACATTTTATTCTAAATATAATGAATAAGCAAACCTACTCATTATTTTTATAATTACATAAAAATAAACGTGTCATGAAACTAAAAATTTGAAATTAATAACTGAATCCCGCGCTGGTCATCAAAGATTTGAAGCTAATTTGAGTGGTTTTTGATTTTTTGGTGGTGTAGACTTGTATTTTTTGTTCGATTTTCTCCGAAGCCGACTGAAAGATTCGAAGACGCCAAGCCAGTTAATGTGGTTTGCGTGACTGCATACATTTCTTTGGTGTTCGTATACAACAAATTATCTTGGTATTTTACACTCAAATTTTATTAAGTTATTTATTATATCATAAGTTTTTATTGTAAATTTAATCGTCTTACGGAGTAAGCATTGCATTTTTATGTTATTATTTATGATTTTATGGAAAAATAATGATGATAGTACATATGTTTTATATAAAATTGATGAATTGTTGTTAAGTTGCATGTTAAATTTTAATTTTTAAAGCTGTCATGGGAAACAAGATAATTGCATATTGAAATAGGAAATTGTTTTTAAATATGTAAATCATGATTTAATATGGAGGCAAATTATATTTTTAATTTTTTATTTATGGGTTAATGTAATATAGGTTGTTATAGAATATAGAGGTAAAGATTTAATAAAAGAAAATATATTTTTAAATATTATTTGCTCGAAAATTAAAACTTGGTGTGCGAGGTAAGGGATCGTGCTAAAAATCGCATATCGAGATTTAGGTAAATGAGCACGTTTTAAGGTCCCTAGAATCCAATTTTAACATTTTCACGATGATGTCTGTGTGTATATGTGTGGATCCTCCACTCTAACAAAAATACAATCATTCAGAAAATTTTGAAATCTTGTATGTCGAACTATTTCTGTATTGGAAAGAGAACATTATATTTTGGTAAAAATCGGATAACCAGAAATGGCACTTTACTAAAAGCTCAAAATAGTTTTTCTTCGACTAATACTTATAATAGTATATTAAAGAACGTGTTTTATAAGACATGTTTTTTTCGCACGCGTCAAAATTTAGAAAACGAGCGTTAGCGAGTTTTCTAATTGACAAGTGCGAAAGAAAGTCTTATAAAATGAGTTCTTTATACTATTTTTTATATTTTGCGCCTTCTACAAACTAAAATATTTTTAAAAAACTGTTCATATTAAACCGAGTTGATTTAGGGAAATTTGTAAGTGAAATGTTGTAGTTGGTAACATTGAATTGACCTCATTCAATTATTATTTGAAAGTTCATGTCATTTCAATATTTACGAACAAATTTAAGTGAATTTAGTGTAATCATGGAAGATGAAATCAGTTGCACTCCGCCTGAGCTACGTAATATAGCTCAGACTACAGTAAATAATCTACTTCCTAAAAAATCGCGCGAGATTTATGAGAAAGAATTTGCAAGTTTTGACACATTGTGCAAAGAAAATAATGTCAAAGGCGTAACAGAGAATGTTTTGATTGCTTATTTTGCAATGCAAAGTAAGACGAAAATATGTATTATTATTATTATTATTATATTCATTAAATAAAGTGATTAATTAAGTAAAAGAAATTTTGAGGTTATATTGAAATTTCTTATCTTCCAGCTTTGACGTTTGACAATTTAACCCTTTCAGCCTCAGTGTACAGGAAATTTTTATTTTTTCTTATATTTGAATTAAAACTTGCTTTAAAATTAATTAAAAATAATTTTCTAGCGTTCAAAGGTTCAATCTACAAATTTTTAGTACTACTAGGTCCATCTATGTGGACTAATTCGAACAGTATATTAACATTTACTTACTCAATTTGTGATTATATTTGTACATTTTCATGTAAATAATCTTCCCTAAATAAAAAATAATAATAATATCGACATTATATTATTAAAATGAATTGTCAATTAACTAAAAATAAATTAGGTAAAAATGGGTTAAAGAAACGTCATCTAGTACCAACCGTCTAAAACAAAAAATTGCGTATCGAAATGAAGGTCATTACGATACGCAATTGCGTATCGTAATGACTTCATTATGAACGCAAAATATAAAAATCTTATTTTTTCGAGATTAATGTTATTATAAAAATTAAAGATTATAAAATTTTCTATAGATTTGCATTAATACTTTTTCTATATATATTTTATGGATAGATTTATAAAATTACTTATAATTTAAATCTCAGAGCCTACTGTTTAAACAAACAAAACGCAGTTATTCAAATGTATATAAATGACAGATAAATGTCACTGTCACTATCAAAGAACTAATCATTTCAAAATAATATTAGTAACGTTTTAAAAAGAAAAAGTAAATAGAACAATAGAAAAGGAATTCAATACATTTTCCAGCATAAGTAAATATGTAGGTAGGTATGTATTTAGATTCATAAAAATTAACGATTTACAAAAATGTTTAAGCTAATCCTCATTTTTGGATTAGTGAATTCTATTCTAACCCGGTATTTAAAATATAATCTTCATTTTATTATACCTCCGCTGGCTCAATGGTTGAAGCAACGCCTCATGTCATGAGTGCCCTCGTGGCTCTGGATTCGAATCCCACTAAGGCATGGATGTGTGTGAATGTGAACTCACTCTGTATTTGGGATTGAATCCTGTGGAGGAGTTTAAAAAAGGAAGTTACTAGGATTAGATTACACTATATTTTAAGAAATAAACTGTCAAAATTAGAGTAAAATTCGCTAATCCAAAAATAAGGATTAACTTAATCTTTTTTGTGACTTGGGCTGTAAATAAATAAGAATAAAATAAATATAAATATATCATCACGGCATATTACCCATTGCTGGGTGTGCCAATCTGCTTTGTTCGCAGATATCGGTAATGATGATGACATATTTGTACCGTGCGGGCATTTGCCAGGCTGTAAATGGCGGGAGGTATTGTGTTGGCCACACCAGATTTTTACCTCCCGCTACCCTTGGTAAGGGAAGTATAGGGATCGTGTTAAAAATCGCACATCGAAATTTTGGTAGATAACCACGTTTTAAGATCCCAAGAATCCAATTATAACATTTTCACGATGATGTCTGTGTGTATGTGTGTGTGGATACTTTACTCTAACTCAAATACTATCTTTCAGAAAATTTTGAAACCTTGTATTTCGAACTTTTTCTGTACTGGAGAGAGCCCATTAGATTTTGGTGTAAATCAGATAACCGGAAATGGCACTTTACTAGAAGCTCAAAATAGTTTTTCTTCGAAAAATACCTTCAAATGATATTTTTTCGAGATTGTTATTATAAAAATTAAAGATTATTACATTTTCTACAGATTTGCATTAATACTTTTTCTATATATTTTAAGGATAAATTCATAAAATTATCTATAAATTTAATCCCGGAGCCTACGCCTTAAACAAGCAAATCTCCTTGGTTACACAGTTCATATCTTAAATGTATGTAACTGACAGATAAATGTCACTGTCAAAGAACTAATTTCAAATTAATAACAGTAACGTTTTAAAAAGAAAATAGTAAATTGTACCCTAGTTATATGGAATGGATCTTAATACAGTTTCCGCAATAACTAAATATGTAAGTATATATATATATATATATATATATATATATATATATATATATATATATATATATATATATATATATATATATATATATATATATATATATATATATATATATATATATATACTTAAATTAATAAAAATTAAATTGCGGGAGGTTTGGTGTTGGCCACATCAGATTTTTTTATTTGTATCAGGATACGTTTTTTTAGGTATATTATTTTCAATTTATTTTTTATGAATAAAGAATTATATAAGAATGATATTGTACAAAATTAAAATTTAATTTTACCTATAAAAAGCGTTCTAATAAGATAATATACTGTGAATAAAAAGTATCTTTTCATGACTTAATATGCAAAATAATCTATTATAATGATCTTTATCATGAGTTGATTAAAAAATGACTGAAATCATCACCAGGAACTTAAAAAAAACTCGCCAGAACAATCATGTTCGACCGTTTAGAAACTGTCCGATATACATATATAATATTATTATTAGAGTGGAATTAAATTAGGTATTTAATATCCTGCGTTTAATATCGCGTTAACCTTAAAACAATTTCATAAAAAGTAATCGTCATTAGGTAGGCTATGTTAATCTCTGAGCCACTGGGATGATTATGGCATGGAAATGGAATAAAAAGAGGCAGGAGTTTATTAACAATCTTAATTTGACGGGAAACGGGCGACCGAGCACGTATTTACGATTTAACGAGCAGCGTAGTTCGAGAATTGGTCCTAATTATTCGATAATGATCGATAGATGACGGATAACAATTACAGGCGAAGCAACGGTTTTGCGAGCTATCTCTATTCGCCTAGTGCGGTGCGAGTGCGGGCTTTTTACGAGCATATATACTCGCTCCATGCTATAGCGATACCAGCCTGATTTCATTTAGATATCCACCGTGCACGCAGTTAAACGTATGCGTGACGCGTATACCAGATTAATATGGATCTCGGAATTAAAACTCTGTAATCAACAGAAATGCAGCGAAGATTGATCGTAAAGAGGTATGAATTTATTGCAACGCCATATGTGGGAAGCCTAGAGTGCTTTTGTTTTTTCTGCTTCACTCACATGTTTTTAATTTGAACGACTTACTTATTTGCCTTTTTAGTAAATAGTAACGTGCATTCATACACTTATTGTTTTAAATTTAAATTGTATGGATTCGAATTTAATCAAATTACTGTACAGGGTGTTCAATGTTTTTTTAAGGTATCTCGGGTAATATTAATGATAAGCAAAACCGTTTGCACATTCCAGGGTCAACTTTTCCAGAAATGTTTAATAGTCACCACAAGAAATTTCGATCTTCTTTTGTTTCTGAGCTACAGGCAAAAACTCGTTTTTTGCTCATTTTGAAAATATATCATATCTTATTTCATAAAAGTTAGCGAAAAAATGTTTTACCGTTTTTTCAATAGAATAAAATGAAATAATTGCGTAGGCTTCCACAGTCTGAGTCATGAGAAATATTCGTTTTCCGGGAATGGACTGTGTCATATTTTGAGTCAGAGCTCATCGTTTCGCCCGCAGTCGTATGGAACATCTTCAGGAGCAAGGGGGATAGTACTGTCTTAAACAAGGTTACCCGACGTGTCAACCACGCTAGAGGCCGAGTTTAAGCAACAAGAGGGGGAGACTCAGTTTACAAGGTTACCCGCCCTGTAAACTGAGTCTCTCCCTGTTGTTGCTTAAACTCGGCCTCTAGCGTGGTTGACACGTCGGGTAACCTTGTTTAAGACAGTACTAACCCCCTTGCTTCTAAAGATGCCCCATACGACTGCGGGCCAAACGTTGAGTTCTGACTCAAAATATGACACAGTCCATTCCCGGAAAACGAATATTTCTCAGAATAAAATGGCGTAATTAGATTTTTTGAAAACTTAATGATTCTCGAGATATAACATAAACTTATGATGTTTTAAATGGGATCCTATGTTGAAAACAGTCTCGTTTTTTTGCTTTATAAGCTTTTCAATGATATGTAATAAGTTTATATTCTTTTGTTTTAAACTTGAATAAGAAATAATTATTAATTTATTGGGTTGAAAAAATTTAAAATTATTTAGAAACGAATGATAAAATCTATTACAGATCATCATATGCATATTTCTAATAGTATTCGTTTCAGTTTTTCTCATTTCTTCAATTTATTTACTTTAACAGCATATTAAACCATCTTTTTCGGATTGTGTCAAAGCCAACTGTAACGTCGATAACTAGTAATTTAACTATCCCGAAAATAATTGGTTAAGAATAATTTTGGGAACATAATTAATAGATATTGAATCAAAATAAATAAATAAATCATCATTTATTTATTTTGATAAAAAAAAAAATTCACCTCAATAAATTAATAATTCGTCTTTTATTAATGTTTAAAAGAAAAGAATGTAGACTTGTTGTATATCATTGAAAAGCTTATAAAATAAGCAAAAAGACGAGACTATTTTCAACATAGCTTCCCATTTAAAAAATCATAAGTTTGTTTTATATCTCGAGAATTATTAAATTTTCAAATAATCTAATTACGCTATTTTATTCTATTTAAAAAACGGTAAAATTTTTGTAAAAACATTGTTTCTCTGACTATCATAATAAATAAGATAAGATATATTTTCAAAATGAGGGAAAAACGTGTTTTTACCTGTAGCTCAGAAACAAAAGAAGATCAAAAATTCCTCTGGTGACTATTAAACGTTTCTCGAAAAGTTGACCCTGGAATGTGCAAACGGTATTGCTCTATCATTCATATTACCCGAGATACCTTACAAAAACGAAAATGAGACAGCCTGTACAACCAGATAAACTCAGATATTTATTCAGGAACGAGATATTTATGTAGCTGTAATACCTATCTGAAATAACTGAAAAAGTTTTAATTTCGTTTCATCCACAAAATATTATATTTTTCATAAATATTAAGAAATTAATTTATTTTATCTGAGTTCCACTTTGCCATGTTTGATTTTAAAAGCAAACCCGCAGTCTCAGGATAATACTCTCCAAGCGACAAAGTGGCTCAAAGACCCCTTCGGGTTTTATGAATATTTTTCTTCAAAACTGTCTGATTTTAAATGAAAAAAATCTGGTGTGGCCAACAAAATACCTGCCGCCATTTACAGCTTGAGTAACAAAAAAAGATTAAGTTAATACTTATTTTTAGATTAGCGAGTTTTACTCTAAATTTAGCAGTTTATTTCTTAAAATATAGTCTAATCTAATCCAAGTAACTACCTTTTTTTTAAACCCCTCAACAGGATTAAATCCCAATTACACAGTAGGTTCACATTCACATACATCCATGCCTTAGTGGGATTCGAACCCAGAGCCCCGCCGAGCGCACTCATGACTTATGAGGCGTTGCTCTAACCATTGAGCCACCAGAGATATAATAAAATGAAGATTAAATTTTAAATACCGGGATAGAATAGAATTTACTAATTCAAAAATGAGGGTTAGCTTAAACATTTTTGTGAATCGATAATTTTTATTAATGTAAATACATACCTACATATATATTTACTTATGCTGGAAACTGTGTTGAATTCCTTTCCTTTTAAAAAGTTACTAATATTATTTTGAAATGATTAGTTCTTTGATAGTGACATTTATCTGTCAGTTACATACATTTGAATAACTGCGTTTTGTTTGTTTAAAGCGTAGGATCTGGGATTTAAATTTAATTTTTATAATATCATTAATCTCGAAAAAATAACATTTAAAGGTATTTTTCGAAGAAAAACTATTTTGAGCTTTTAGTAAAGTGCCATTTTGGGTTATCCGATTTTAAACAAAATTTAATGGGCTCTTTCCATTATAGAAATAGTTCGAATTACAATGTTTCAAAATTTTCTGAATAATAGTATTTGATTTAGAGTGGAGGATCCACACAGACATCATCGTGAAAATGTTAAAATTGGATTCTAGGGACCTTAAAACGTGGTCATTTACCAAAATCTCGCTATGCGATTTTTAGCACGATCCCTATACCTTCTTTACCAAGGGCAGCGGGAGGTAAAAATATTTTTGCTCCCTTACATCTCTATTTTTGGGGATTATTTTTGTGTAATACCAGTACTAGCAGTCTTAGGACGATACTCTCCAAGCAACAAAGTGGCTCAAAGACCCCTCTGGGTTTTATGAATATTTTTCTTTAAATCTGTCTGAATTTAAATGAAAAAATATATTTTTTGCTCCCATACTCCAATATTTTTTGGGATTTTTTTGTGTAATGCTAGTACTAGCAGTCCTAAAATCCTACTATTTCAGCGAAAAAATGGCTCACGAACCCAGAAAATTCCATTACACTACCGTGTATGCCGCCTTCATGAAATAGTTATCAGAATCGTTTCCGTTGCTAAAAACTCGTTGCTAACTTCATAACGGTAAAAATGAGCAACATTTACAAAATAATTCGATTTTGTAGGTTATAAATGTACAAAATAATGTTTCACTTATCATTGAGGTGTAGAAAAAAATTGTAACTTTGTGACAATATGTACACATCTGTCAACGATTTTGTTTCGCGTAAGAATATTTAGATGCTCGATGTAGATATAATTTTATATTATAAAGTTATATACTTTGCATAAAATAGGCGTTCAAGATAATTAAGTTTATTAGTGCAATAAATTTAGCTAGTGACTTAATGTATAAGCAGTGTGTAACGCTTGTTAAAATTTTATATGCCCTGTATGTAAATTTATTATCTAAGTAGCGAATTGTTGATTACTGCGATAAAAATCTTCGCCAGATAAATAGTTATTTAATTCACACATTGCATCAATCTTTTCTGCTGCTGCTATAAGATGTACTTACATATCATAAAGTGAAATCCGTTTTATATTAGATGATTTATATTGTGAACAAATAAAATTACATTTGATTGAAATAAGGTAATAGGGACACATGGTTATTTTTTTTATTATTAATTTTAGATATACAGTTTAAATCGAAGATTAAATTAAAAAGTTGGAGGTGAACTTAAGTGTAGTTTTTGGTGTAAAAGGTTCTGAATTCTACCCGAAGCCATATCATCGTTGATTCTTTATATGAAATGGAATAAATATTTTTATCCACAACTGTAAATAAATCTATATTGTTCGAGGGCGCTTAGTATTTTTTACCTCCCGCTACCCTTGGTAAGGGAGGTGTAGGGATCATGCTAAAAATCGCATATCGAGATTTTGGTAAATGACCGCGTTTTAAGGTTCTTTGAATCCAATTTTAACATTTTCACGATGATGTCTGTGTGTATGTGTGGATCCTCCACTCTAACTCAAATACTATCATTCAAAAAAATTTGAAACCATGTATTTCGAAGTTTTTCTGTAATGGAAAAAGCCCATTAGATTTTGGTGTAAATCGGATAACCGGAAATGGCGTATTAGAAGCTCAAAATAGTTTTTCTTCGAAAAATACCTTTAAATGTTATTTTTTTGAAATTAATGTTATTATAAAAATTAAAGATTATTAAATTTTCTACAGATATATACATTTTGTACATATTTTATGGATAAATTTATAAAATTATATCCCGGAGCCTACGCTTTAAACAAACAACTTCTTGGTTAAGCAGTTATTCAAATGTATGTAACTGACAAATAAATGTCACTGTCAAAGAATTCGTCATTTCAAATTAATAATAGTAAAGTTTTAAAAAGAATAAGGGAAAGGGAATAATAGGAAAGAAAATGTATTTAGATTAATAATAATTAAAGATTCGCAAAAAAGTTTAAGCTAATCCGGATTTTTGTATTAGTGAATTATTCTATGCCGGTATTTCAAATTTAATCTTCATTTTATTATCAAAAATCTGATGTGGCCAGCACATAACCTCTCGCCAGATATTTTACCTGGTTGTACGCATAAAACGAAAAATATTTTTAAATACAAATACATATATTCATGTCTCACTACAAAATAATTCTCACATATATTTGCAAAATCTATGGGATATTTTAATATAAATTGTGTACAATACATATTCAATATCCTGAAATTTTCTTTTTCTACTTTCCTTTTCTTTTTCTTTATATTTGTCATTTTTTCGCAAATTCCTTTTATGTTCTTTTTTACGTATATTCTTTTACGTTGTTGACTTTTTTTTATTTTCATAATCTTCATAATAATGTACAAATATTTTTGACAGTGGCATACAAATATTTTTGACAGTGACATTTATGTGTTTGATCTGAGAATTTTTACATCAAATTATTTTATATGCATTTCTTTATCTCTGAATCTATAGAAGATATAATAATGAATTTAGATTTATCGAATAAAGAATTTAACGTTCTTTAATATAAGTATTTACATAAATTTTCGATAAATAATATTTAGATGATTCTTTTCTTGTAACTACTACTTCCGGTTGTCCAATTGTTAACAAAACTTAATCAACTCTTCTCATTATTGTTAGATTGAGGAATCCGAAGTTAAAAATGTCTTAAGTCTTATAGTATTTGAGAAATCGTGAATCCAACATCCACACACACACACATACGGACATCATCGTAAAAATGTTATAATCTGATTCTAGATACCTTAAAACGTGCTTATTCACTAAAATCTGGATATGTGATTTTTAGTATGAATTCAATACCTCTCTTAGAGGTAAAAAATGTAGTTGCTTAGGTTAGATTAGACTATATTTTAAGAAATAAACTGCTTAAATTAGAGTAAAATTCGCTAATCCAAATCCAGCTTAATCTTTTTTGGGACTCGGGCTGTAAATGGCGGGAGGTCTTGTGTTGGCCACACCAGAATTTTTTTACTTTCGCTTAAAGTGACCATAGAACCAAATAAGTGAAATAAACATACGTTAGGTGCAATACCTAAAATACTTCATACATTGGAATGAACAGATCTTCTTTCTAGCAACTAATATATTGAATAATTAAATGCTCAAGAAATTGCGTAATATAAAACGGATAGATTGGAAATCTAATGCCCCCTATTTGGTTTGATGGTAATTTGTGGTACGCCCATGAGGCTCGCTGGTACAAGCGCACCTCTCTCACATAATTGGTGTAGCTATTTTTCCAAGGAGTTTATTTTTCAGCTATAATAGTTCCAGTCGGATAACACGTACACAATTATACATGTGCATGCATTGTAAAGGATAGTCGACCTTATTGGTAGTGTTAATAAGGAGGGAATTCATTCCAGTGGCCGGCACTTCCTGGATGGTCTGGGCTCTGCCTTCACATATAAATAATTCATCTCAGTATAATTAAAAGATGTGACCGCGCGACCCACCCATATACGATATTAAAATAGTCTTTTATAATCGACAGCGCAGCGATTCACCGGACTTTTCCCATCGTCTATCAGAAATTGGTCCTTCCAAATTGGTTTTTTATTTCACTAGCCACTAGCCTAACGGGTAAGCAAAGCAGCAAGCCCATTTCTTGTACTTTCTTCTGAAATTAACACCACTTTGAATCGAATTAAAAAATTTAATGCGGGGTATTACATCGTTAACGTCAATTGGTAATCAATTTTGTAGACGTGATTTAGGAGATGCAAATGACTATGAAAGTAACATGTCGTGGAAGTTATTTGAATAAAAGTGATATAAATTTTTATGGAACACGATTCATAAAGAAGACTTTTGAAACGTTAAACAGTTTAACTCATATAATGAATATATCTTGTTATAATTCTTTCTCCATCCTTAACAAAATTATGAGAAATACTTACTCGTAGACTGAAATTCAGAATAAAAGTAAAAAAATCTGATGTGGCAAGCACATTACCTTCCGTCAGATTCCATATTTCCAGTACATTAACCTCAGTTCTATGTATTTTGTACAAATTCCATACAGAAAGTTTTTTGTAAGCGATTATATATTTCCAGTAAAATTATAACACAAACATACTGTCAAATGCACTTGACACTGACATTTGTCAATCAGAATTTTCTTAATATAACAGATGTTTCCATGGTTATAGCACAGCTTGCTGCTATATGAAATTTAATTTATTACTCTATATCCATTGAATATGAAGTATAAAATGTAATGAAATCTTATAGAGAATAAAATATTCTTTAATATTTATAATAACATTAAATGTGGAAAAATGATATTTAACACCGTTTTTTCAAGAAAAACTGTTAAAATCTTAAAATTAGGGTACTTCCGGTCGACCAAATGTAACCAAAATCTAATCATTTCTTCATATGGATGTAAAGAAAAGGAATACGCAAAAAATATAATTTTTGTAAAGGTGGTATTGGAGTAATGCGATCCGAAAAAATCGTCACACACACACACACACACACACACACTCACGTGGTCGACCGGAAGTGTTCTAATTTAAAGATTTTGACAGTTTTTCGTGAAAAAACGCTGTTAAATATTATTTTTTTCATATTTATTGTTATTATAAATATTAAAGAATATTTTATTCTCTATACGATTTGATTACATTTTATACTTTATATTCAATAGATATAGAGTTAAATTATAAAGAAATTAAATTTCATAAAACAGCCAGCTTTGCTATAACCATGGAAACATCTACTATATTAAGAAAATTCTGATTGACAGATGTCAGTGTCAAGTGCAATTGACATAGTATGTTTGTGTTATAATTTTTACTGGAAATATAGAAACTTTCTGTATGGAATTTGTACAAAATACATAGAACATAGAACTGACTTAAACAATATACAGCTGAATTCTTAACTCACAAACAAAACATGGAAAACGAAAAAATTATTATAAATTCAAACAACGAAAATGAAATCAACGACCAAATTACAAAAAACGAACTACACACGACCATTCACCACGACCACTGAAAAAATCCACAAGTCCTGGACCAGATGGAATTAGCTATGACCTAATTAAACACCTCCCAGAAGAAACAATGGAATTTTTGTTAAAAATTTATAACAACATATGGACAAAAAATAAGTTTCCGCAGAAATGGAAAATAGTTACTACAATACCACTGCTTAAACCAAATAAACAGAAAATCAACCCCACTAACTACAGACCGATATCCTTATCAAATTGTCTTAGTAAGGTATTACAAAAAATTATTAATAAAAGGTTATTGTGGTACTTAGAGTCAAAAGACATAATAAACGAAAAGCAAAGCGGTTTCAGACATGGCCGTTCAACTATGGATCAACTTATAGCTCTCCAGTCAGAGATCCACACAGCATTCAAAAACAAGCAATACACTGCTGCTATTTTTTTCGATATTGCCAAAGCTTATGATACTGTCTGTAGACTATATATTATAAAAGCACTAAAGGAATACAATCTAGACGGAAATATCCTCAATTATATCAACAACTTCTTAACAGAAAGGAAATTTAGAGTATTATATAACGGTTATTTATCAGAAGAAAAGACGCAAGAAAACGGGACTCCACAAGGAGAAATATTGAGTGTTACTCTATTTTTAATAGCCATGAACAAAATAACCGAATACATTCCTAACCATATAAACGTATCACTATTTGCTGACGACCTTGCAGTCTACCACAAAAATAAAAACACCCATACATTAAAACAAGAACTCCAGCATACTACAAATCGACTACAAGAATGGTCCAGAAGTACGGGTCTACAGTTCTCAGAAGCAAAAACAAAAATGATGTTTTTTACAAAGCTAACTAGGCCTGTCGTAAAACCCATCATAAAGATAAATAACAAAAAAATCGAATATGTGACTACAATCAAATTCTTTGGACTGACATTAGACCCACGCCTTACTTGGAAACAACATATACAGCAACTAAAACAGGACTGCTACAGAGGACTAAACCTTATCAAATGTCTTTGCAATAACAAATGGGGAGCGCACAAAGACATTCTACTTCGATTATATTTAATATTTATAAGATCAAAAATAGACTACAGTGCTATTGTCTATCAAACAGCAACAAAAAATATCCTGAAAATCTTGGAACCAATACAGAACACAGCAATTAGGTTATCCATAGGAGCATACAGAACTAGCCCATTCACAAGTATGTTATGCGAATCTGGGGTTATCCCTCTAGAATTACGTAGAAACCAACTTACTATGTCCTACATACTGAAACTTGCAAAAAACCCAAAAAACCCTGCATTCAAATACATTTTCAAAAAACAACAGAACCGAACCACACCATTATCCAACACACCTCTCCAACAAAAAATTTGTGACATCCTCATAAACCTACAAATAAACCTACCTGACCTTGAGAAACAATACACAGACAATATAGTACCATGGAGAAAGAAACTACCCGATTATATCCTGGAACTAACTGAAATTAAAAAATCCGACACAACAACAGAACAAATAAAACAAGAATATGATAAAATACTAAACCAAAAACAACACGACCAAATAATATTCACGGATGGATCAAAAACCCAAGAAGGAACAGGAGGAGCAGTAGTAATGAATGACAGAAGAATTAAAATCCATTTACCAACTGAAACATCAATTTTCACTGCCGAAGCTTATAGTATACTGACTGCACTACAAGAAATAAGAAAAGAACAGCAAAGAGATCACGAATATATAATTTGCACTGACGCCCTATCCGTTATTAAAGAAACAAAAAACATATATAATAAACAAAAAACAATACAAAAAATACAAGAAGAAATCCACCACATCAACGATAGAAACAGAATTAGTATAATGTGGATACCATCACACATAGGCATTAAGGAAAATGAAACGGCAGACTCAGAGGCTAAAGAAGCAATACGTGAAGAGAAGACACTAATACCAGTACCAGTCCAAGACTTCCTGAAAATAATCAAATCCAAAATAAATAAGAAATGGGACGAAATATGGAACAATACAATAGGAAATAAACTCAGAAATATAAAGCCAGACACATCCAAATGGACAAACGTTAACAATAGAATAGACCAAACAAAAATCACAAGACTGAGACATACAAATCTAACTCATAAATACATTCTACAAAAAACAGAAGCCGAAAAGTGTACCACATGCAACACTCAGATCACTATCGAACATATACTAATTCAATGCCCGAAATACACCACACAGAGAGTCAAAAACAACATCCGACCGCCATTAGCAGAGGCCCTTGGGAACGAAATCAACAACCTAAGCAACACTATAAATTTCTGCGAAGAGATCAACATACTTAAACTTATTTAAATTTCAATTATATGTAAGTAATTAATGTATTACATATCATATTGTACCGGGTACTAATAACCACAGTAGTTGATGTACCGTTACTCTTAAATAATAAAAAAAAAAAAAGAACTGACTTAATGTAATTGTAATGTACTGGAAATATTGAATCTTTTGCAAGAAACTTTCTGTGTGGAATTTGTACAAAGTACATAGAATTGACGGAAGGTAATGTGCTGGCCACATCAGATTTTTTCATTTAAGTTTGTATTTTTAATATGGTCTATCAATTTTTAACACTGGTGTCATAGTAGATTTACAGAAAAATAATATTTTAAAAAAATGATTCATAATATTTCCGTTCTATCAACTACAAGGTTCTATATTAACCGTAATATTAATTTAATTCTTAATATCATTCCGCAGAATTAAAATTTATTAAGATATTACATTATTTATAGTTACTAGCATAATTCTTCATATCCAATTGTAATTAAAAGTGCTTGTGCACGTGTGTGAATGTCTATAAATCCGTATATGTATATATGCATATCATATCGGTTTATATATGTCGATATAATTACTGTAATGACTTTTTTAGTACAAGCTGCCGTGGTGCAAGTTTAATTGGATAAATAGAATATACGTCAATTATTTACCGCTTAACGTGTAATTTAGACTTTATTTTCAAATGTTACTTGTAATGTAATGCTATAACTACTTATCCTGCAAATGTTTCTTAATCTTGAGGCCTATTCGCATTAGTTTATATTCTTCTTTCAATCTGAACGGTGAATAATAATGACATTTACAAAAAATCAAATTTTTGTATATAAAATGTACTAAATATACCATTCAATGAAGTGTTTCAGTATTCTTTCGTTTTATAAATATTATAATAAACGACCACAACGATTCTTATTAATTTTATTTTTATATTATTTTGAATTTAAAAGTAAGAATGAGAAGAATACAAGAAATATAGTAATAAATTTAGAAAGAAATATAAAATACGGTAGATAGTTGGTGTTACCAAATTCCCTAAATTTTGATACTACAATTTTTTATTTAAAAATGGCATAAAAAGGGCAAAATAGAAAAAATAGTATATAAAGAACTCATTTCATAAATTGACGATTGTTATAAATATACCGGGTGTTTACTTTTTTCCCCGAACATAGGAAATTCAATGTTAAAATTTTAATTTGGCGATATTTCTTTACCTCTTTTAGAAAAAAAATGTAATGAAAAAAAATGCTCAGAATGAAAATGTGCAAGGAAGAGTAACAGTTTTTTATTCATTCGTTTCTTATGTACAAGTTGGAAGCAGAAGAAAATACACGATTTAAGGAAATTATCAGAGTCAGAGGTTATTCTAACGTGCAGTTGGACACAAAATGTGCAGTAGGAAAAGCAAATTGTGCAGTGGGAAATTAAAATCTGTGCAGTTATTTTTCATTTATTTCGAATAAGCCAAATATTTTTTTTTTTAAAGAATTAAACATATTAGTCAGTACTATATACCCTTAAAATTAGTGACATAGATTTAGAAACATCTTGTGTAAGCACTAAAATTGCACTAGCTTTTCCTTCAGACTCTTCGCTTGTCTTATCCTCATCATTGGCATTGGCCTCAGCAAAAATACCATTAGAGGTGCTCACGCTTATCACTGTGGCTTTCCGGGGATCTCATTCTAACAGAGAAGGCATGTTTTAATAAATAACTCTGGAAGCGTCAGTTTCCGCAACTTTTTTATTTCTGGATGTTATAGTATTTCGTTATAATCCAACTTGAATTGAATTAAACAAAGTTCTTTCACCAAAATATTATAAACCTATACTCTGTTCCATTTAAGCCATTTAGTATTGTAGAGAATAGGGAATACTTCTAACCTCTCTGATTGGCTGAAATTGGAGACAAGAGACAAGTTTATCCAATGTAATTTCGGCTACTTAAAATTGGCGTTGATGCGAGCGATATCTGCTGAATGTCTTAAAGGGAATAGAATATAAATAACCTCTGATCAGAGTACCACGAAAAATAAAACAATAATTTATGTTTGTTGTTTCTGCCATATCTGACAAATTTGACATTTCATTTAATTATATTATTAAAATTTGCAATTAATTTTTTATTTTTAGTTTAAGTCTTCCTATTATTCTAATAATTAAATGAAAAGAAATGTCATATCTGTTAGTTACTATTATTAAATTGCAATGATTAGTTTTTTGACAGTGACATTTATCTGTCATACATTTGAATAACTGTGTAACCAAGGAGTTTTTTTTTGTTTAAAGCATAGGCTCCGGGATACACATACACACACATACACATACACACACACATACATACACATATACATACACACACACACACACACATACACACACACACACGCACACACGCATACACACACACATACATACATACACACACACACACACACACACACACACACACACACACACACACACACACACACACACACACAAACATCATCGTGAAAATGTTAAAATTGGATTCTAGGGACCTTAAAACGTGGTCATTTACCAAAATTTCGATACGCGAATTTTATAACGATCCCTATAACTCTCTTACCAAGGGTACCGGGAGGTAAAAAATTAAATCAAAGTAAAATACAAAATAAATTCAGAAAAATTCATATAAAATAGAAGTTATTAAAATGAAAATCAGTTTATACATATTTAGTAGTCTATTTTGTTTAACGCTATACAGCATATTAAATATTCTTAAGATATCTTTTAAATAGCATAAAATTTTTCATTCTCGCTAATTTCTTCAAGCTGACAGGTAAGATTCTTATCTTTCGTTTTTATGGACAGGAAAAACCAAGAGTTGTGAAAAATATATGAGTAGATTCAGAAAAATGGTAATTGTAGCAAGAATTTTTAGAAATATGGATATTATTCTGTGTTAGCAAGGTAGTAATTATAGTAGCGTAATTAATTAGAGAAAAACTGATACCGTGGTTGAAAGGTAGCTTAGTATGAAAAAGTGGTTGAAAGCACGCTACACTGACACGTAATATCATGTACGTCTAACGACGTTTATTTTGAATTAACATTTTAAAGATGCGAAAAACTGCAAGCGAGCACTTACTTTTTATTTATTCAATGCAAATTAGAGTGAGAAAAAATATGACATGTTTAATATACAAAACGTCTAAGATGAAAGAAACATGCAAAATCAAGTTGACATGTGACAGTTTTTATTTTTAGAAAAAATTGCACTAATTACATTGCAGTAAATGAATATTTAAAAATCTTATGTGCCAACACGTTACCTATCGCAGATTTCTTTTTTTTAAAGTACCTATTGCTACACTAAACCTATGGTAAAAATAGTCTTACTTTATAATCTTTTCAATGATGTTAAAAATGTCTAACTTCTTTTATTTTAAACTTAAATTAAATAGGAATTATTAATTTATTGGGTTGAAAAGATTGAATATACAGGATGTTTCCTTTAAAACAACCAGCGCTTTTTTGGGCGAACTAATGACTTTTGAAAAAAATGTTATATACAATGAATGATCAAGAACAAGGGGCTAATTTATTAATAATAACAAATCAAAAATTCGACCAGTGGTTCTCAAACGGCAGAACAAAATTATATTTTTTAAATGGTATCCTATATAATTTTTTGCCTATTAGAATTTTTTTTTCTGATTTCAACGATATAAATATGGTATAGGGTTGTATAACAATTATTTCGAAAAAAATAGTATTAGAAATAATGTTATATTACAATAAGCTATGTAATACACAGGTACGTCTGTTGCCTATAGTTACGCTAGTAGTAAACCCATTTTTTATTACATTATTTCTAGTTTTTAATACCATTTATCTCGAAATAATTGTTATACAACCCTATGCTATATTTATATCGTTGAAATCAGAAAATAGTACTCTATTTAAAGGGCTAAAAATTGTATAGGGTGCCATTTAAAAAAATATAATTTTGTTCTACCGTTTGAGAACCACTGGTTATACATTCGGTTTGTTACTATTGATACATTATCCCCTTATTCTTGATTATTTTTGGTATAAAATATTTTTATCTAAAATTGTTAGTTCGCCCAAAAAAAAAAACTGGTTGTTTTAAAAGAAACACCCTATATATATATATATATATATATATATATATATATATATATATATATATATATATATATATATATATGAAACAAGTGAAAAATAAATTACAGACATCATTTGTGTATTTCTAAAATTATTTTTACTATTTCAGCAAGCATATTAAACCAAACATTTTTTGATAATAAAATGAAGATTAAATGTTAAATAGAATAGAATTCGCTAATCCAAAAATAAGGATCAGCTTAATCTTCTTTGTGGCTGTAAATGGCGGGAAGTATTGTGTTGGCCACACAAGATTTTTACATTTTAATACAATCATGTCAATTTCAAATAAGAAAATACAGGCTTATTTAAAAAAAAAATACATATAATTGTAATTATTTTATAATTTAATAATTATCAAGTTCCAGAACATTTTAGAATTTCCTTTTCCATAATAGTACATTAAGATACAAGTTTCATAAGACATGATTTTAGTGCACGCGTCATTCTTAGAAATGAGCGGCTTGCCGCGAGTTTTCAATGACGACAAGTGCGCTGAAATGTCTTATGAAACGTGTATTTTATACTATTTTTTCTATTTTGGTCATTTTTTCAAAAATTGTACGTTATTTCATATCCAGGAATTTCAATTTCGGTTGTTTAATATGTACTTAAAGATGTACTTTATGACATCCAAATGGGTTTCATAAAGTACATATTAAAGAACCAAAATAGCAAAAGTTCTTTAACATTCTACGAGTAGAATGTTTCTGAAAGTTCCAG
>OY720448.1:83831799-83889299 GCA_963082715.1 Harpalus rubripes
TTGTCTAAAATTAATAGCCAGGTTTGTGTAAGGTTAAACTGTTTCCGACGTTAAACGCCTATGGCACGCCTTTCATGTTACGCCCGGTATATTGACAAAGGTTTCATGTACTATACTTCGTTTTGGGATATTCCCCAATCAAAAACAAGCTCAAACTGAACCTATCTTCCTATCACTATTTTCTTACGTGCAACGAAGTATAATAATGTTCATATGTAACGTTATAACTTGGAAATAATTTCTATGACACAAGACATGTTCATGTTATCTTATTCTCGTTAGAGAATTAAGTAATTAAATCCTATATTCGTTTTTCAATATGAAAAACATTCCACATATGTCATAGGTCATCGCCATCGTGAATTCCTCCGGTCCGGACCTGGGGGGCCGGCACCGACCTTCAATTCCTCCAATCGTTTCCAGGAACGTGCATGTGTACCAACGCACACGGACACTGACGAAGTCTTTAACGAGATCTTTAACTAAGCCGGTGTATTTAGAGCAAAATGTATTTCTAACTCTTTGAAGAAAATTACATTTTTTTCTACTTTTTATCTTTTCGTAGTCGAATAGTTTACTGTAACTAGTAACAGTAAAATGTACTCGTAATTATAGTATCTTTCTAAAGTATGAGAAATAGGTATATTTAAAAGGTAGATTTATAGAATTCACAAGAAAGAATATTACATTTTTACATTGTAGGCGCAATGAATTATGTAATGTATGACATAAAGTTTGTCTAATTCTGACGTATATGAATTTATTTTCTTATAACTACTTGCTACATTTATATAGGGCATTGAAAAGATGGGAACAAATAGTTGATACCCACAAATGTTTAACCTATTTTTGAATTATGCCTCCGCTTCCCAAAATTCATACACCCATCTTTAATATATTTTCAAATTTTTTATTTTTTTTAAGATCAAACACATACTGGGTGTCTACTTCTTTTGTGGACCATAGAAAATATAATGGTAAAATGTTCATATTGCAGTTATTACTGCCCTGTTAATTTTAGAAAAAATGTGTAAATATAAAAAATGTTCAGAATTAAAAGCTCTATCTAACAAATCCAAAATTATTTTTGTAGCGTAGATGTTAAAAAAATCGCATAAGATACCCCTTGTGATTGTGATCATTTTCAGGGATTTCAGTTCTTTGGGTTTGCAAACTGAACAAATGGGACAAATTTTATGCAAATCAGTAAACATGTGTGGTTTTGCCCGTAGAATCGAATGAAGAAGTTGACCCATTTTTGGGTCATAATCCCAGAAACTGGTAAAGCTTTAAATATAAATATCTGGAGAATAAAAAAGATACCAATCTACGGTTTGAAAAATTGAGATATTTCTAAATATAAAATTTGGCATTTCGAAATTTTTGAGCTTTTGGAGATAATGGGGTCATACCCATTTTTCAATTTATTTTTACTTTACGAAAATATATATTTTGTCACATAAGTCTGTAGTTTCCAGAAATATTTTTTTTAAAGTTTATATAAAATTTCAAATGACGTCATAATTTTGTGACCGTAGTGTCATCTTTCCCTTGCATCTTGAGCCATAAGATTACGAAAAAAATTTTTTTTGCTTCACAATTCTAATATTTGATGTGGCCAGCACATTATCTTCCGTCAGTTCTATGTATATTATAAAAATATCATACAGACTGTTTCTTGCGAAAGACTCTATATTTCCAGTACATTACCTTCCCTCAGTTCTATGTATTTTGTACAAATTCAATACGGAGAGTTTCTTAGAATTGATTTCATAGGTTTGTTCTCAGCAGCAATCCCGAACTAGTCCGGGATCGCTTCCGCGAACAAACCTCATATTTGCAGTAAAATTATAACACAAACATACTATGTCAATTGCACTTGACATTGTCATCTGTCTATCAAATTTTTTTATTTATATTAGCTGTTTCCAGTGTTATTGCGTAGCTGGCTGCTTTATGAAATTTAATTTCTTTATAATTTTTTAACTCAATATCCATTGAATATGAAGTTTAAAATGTAATTAAATCATACAGAGAATAAAATATTCTTTAATATTTATAATAACATTAAATGTGAAAAAATTATATTTAAAAGCGTTTTTTCAAGAAAAACTGTTAAAATCTTCAAATGAGGGTACTTCCGGTCGACCAATTATAACTAAAATCCAATCAGCTCTTCATATGGATGTAACGAAGAGGAATACGAAAGAATTATACTTTTTAGAATTCTAGTGTTGGAGTTATCGACGTAGAAAAAATCGTCACAAACACACACACACACACACACACACACACATACACACATACACACATACACACATACACACATACACACATACACACATACACACATACACATATACACACAGACACACAGACATACAGACATCATCGCAAAAATAGTAAATCGTATTCTAGGGACTCTAAAACGTGCTTATTTATTAAAAATTCACTATTGAATTTTTTGACTGAAAACAATACCTTCCTTACCTAAAAGTATGACGGAAGGTAAAAAACAATTTGTTGCAACGATATTGACGTTACTTTCAAAATGTTGGCTATATGAGGTTATGTTAGAAAAGTGACAGATCTGATTCATGTATAGTACAGGCAGGAGTACGTGTGTGTCTTCTTATCGTGTATTTGTGAACAAAATTATGACGTCATAAAATCAGACTCAGAATCTTTATAAAGAAAATCATGAATGATAAGTATAATAATATTAAATATTTACGATCAACATTTTTACTTCCGTGTACGAACTAAAGAAAGTATTGTAATCGCGAAAAATTTCGGTTTTGAGATTTCAACGAAAATATCCATTTTGACCATCCCTGAATCCATTCTAATTTCGTCGTGACGTCTGTACGTACGTACGTACGTATCTCGCATAACTCAAAAACGGTAAGCCGTAGAAAGTTGAAATTTTTGTATATAGGACTTCTATAACATCTAGTTGTGCACCTCTCTTTTTGGTCATTACATAATTTCCAGAAATGGTACTTTATTTGAAGCCTATAATAGATTTTAATGAAAAACTATATTAAAATATAATCCAAAACGTTTCAAATTTGGTATATAAGACTTTTATATCAATTGGAATAACATAGCAGATTTTGGTTAAAACAGGCTAACCGGAAGTGATACATTACCTGAAGTTAACAGTTTTTCTTGAATAAAATGGTTTCATTTTGATTTTAGAAATATATGCTTCAAATAAGAATTTTAGAGAATTAAATTCTGCGTCTAGCACATCAAGTGTTATTAAATTAGCCCTTTGTATAAGCGAGATATGTAAATTTAAAACGTATATACTTTTTGGTTTTTGTAATGAAGCTTGCTATGGATTAGGACAAAAAATAACAAAAAAATAAAAAATAGATGTTAATGTCAATTTACGTCAAATGCGTGCAATTTTATAATTGAGTCTATACTTTATATTAGTCTTGCGTACAAGGAAGTCGTGTGGTGTCCACATCAGATTTTTTCTTTTTGGTATGATCCCATTGGTGTTTTTATAATACATTTTTTACTGGGCATCTTCAACACCTGTTCGGGACATATATCACCCATTAGATATAAAAGGGTGAATATTTTTATTTTGTTTTACTACCATCGCATAAGAACAATGATGTAACTAAACTATCAGTTTAAAATGTTTGAAATTGCAATTGTATCGTTAGCAAATTCTCACCTTATGGCATAGGGCGTGTTAGATCGTATCCAAGCAACAATATATCTAATTAAAAAGCAACATTTGTAAGTAGCTGAGCTGGGCAATCATGCATTAACAACTGGCGAGTAGTTAGTTTGGAATAATTTAGAAACGAGTGTAGTGAACGTATCAACTTCTTTCCTGGACTCCATATAAATAATTGGCAGGTGTACGTTGGCGAGTAGATCAATGATCGTAGATCGATTCCGTGATCGAGCGATCAAGAGAGATCGAAATTACAGCGTCCGTGCTTGTTCTCAACCAGTAGAAGATAATTTACACTTCCCTGTGCTGCCCATTTCATACTATTCTTTGCTCACCCGAATTAATATGAACTGTAATTTTGTAACATCACACTTCATACTTCAATCGCAGATCGGTTTAGTATTAGTGGTTTGTGAGATTGTGAGGTTATGCAAGTGTTAGATGGAATGAAGCACGTTCAAGCAAAAAGTAATGAGATTATTGCACAGAAATACAGTTTGATTTAAATGATGTAGGTAACATTTTCATGTGGTAATATAAAATAACTAATAATAATACAATAAGAGATCAGTTTAATAGTTACTAAAATTGGGCAATGTTTTCAAAATTTTCCAAAGTCTTTGTGCCGCCTGGCGCAACATATTTGTTTGTACGGTCCGCAACAACTGGGCAATACTCGAGTGAGCGATAGTTAACTCGGCGATAGAAATTTTGTACGCTTAGCAGATATACAATTTCTGTTCTGTTGGATGCAAATCGTTTATTCAAACAGTTTTGTGCGTTAGGTCAGGTCAAAAATTAAAGATTATTTTCTATAGAAATGCATTAATACTATTTCTATATATTTTATGGATAAATTTTTAAAATTATCTATAATTTAAATCCCAGGACCTGCGCTTTAAACAAACAAAACGCAATTATTCTAATGTATGTAATAGACAGATAAATGTCACTGTCAAAGAACTTATCATTTCAAAATAATATTAGTAACGTTTTAAAAAGAAAAAAGTAAATAGAACAATAGAAAAGGAATTCAATACAGTTTCCAGCATAAGTAAATATGTAGGTATGTATTTAGATTAATAAAAATTAACGATTCACAAAAATGTTTAAGTTAATCCTCATTTTTGGATTAGTGAAATCTATTCTATCCCGATATTTAAAATTTAATCTTCATTTTATTACAGCTCCGGTGGCTCAATGCTCGGCTCAATGGTTAGAGCAACGCCTCATGTTATGAGTACCCTCGGGGCTCTGGGTTCGAATCCCACTAAGGCATAGATGTATGTGAATGTGAATCCACTCTGTAATTGGGATTTAATCCTGTTGAGGGGTTTGAAAAAAGGAAGTTACTAGGATTAGACTATATTTTAAGAAATAAACTGTCAAAATTAGAGTAAAATTCGCTAATCCAAAAAACTTAATCTTTTTTGTGACTCGGGCTGTAAATGACGGGAGGTATTATGTTGGCCACACCAGATTTTTTTTGATGTCGCAAATCGTCATTGTGGTACCCGCCTCTAAACTCTTAATAATCTCGATATTTTCTCTAATCGACTCAGTAACAGACAAAGATCTAATGAACAAAGAATAGTAGGGGAGACCGGTGTCAATTGTTACAAAATTTAAATTTTTATTTTTCACGAGTTAACGTTACATTTCGAAAGTTTGAAATTACTTATATGAGAATCTACCCACCTTATTGAATAATATTTTGAATTTTAAACTTTTGAAAATGTGACTAATATAAAAGTATAAGGATTTTTAGTCAGGTATTACAAATATTACAATTGACACCTAACTGGTGTCAATAGTACCAGGGCCAATGTCAATTGTAACAAACTTTAACAGTGATGTAATAAGATAACATAACAGATAAATGAAGAAATTATTGAAGAAATAAACCTTTATTTATTACCTCAGAAAATACAAAATTCAGATGACAACTAAAAGCAAACAAAATATATATTCTGTTGGTGATATGGACCATTTTGACCAATGCCTTTAATCGCTAACGAAATTGTAGTTTAGGTAAACATAAAATAGGTCTTTCTTCGTACAATTTAACTTGCCCGGTGTCCAGATTTTACATTTTCGCCACTGCAACCAATCTCCTGTGCTCAAAAAATATGGGCCAATACATATCAGAGAGTTTCCTCATCGGACCCATCTGAAGAGTAATATGCAACTGTTTCTTTCGGAACTGTTTTTCGTTTTTTTTTTTGCTCTTCTTTTATGTTTTCGATGGCATTTTCGTGTAATTTTTATCATGATGAATACTATATTTAATTATTAAACACGTTACAATCGACACCGTAGCATGTGTTACAACTGACACCGCTTCACTTATAAAGATATTATTTGCTTTTTTTTTTATTTATTAGGTAATAAATCGAAATGTTTTTTAATGAAAAATAAAAGCAGATATAACTCACAAACTGAGCCTTAACTTGAAATATTTCCGAGCAGAGCACTTATAGTGTTTTAGAAACAATGTGTGTCTACCTGTATTTACTTTTTTGTCGATTTATAGACATTCCTCAGAAACAGACGCCGTATTTGCGCGTATGTACTTACACTAAATACCAAAGAGCTATGACTCTTTCTGCTTCACTCTGCAAGCGTGTTTTAATCTACTTTGAAAAGACGGCTCTGTTACCTACCCTTGTTACATTTGACACCTGTTACAATTGACACCGGTCTCCCCTATACGGAGCAGTTCTGAGAGAATATGAAATCAAGGGATTCTCTCATTTAGGTAGCAGAATACATGAATCTACAGGATTTCCTCATTTAGGTAACAGAGAACATGAAACCAAGTGATTCCTGCATTTAGGTAGCAGGAACCACTTTGTTGTTCGGATTAAGCTCCGAGTTGTTGCTGTTCAGATTACTGGAGGTTCGGATTAGAGCATGTTCGGATTAAAGAGGTCATACTGTATTTAAGTATAGGGTGCCTCGATTTTTCTATATTTTGATTTGGGTGCCGCCACCAGAAAAACGTTGAGACACACTGGGTTAGGTTATGTTAAGTCACGAATAGAAAAGTTGCATGCAGAAATGTCCAAATATTGTTAAAAATAGTCAATGTTAACTATCAAATTTATAAAGTATTTAAGTTTGATTTGTTTTATCTAACCTTGTACAAAACTGCTATAGAAAAAAATATTTTATTGTTTATGTTTTCGTTTTAACCAGAAATAACACATTAACTTATTAAAGACATAGATATAGGTAGAGGAAGGATAATAAGCTAATAATTTTATTTTTAGAGAATATTAAACACGTATGTAAAAACTGCATAAAATTAAGTATATTTTTATAATATTCCTGCGAACACGGGTATCTATATAGTTATTAACATTTTTATATTAAGGAGCGCTCAAATTAGATTTTACGATGAATATAAGATTAGTTGTCCGCTAAAAAGTGCAAAATGAAGTTATAATCTTATATCCTGTTTAAATCATAGTCTGTCATTAATTTTCTCGTTATTTATACAAATTAACAAGTAGGATTTCTCCGTTACAATGTTACAAAATTAGCCCATTTCAATAAGCAAAAAACTTAATACACGTATGATTAAACGGATGTATTATTAAAGTAAATTTAATATCATCCATCTTCCAACGCGTGTTCAATGTCATATTATGATTAATCTTGCCAATATTTTATTTATTTATAACAAAACCCATAACATTTAAAAATTTGCTAGTTGTTTCTGAGATAATGGTCGCGTCGTTAAGGTGGCGCTGGAAAACAGAAGAATGCAGAGGAAAAACGAGTGTGTGTAAGGTGCGACATAATTACCGCATGTCGTGTTTATACGTTAATTTGCATTGCACTCTAGGCAAGGATATTCTCGTTTTGATGACCGTTTTTGCAATTCTATGTAGCCTAGGTCAGGGGGAATGAGGAAGTCACATGTAGATTAAAAAAATCGTTTGCAAATAAAATTCCATATATTAATGTGTGTGTTTCATAGTATTTTGAAATTTTTATGTAAATATTAACAATTACTTTATATTTTTTAAATCAATCATTCAACGACTACAAGACTAAGCCAAACGTATATGTTTTCATTTTTACTTCCTTGTACATCAGCATTTTTTAACGTGTTGATCACGACCCAGATTTGGGTCGCGAAGAGGTTGTGAGTGGGTCGCATATACTTTTCAGAATTTCACTTTTAATGTTATTATAAATATTGAAGAATATTTTATTCTCTATACGATTTGACTGCATTTTATATGGATAATGAGTAAAAAAAATCTGATGTGGACACCACACGACTTCCTTGTACGCAAGACCAATATGAAGTATAGACCCTAATATAAAATTGCACGTATTTGACGTAATTTGACATTAATATGTATTTTTTTATTTTTTTGTTATTTTTTGTCCTAATCCATAGCAAGCTTCATTACAAAAACCAAAAAGTATATAAGTTTTAAATTTACATATCTCGCTTAAACAAAGGGCTAATTTAATAATACTTGATGTGCTAGACGCAGAATTTAATTCTCTAAAACTCTTATTTGAAGCATTTATTTCTAAAATCAAAATGAAACCATTTTATACAAGAAAAAGTGTTAACAACTTCAGGTAATATATCACTTCCGGTTAGCCTGTTTTAACCACAATCTGCTATGTTATTCCAATTGATATAAAAGTCTTATATATCAAATTTGAAAAGTTTTGGATTATATTTTAATGTAGTTTTTCATTAAAATCCATTATAGGCCTTAAATAAAGTACCATTTCTGGAAATTATGTAACGACCAAAAAGGGAGGTGCACAACTAGATGTTATAGAGGTCCTAAATACAAAATTTCAACTTTCTACGGTTTACCGTTTTTGAGTTATGCGAGATACGTACGTACGTACGTACGTACAGACGTCACGTCGAAATTAGTCAGAATGGATTCAGGGATGGTCAAAATGGATATTTCCGTTGAAATCTGAAAACCGAAATTTTTCGCGAATACAATACTTCCTTTACTTTGTACAAGGAAGTAAAAATATAAAGAAATTAAATATCATAAATTAGCCAGCTATGGGATAACGCTGGAAACAGCTGCTATTTTAAGAAAATTCTGATTGAAAGGTGTCAGTGTCAAGTGCAATTGACATACGAGTATATGTTTGTGTTATAATTTTACTGGAAATATAGGATGTTTTGCTAGAAACTTTCTGTATGGAATTTGTATAGAATACATACAACAGCCTTAAAATAATGTACAAGAAATAGAATCTTTTGCATGGAACTTTCTGTATGGCATTTGTACAAAATACATAGAACTGACGGAAGGTAATGTGCTGGCCACATCAGATTTTTTCAAAATAAAATATAGAAAATATTGTTAAAATTAGAAGAAATTCCATTTATTATAGGTTTATAAAAAATAAATAAATAAATATATCATCACGGCATATTACCCATTGCTGGGTGTGCCATTCTGCTTTGTACGCAGATATCGGTAATGAAGACATATTTGTACCGTGCGGGTGTTTACCAGACGTCACCTCACGGGCACTCATTGCTGGCGTGGAGAGTGCACCACAGGGGTCATTTTTGTGCCATTTAAATTTTGAAATATTTGGCGCATGTCGGGATCGAACACGGTTCCCCAGATTCGCCACCCGTTTTTTGATGACGTCTTTCATTCAGTCTTGTCCTGATCCTTAGTCGTGTAACAGAACCTTTTCATTTCTTCTTTCTAACTGAACCTCACTACACGATGTCCAATCAACATTCAGAATCTCCCTAGTTAATGTATATCACAGCGATGATAAATAGCAAAGGAATTATCATCTTATTTATATTCGTTACTAGAGGATATGTTTTCTTCATTTACAATACTGACAAATAATTTTAAGTATAACTATGTGCGATAATCGTTAGGTTGATATGAACAACGTTGAAAATAATAAGGCAATTGTAAAATTAACCATTTGTAATACAATATATGAAGAGTTAGATTACCTGCAAACACAATGGCCCGTATTCCGAGCGCACTTTTATAATAAAAACACTTTTATGGAGCGCGCTTTTACATTATATTCTTATGAGGAGTGTGCTCCATAAAAGCGCTTTTATTACAAAAGCGCGCTCGGAATACGGGCCAATGTGTCACAAAAATTCATTATATTCTTTCATCAAATGTAAGTTCGTGGTATGATTAATAATCGAAGATTTTGCTCGTGAAACCGAAGCAGCACATTTCACTCGAGATAATCACATCACTTGTTATATTACGTATGAAAATATTAGTTTTAAATAAATAAATATATCATCATGGCATATTACCCATTGCTGGGTGTGCCAGTATTAGTTTTGTTACTACATATCTACGAGTATATGTATAAATCTGTTTTTTTTTTGCTTTTGTAATTACTACAAGAAAATGAATACTGTCTTTCAAATATAAAACCGCGATGCGAAGAATTTTCAAAACTTATGCATACTCAGGGTTCAGATTAATTAACATTTTTGAATGCTACTCTTATTTTTGATTTTAAATTTTAAATAAATGCATTTTCAATCATGTTAGAAGTTCAAATTAGACAAATTAGGAAGGTAATATTTACGTTCCAGACATTTGACTAAGAACTGTCAAGTTTTGCGTGAGTTTAAGGTAGGTTTAGAAGAGTCAGAGCTCCATTTTTAACTATTTTTCCTATTGGTTGGATCTGTAGAAATGTATAGAACGTAAAAGGTTTTATTAAATTTTGAGATGGCGACGTTTTCCTGCAGTTTTACTTTTTCTTTGATTAGCAAATTTCATCTATTTCAGTAACAACTTTAGTTAAAATTTAAGAGTATTTTGCCTTTGCAGTCATGTTAGAAATTCAAATTAGACAAATTAGGAAGGTAATATTTACATTCCGGACATTTGACTAAGGACTGTACTTTCAGCTTTTGTAATTAATTTTTGCAGCATTGATTGAAGAAACTTAAATTGCTTCAACGAAGGTTGCCAGTTTTCATCAAAGTTATAGGTTGCCATCAACCAGAGTAGGCAAATATACATTTGGCTTATATTACGTCAGTCAACTTTGGTTGATACATCCAAAGTTACCGATTACCATTAACCAAAGTTGACTAATGTAATTTCGACTATTACATACATCAGGAAACTTTGGCTAATACAACCAAAGTTCAGGTTATCTCAATGAAAGTTGACAATTGAAATGTCGACTAAAGTTACTTCTAAATTAGAAACAATCATATTATTATTTGTCATTAATATGATTTATTAGTTGTTCAGTAAGTAAGAACTTACTGCTCTTTCATTTTAACGACTGATGTAAAAATTCGTCTAAAGCAGCTCATCTCTTCACATCTATTGTTGAAGCTGGTTAAATGTCTCCTTAAAATAAATGGTCCAAAAATATGTAAGTTCAAAGAATTTATTCTACACCGCCCTCTTCTATTGTAAAACAAATTTATGACTGTCATTATTTCGCATCAGAACACTTCTCATCCGTTTAGTGCTTGACTAGCTAAATATGGAGTATGAAATTTATGTTACAGTTACTTGAAAAAGCTATTATTTAACGAGAAATATCACAAAAGATAGCGAGTACAAGCCACGGCATTGTTTCATGTGACATTACTGTAAGTAACAGTAGTTAATGAAATAGTTAACCAACACTTACTAAAAACTGTAACAAGATATGATATAGTTCAATTTACCTAATAAGAGATTACACTTTTTCCTCTGTATGAGGTATGCATAATTCTTTTCATATAAATTTTTCTAGCTTTGTTCAGTGTTATTTGTTGTGTGTCTAAAGTATTGTTTGCGTGACGACTGGGGATTTGTAAGGTCAGTGACAGATTTAAGTCGATTTAATTTACAAATTTTTGATAGTAATTTGCATAACAGATCCAAAGAGGTTAACTTGTCAAAAACTAAAATTTTTCTTAAAAAACCTATTAAAACATGTTTCCGAGCTCTAATTTCATGTTTTTATATGATATTTTGCATAAAAGAATAGAGTCCAATAAAAAAAGCATTTTAAAGCTGGACCCTATTCTAAACTCCGCCCAATGGAACTTAGATTTAGATAGGATAATGATTTTTGAATTCTGAATGTGCAAAGCGTAAACCTTTTAAATAGAGAAAAATTATCAATTGTCATCTGTCAATGATGGGGTCCTTCACCATAATAAAAATCTGTGGCCTGCACATACCTTCCATCAGTATGTATTTTGTATAAATTTCATACAGAAAGTTCCTTGCAAAAGATTCTATTTCTTGTATATTACCTTCTGGCAGTTGTATGTATTTTATACAAATTCCATTCAGAAAATTTCTAGTATAATATTTTCAGTAAAATTATAAGACAAACATACTATGTCAGTTGCACATGACACTAACATCAATCAGAATTTTCTTCATATAATAGCTGTTTCCATAACTGGCTACTGTATGAAATTTAATTTCTTTATAATTTTTATTTAGGTATAGGGATCATGCTAAAAATCGCATTTAGAGATTTTGGTAAATGACCACGTTTTAAGGTCCCTAGAATCCAATTTTAACATTTTCACGATGATCTGCGTATGTGTGTGTGGATCCTCCACTCTAACTCAAATACTATCATTCAGAAAATTTTGAAACCTTGTATTTCAAACTTTTTCTGTATTGGAAAGAGCCCATTAGATTTTGGTGAAAATCGGATAACCGGAAACGGCACTTTACTAGAAGCTCAAAATAGTTTTTCTTCGAAAAATACTTTTAAATGTTATTTTTTCGAGATTAATGTTATTATAAAAATTAAAGATTATCAAATTTTTTATAGATTTGCATTAACACTTTTTCTATATATTTTATGGATAAATTTGTTAAATTATCTATAATTTAAATCCCGGAGCCTACGCTTTAAACAAACAAAACGCAGTTATTCAAATGCATGTAACTGACAGATAAATGTCACTATTAAAGAACTAATCTTTTCAAAATAATATTAGTAACGTTTTAAAAAGAAAAAAGTAAATAGAACAATAGAAAAGGAATTCAATACAGTTTCCAGCATAAGTAAATATGTAGGTATTCACAAAAATGTTTAAGCTAATCCTCATTTTTGGATTAGTGAATTCTATTCTATCCCGGTATTTAAAATTTAATCTTTATTTTATTATTGGCGAAGAAAATGAATTCGTAGCCGTTTGGTGGGAAAATTATGAACTTGCCAGAAAAGTAATCAAACTGTTGTGTTTACGGTTGTCGTACTTCCCTTTAAATAATATTGCACTTCAAATCAAATTGCATTTAAAAATATATGAACGTTATTTACTCATTTCCCTGTCAAACACTGTACAAATTTTGACAATTACTCTTCTCGCCGGCCATTTTGTAAAATTGGTGCTGCCTCTATCGGTCATTTTCGTTGCCAATAGCCAATGGTTAGAGCAACACCTCATGTCATGAGTGCTCTTGGGGCTCTGGGTTCGAATCCCACTAAGGCATGGATATGTGTGAATGTAAACCAACTCTGTAATTGGGATTTAATCCTGTTGAGGGGTTAAAAAAAGGTAGTTACTTGGATTAGATTAGACTATATTTTAAGCAATAAACTGTTAAAATTAGAGTAAAATTCGCTAATCCAAAAATAAGGATTAACTTAATCTTTTTTTTGACTCGGGCTGTAAATGGCGGGAGGTATTGTGTTGGGCACACCAGATTTTTTAACTCCATATCCATTAAATATGGAGTATAAAATGCAATCAAATCGTAGAGAGATTAAATATTTTTTAATATTTATATTAACATTAAATGTGAGAAAATTATATTTAACATAGTTTTTTCAAGAAAAACTGTTAAAATCTTCAAATGAGGGTACTTCCAGTTGATCAATTATAACCAAAATCTAATCAGCTTTTCATATGGATGTAACGAAGAAGAATACGAAAAAATTATAATTTTTGGAATTGTAGTATTAGAATTATTACAGACGAAATTTTTGTCACACACACTCACACACACACACGCACATACACACACTCACACACTCACACACACTCACACACACTCACACACACTCGCATACACTCACACACATACACACACATAACACACACACATACACACACATACACACACACACATACACACATACACACATACACACACACACACACACACACACACACACACACACACACACACACACACACACAAACTTACACACAGACATCATTGTAAAAATAGTAAAATCGTATTCTAAGAACCTTAAAACGTGCTTATTGATTTAAAATTCATCACCAATTTTTTTGACCAAAGACAATACCGTCCTTACCTAAAGGTGACGGACGGTAAAAATAGTGGAGGACCCCATTTTAAATTTGCTTTGATATAAGATATTTCGTATTTTAAATGTGAATAAATTCTTGACAGTGGTGTAAATGTTGTTAGTGACGTCATCACATCGGAATCTCGTTAGGTGAATTGAACCATACTTAAGGAACACTTGCGAAAAAGTGTAACGAGATCCGATACGTGTGCAGTCAAAAGTGAAATTGTTATCGAACTGTATTTATGGAGCATAAAATCTTTACCCAACATCGAATCTTTCTTAGCTCCAATCTTATTTATGGCGGGAGAAAATAATTGCTACTAATTTAACTCGCTACTTCCTAAAGCCATTTGCGAAAAATCTAACAACGAGTAGCATTTTAAACTCACGGTGATTTCTCTTAAAATTACAACCTGCAAAAGCGTGTTCTCACGATCTTTCATTCAAATCAAGCTGCATCTAGCAGCGCTGTAATTTCAAACTGATGATGCTGAAATCGCAAACAGTGCAAGCAAACAGTGATGGAACAAGTGACAGCTGTTTATTTACACTAAAGAAACAAAAGAAATAGCTAGAAACATAGAAATTAGATTTAGGATCAGTTTTTCATAAACCTATAATAAATGGAATTTCTTATAATTTTAAAAGTATTGTCTATATATTTTTTTAAATCTGATGTGGCCAATACCAAACCTCCCGCTATTTAATTTTTATTTATTTAAATATACATACTTACATATATGTAGTTATGCTGGAAACTGTAGGTATTAAGATCCATTCCATATAACTATGTTTCTATTTACTATTTTCTTTTTAAAACGTCACTATTATTAATTTGAAATGATAAGTTCTTTGACAGTGACATTTATCTGTCAGTTACATACATTTGAGATATGAACTGTGTAACCAAGGAGTTTTGCTTGTTTAAAGCGTAGGCTCCGGGATTAAAATTATAGAAAATATGTAGTTATGCTGAAAACTGTAGGTATTAAGATCCATTCCATATAACTATGTTTCTATTTACTATTTTCTTTTTAAAACGTCACTATTATTAATTTGAAATGATTAGTTCTTTGACAGTGACATTTATCTGTCAGTTACATACATTTGAGATATGAACTGTGTAACCAAGGAGTTTAAAGCGTAGGATCCGGGATTAAAATTATAGAAAATTTTATAAATTTATCCATAAAATTTTTGCAAATCTGTAGAAAATTTAATAATCTTTAATTTTTATAATTATACAAATCTTGAAAAAATAACATTTGAAGGTATTTTTTGAAGAAAAACTATTTTGAACTTCATGTAAAGTACCATTTCCGGTTATCTAATATACACCAAAATCGAATGGTTTCTTCCCGTATTAGAATAAGGTAGAAATACAAGGTTTCAAAATTTTCTGAATGATAGTATTTGAGTTAGTGTGGAGGATCCACATACACACACCCACACACACACACACACACTCACTCACACGCGCGCACACACACACACACACACACACACACACACACACACACACACACACATACACACACAATGTTAAAATTGGATTCTAGGGACCTTAAAACGTGGTCATTTACCAAAATCTCGATATGCGATTTCTATACCTCCCTTACCACGGGTAGCGGGAGGTAAAAACAATGGACTACTTTCGTGCCATTTTTTTTATTTAATAATTTTGAAGAGACGATAAAAACTTGCCACCCATATTTTTTCTTTTGGCAAAATTTTCATTAATTGGCCAGAAAAAAATTAATGAAATTTTAATATTTAAATTACCGCCGTGTATGACGTGGAATTACGCCGAACCAATGAATGGCCGTAAAGCAATAACATCGGTACGACCAATAGCAACGGCATGTGCGGGAATTTTAAACATGACAAATCATCTGTTTGACGTTTGAATAATAGTTTGGAGGTTAATATTTTCGTTTGTCATTTTAATCTTGTACGAGTATAACAAATCGAAATATGTAATAAAAGTAACAGAAACCACGCAAATTGTAGATATATAATAAAGAAGAGAGACAGTGACAGAAAAATGAACTAATGTCAAAATCAAATTAAAACTCGCACTCGCTCAGCATCTACAGGTTACATTCTTAAATATGCATCTCTTTCTCCAGTTAAAAATAATGACGTCAAAGAAAATCTTCTTTCTTAATTTATTAAAAAACATAATTTTTTTTAAATAAAATTTATATTTTTACTTACGTTTTCAACTTTACTTTAGGTATTTAGTGATAGATATCAGATTTTCAGTACCACGTAAGTAGCCTATTAAGTGCTGTGAAAATCTTAATTCGATGTTCAGTCCACAAATGTAAATGTTACAAATGTAAACAAGTATGTACCTTACGTTTAGTTCAGATTTCTGCCTCTAGTAGGGTATTCTTATTTTGGAAGCCCAATAGGATTTTATTAAAGTTTGAGGTGGAGACAGCTACCTGCAGTTTTACTTTTTCTTTTATTAGCAAATTTTATCTACTTCATTAACAATTTTAGTTAAATTTTAAGAATAGTTTGCTTTTGTAAGGACCCTAAATATATTATGGGCTTCGTGACTTTTTTTTGTTGTTTTCGAATATTCGTGTTATCGTGCATTTTGTTAATTTTCAATATTTAAAAATATGAAAGTCGTGCAATTAGCTGGTATACTTAAATGTTGCAATTAAAATATTTTCATTTGCATGGTAAAATATTTTAAAACAAATTAAATTAGCGAAATGCCTAATTACGGATCGATAAAGCATTTACATTTTAAATAAATAATTACTCACAATTAGCTAATGAAATAATTCATTATTTCCACAACAAAATATAGCCAAGTAAAAATGACTTGTTCTTCTTGAAAATTTGTTTAATTTTAATTTATTTCACGCCAGTTGCACCTGATGATAATAATTACTCTTCTTAGCTAATTATTTAAGTTAATATTTCTTCTGTTGGTTAATGTTGAGAGAAACGAGAAGGATTGTCTATTCTTTATCTGCATGTGGAATGGAATTGAGTTAGTGAGGTTAGGTTATCTACCTGGAGATCACTGTCAGTGGTGTACATGTTCTGTCTACGGGTAATTCTGTTATAATAAGAACCAGAGGAAATGAACAATCAAATTGGACAGCTGTTACTGGATGGTATGGTAGGCACCCTATCAACCCTGAGGTGAAAAAATTCATAGAGGAAGAAATTATATTATACGTAACATCATTTTAAATTTTTTCAAGGAAGATATTTTAGTTTCTAAGTTTTTGTAAGATAATTAATACTCCTTTTGTGAATGTCAAATTTACGTACAATAATTAGTGACTAGGAATCAACCCCCAAGTATATTTTATTAAATTTCAAGATACATAGAATTTGTTTCAAGTGACAATATTTTGAAACCTGGTCTGTACTCTGTACTAAAATGGAAAGAGGTTATAAGATTTTTAAGTTAATTGTTATTCTTAAAAATACTTTTAGATATATTAATTTTTCTTGATTTTCATATAAATGTTAAAGATTATTATATTTTCTATATCTAGGTCTGTATTGATACTTTTTCTATATACGAGTATGTATATATTTTATAGTATAAAATAATTAATTTTTAAAAAACCTCAACTTTTGCTCGTCCGTATATAAATGAAATGTTAAGTTTATAATTATCAGGGCCGCTCCGTGGGCACCGTGGCACCTTTATGCTATGTTATATTTTAGCGCCCCTTCCCCTCATGATGTAAAATTTGCAAGTTAAAGTTTAAACTATCCTTTTTGTTCTTCAAAAATGCTAGATTTAATATATTTACGAAAATTTCTTACATTGATTCTTGTAAGCAATAGGTTATAATCGAAATTGTTTGTTGTAATTAACACTTTTATAACAGATTTCAGAATTGTATGTGCATTTGATTCTTCGCGAAATGATAGTAGGTATTTAAATATTAGATTCATTCTTGTAATCAGTATTCTTGAGTTATAATCAATATATTCATTGTTGTAATCAACATTTTCATAGTTATTATTTCAATATAAAATGCTAGATTAATAACGAACCGAAATATATTGTTCACTTCTATCACGTTAATTTGTAACTTTTATAGTAATTTTGTCTTTACGAATAAGAGCATTGTATAAAAATTACTATTATTTACTTTATTGTCTTGAAACGGCGTCCCTCAAAGTCAGGCGCCTTTGTGCGGGGCACAACTTGCCCACCCGTACGGAGCGGCCCTGCTGTTTATAAAATGTACAATAGGGGAGTATTATAATTTTTGAAAATTTTATATGTTCATCTGCATGAAAAAATAAGAGATACGTACTTTTTATATTTTCTATAAAGTATCATTTACTGCGAAAAAAAAATTAAACATTAAACACCACCGGAAGTACGTATGCGGCCCTAGAGTATGTTTCTATGGCGCAATGACAAAACATAATTGAAGTAAAATATCATATTGGCATCTGTCATATGTCATTCAAGCTGACAGTTTACTGTATTTAACATATTAGTTTATTGTGAATCATTAAACGTGTATTCCAAGATTCTCTTTTCGACATTTCAGTTTTGTCACTTTGCCGGTGTGTAAACTTTACGTATATATAAAATTGGAGTTTATTTATGGTAAGTTTTCTTACGTTAAAATATAATATTCCCAGGGCCGGATACGTCATAACCGGATTTTTATGTGGCGACCGTTTTGAACATGTAGTACTTTTAATTTCGATTTTTAATTACAAGTTAATATAAATTTGACTTTTATATTTACTATTAGGCTACTTATATGACGTACTTTTAGTATACATTATCAAAACATTTAAATTTCACTAAGTGATACTCCCCTATTATTTAATTTTATTAAAACATTTCATTTTTATGTACTGTCGAAACATAAGTTGTGGTCAATTTGAAATTATGACTACGTTTATCTCGACAATTCCAGCGGCTTCAAGTATATTATGACTTGAAAAATCCTATTAGTTTATCGAATTTAAATAGGATTGAATTATTTTCAATCTTTTTTAAATTTGTATCGACTAAAAGAATATAGTTAAATACTTAAAGATTTTATTACACATTAATTTTAAAACAACTAATGTACCTATATTTTATATTAATTTTATTAATTGTATCATTTTCAACTCAAGTCCACGGAATAGAAATATTATTATTATTATTAATAATAAAAGCACGAAAACAACATTATTGTTATAAATGTGCCATAGATTTTAATATTTATCGCTGATTTATGAATAATTAAGTCGTATCTTAAAAAAAATAATTTTCCTTTTTATTAACTACCTATTTCATATTTTCAAAGCTCCAAAAGTGGAAAAATATTTGACGAGCTGCTTTTTGTACAGCCCTGTGCTCGTATATTCGTGTTTTTCGATAAAAGTAACATTACTGGTCATAAAAGTAAAGTTGAAAGTGTTTATTAGTATTTTTGTTTTGGTTGTTTATGTAGCCTGATATGGAGAAAATTGGATAAGTAAGTAAGGTGAAAAGAACAAAGTGATACGTTTATGCTGAAAGTAATTTACTCTGGTAAAACAAAACTGACTAATGGAACATAATTTTGTTGGTTTGAGCGATGATAGCATTTATTTGTTGGAAGACGAGTTTTATGTAAATATCGCACTGAAATTATAGTAATTTTCTCATTGAAATTCATTACCATATTCATATAAGTAATTTGTTCCTGTTTTCATGCACTTCCTTTATTGTTGTTATACTTTTATTATGCTCTAATAAGCATTATTATTCATCTTTGTACGCTTTTTTGTAATTTTTCATATGATATGGATTATTAATAGCATTTTAAACTATCTAACTGCCTGGTAATTTACATTTTTGGTTATGAAAAAGTGTAGAAAAGTCACTTAAAAAATGCACGGTTAGTTTATTTCATTAATTAATAATAATTAGACGACACCTGATGTGTGAAACTAGAAACAGTTTTTGACAAACTGTTGAGTACTACTGATAAAAAATCTGATGTGGCCAGCACATTACCTTCCGTCAGTTATATGAGGTATTTTCGAAAATTCTACCGGTGAACTGTTACCGGTAAACAGCTTTTTATCAGGTTATCGGAATCGATATTTTAAGAACGCAAGTGGTAAACAGGGTAGATCCATAACCTATGAAAAAATATGAAAATTTAAAACAGGTTAGAAATTTGACGTAGTTAACAAACTGAGTCCTACTTTGAACACATTTCCACTTTTAACGCGCGCGCTTCGCTTTGCAACACTATCTTTTTTGAGATTAAATTCTTCATGAATCCAGTAGATGGATCTGGTAGATATTAAACAATTTTCGAACACGGTAACTTTTTACCACTCGTGTTTTCGAACACAGTCGGTAGATGCGGTATCTACCGGTAGAATTTTCGTAAATGTGTATGTATTTTCTATAAAATCCATACAGAAAATTCCTTGCAAAAGATTCTAAATTTCTTGTATGTACATTACCTTTCCACAGTTGTATGTATTTTATACAAATTCCATACAGAAAGTTTCGAGAAAAAAGATCCCATATTCGCGCAAAATTATAACAAATATACTACGAATATGACAATTGCACTTGACACTGACATCTTTCAATCAGAATTTTCTTAATATAGTAGCTGTTTCTAGCATAGCTGGCTAATTTATGAAATTTAAATTCTTTATAATTTTATAACTCTACAGAGAATTTATTTTAAAATGCAACATATGGTTTATCACTTCCATGGTTACACACTACTGTCAAAAAATGACAGCAATGTAATATTTGTCCATTTTAAAATGCAACATTATAAATAGTATTGCGGCACAGGAGATACCTCCAGAACACATCACAAATGGTGTCAATTCTTTCTACAAGCGACTAGGATATTGCCTCAGTATGAATGGAGGTATTTTGGAAAATTTATTACATTAAAATTATGAATTTTTGTAAGCCAAACTGTTAAGATGTGCTACATTAAAGTTTTGATTTTTTGTTAATAGTATGTAGGTTAGTATATTGGAAATTAGTATTGAAAATACATAACTACAAATTTTTGTATGTTGCATTTTAAAATGGACAAATATTACATTGCTGTCATTTTTTGACAGTAGTGTGTAGTAACCATGGAAGTGATTTACCATAATGCTGCACGTTAAAATAAATTCCCTGTATATCCATTTAATATGAAGTATAAAATGCAGTCAAATCGTATAGAGAATACAATGTTCTTTAATATTTATAATAACATTAAATGTGAAAAAATGATATTTCACATCGTTTTTTCAAGATAAACTGTTAAAATCTTCAAATGAGGGTACTTCCGGTTGACCAATTATAACCAAGCTACTATATTAAGAAAATTCTGATTGAAACATGTCAGTGTCAAGTGAAATTGACGTAGTGTGTTTATCTTATTGAAAATATAGGATCTTTTGCTATAAATTATCTGTATGGAATTTGCATAAAATACATGCAACTGCCGGAAGGTAATATACATGAAATAGAATCTTTTAGCAAGGAACTTTCTGTATGAAATTTGTACAAAATACATAGAACTGACGGAAGGTAATGTGCTGGCCACATCAGATTTTTTTAAAAGCGTAGGCCCTGGGATTTAAATTATAGATAATTTTATAAATTTATCCATAAAATATATAGAAAAAGTATTAATGCAAATTTATAGAAAATTTAATAATCTTTAATTTTTATAATAACAATCTCAAAAAAATAACATTTAAAGATATTTTTCGAAGAAAAACTATTTTGAGCTTCTAGTAAAGTGCCATTTCCGGTTATCCGATTTTCACCAAAATCTATAGGGCTCTTTCCAATACAGGAAAAGTTCGAAATACAAGATTTCAAAATTTTCTGAATGATGGTATACACACATACACACATAGACATATACACACATACCTACACACACACATATACACACAAACACACAGACATCATCGTGAAAATGTTAAAATTGGATTTTAGGGACCTTAAAACGTGGTTATTTGCCAAAATTTCGATATGCTATTTTTAGCACGACCCCTATACCTCCCTTACCAAGGGTAGCGGGAGGTAAAAATGCACGGCTAGTTTATTTCATTAATTAATAATAATTAGACGACACCTGATGTGTGAAACTAGAAACAGTTTTTTGACAAACTGTTGAGTACTACTGATAAAAAATTAGAATATTCGGGTAATGAAGTCTGGGAAACAAAGAAGCGTATCGTCGATATTAAGCCATTACCATTACTGGATGACGGTTTCCGAGCTCATTTCTCGGTAAACATCGGGTATCTTCGCCGGGGGTTCGTGTATATAGATATTTAAATGTGGTTTAATTAATACCACAACGTGGAGCCGCTGTAAAATGCTCTAATTGCATTTTAATGCGAGGCCATAATTTGTGCGTGTGTGTGTGACTAATTTATGCGATACTATTTATTCTGTGTACGTAACTTTTGCACATAATTAATAATAAATTAAGGCCCTTGCTAAAACGGAACAGTCATCATCGCGAACGTGTATTGGTCTTGTCGGATAATCACTCCACACTGGCTTTGACTAACGGTATGCAATTGCTTTGCTTGTTCTAGCTGTTTGTTTTACAGGCTAACGTCTTATTTCCAGCTTTTTCATGCCATTAAATACCTCATTTTGGATTGAGAGTATCTAGTACGAAAAGAACTTGCATTATAATTACTACATGACTTCTCATGGTATTTCAGAACTGAGAGATATTATAATTTGATACTTTTATTCTATTTAACATCTTCAATTGGATAAGTGTTAGATATCCTAGTAAAAATAATATATAGTATTGTGGATGAAATAAAACAAAGACAGAAGATGACACGCCGTTATTATTCAATCCTAAGACCTATTGTACTCATTTGATAGTGATTTATTTAGTTCACGGTGTACAATGAAAACATACAGTTTTTACGTTGATCTTAGTTTATTTTTCAATACAGGGTGTCTCATTTTCGATGTTTTTTAAAGGTATCTCGGGTAATATTAATGATAGAGCAATACTGTTTGCACATTCCAGGGTCAACTTCTCGAGAAAAGTTTAACAGTCACCACAAGAATTTTCGATCTTTTATTTCTGAGTTGCATGCAAAAAGTCGCTTTTCGCTCATTTTGAAAATATATCATCTTATTTATTATGGTAGTTAGAGAAAAATTGTTTTTACAAAAATTTTAACGTTTTTCAGACAGAATAGAATGGCGTAATTTTTTGAAAACTTAATACTCGAGATATAACACAAATTTGTGATTTTTTAAATTGGAACCTACATTGAAAATAGTTTTACCTTTTTGCTTATTTTATAAGCTTTTCAATAATATATAACAAGTCTACATTCTTTTGTTGTAACCATGAATAAAAGACGAATTATTAATTTATTGAGGTGAAAATATTGGAAAAATTATTACAGATCATCATTTGTTTATTTTAATTCCATATCTATTAATTATGTTCTCAAAATTATTCTTAACCAATTATTTTTGAGTTAGTTAACTTACTATTTATCGACGTTAGAGTTGGCTTTGACACAATCCGAAAAAAAAAAATTTAATATGCTTTTGGAGTAAATAAATTGAAAAAATGAGTAAAACTGAAACAAATATTATTAAAAATATACAAATAATGATCTGTAATAGATTTTTTTCATTTGTTTCTTAAAAATTTAAATTTTTTCACCCCAGTAAATTAATAATTCATCTTTTATACATGTTTAAAACAAAATCTTATAAAATAAGCAAAAAGACGAGACTATTTTCAACATAGGTTCTCATTTAAAAAATCATAAGTTTGTGTTACATCCCGAGAATTATTAAGTTTTCAAAAAATCTAATAACGCCATTTTATTCTATCTATAAAACAGTACAAATTTTGTAAATACAAGTACTACTTCCGGTTTATCAGTCTTAGAAAAAAATCTAATATGTCGTTCTCATTAATATAAAAGTTTTAAAAACAAAATTTGAAAAGTTCTGGATTGTATCAATATATTTTTCACGAAAATATGTTCGGAGCTTCAAATAAAGTATCACTTCCGGTTTCTCAATTTTAGCCAAAATCTAATATGTTGCTCCCCTTTATATAAAAGTCTTAAATACCAAGTTTGACAAGTTTTGGAATGTATCATAATATATTTTTCACGAAAATCTGTTCAGTGGTTCAAGTAAAGTATCACTTCCGGTTTATTAATTTTAGAAAAAATCTAATATGTCCTTCTTATTAATATAAAAGTTTTAAATGCCAAATTTGAAAATTTTTTGTATATAACAAAATATTTTTCACGAAAATCTGTTCAGAGCTTCAAGTCAAATATTATTTATCAATTTTAGAAAAATTCTAATTTAAAAGTCTTTAATACCAAATTTGAAATTTTTTTGAATATATCATAATATATTTTTCACGAAAATTTGTTCAGAGCTTCAAGTAAACTATCACTTCCGGTTTTATGTTATTTCCCTTGATATGAAAGTCTGAAATACTAGAATTGAGAAGTTTTGGAATATATTTTAATATAATTTTTTAATACAAACTGCTATGGGCTTCGTGTAAAGTACCACTTTCGGACGTTCAATGTTACCCAAAATTTAATCAACTCTTTATATGAATGTAGAAAGCTTAAATACGGAAAATAGAAATTTTCGGAAGTTTATTGTAAAAGTTATCGTGGACGAAAAAATCGTCGCACACACACATCCACACACACATCCACATCCACACACACACATCCACACACACACACACACACACACACACACACACACACACACACACACACACACACACACACACACACACACATCCACACACACACACACACACAGACATTATCATAAAAATAGTAAAAACGTGTTGTGGAGACCGTAATTCGTGCTTATTTATTGAAAACACCATCGAATTTTTGGCACGTTACGTTACCTCCCTTATCTACGGTATGACGGGAGGTAAAAATCTCAGTACGTGACATGTAAGTCACGTGACTTTTTTTCTCACTTCTGTCAAATCTCACTGACATCTCACTTTTCAAGAATTGCCACCCGCAGGATGCCGATTCTTGAAATATGAGAATTTTGTCACAAGGTGACAAAATTTCATCTCATTTCATATTTTGTCACTTTTTTAATTCCCGAAACAAAGTGAGATATATTTAAATAAATAAATAAATATAGTTATATCATCACGGCTTTTTACCCATTGCTGGGTGTGCCAATCTGTTTTGTACACAGATTTTGGTAATGATGACATATTTGTACCGTGCGGGCGTTTATCAGGCGTCACCTCACGGGCACTCATTGCTGGCGTGGAGAGTGCACCGCAGGGGTCAATTTAGTGCCATTTCAAATTCGAAATATTTGGCGTCGGTCGGGATCGAACCCGGTTCCCCAGATTCGCGACCAGACACTCAGGCACGCGGCCACCAGACCCCATATGGGGTCTGGTGAGATATATTTCACCTATCTAAATGGCCATGATTTAGCAAGTGAAAAATTTGACATAAAAGTGTGATTTTTGACATTGACAGTACTACATTGCACTCTTCTTTGATTACCTTTACATATTTACCGTGATATTATTTTTATTTTAGCTGGTATTGATAATGTTGCCATTCGCAACTACTTTTTCTAGACTTATTGAATTTTTAGTCCGTGTCCGTAATGTAGTGGTCCGTCTTAGGCAGCCCACGGGCCAAATTTTCTTCGCCACTATGCTTACGAGTGACTAACGTATAACTAAATTTTCTATATTAACTGTTTATTATTATTGCCGTAATCAAACAACTACAAATAAAATGTGTCTTACTACCTATAAACGTACATGTAAAATATTTAAAGGTTGTAATTATAATAGCTAAATGTATGTCATTTCCAACAGAAAGCTGGATACCCACAAATTAAAAAACGTAAAGTATTTATTTAATTTTGTTTTAGAATCCCTAATGATGATCTTTGGCTTGGTTGGTTGATTTAAATTGTCACCCAAGCGATCCACCAAATATTTATTCAGCTGAAATATTTCAAAAATTTGGTTCAAAGAGTAATTTCTGTATTTTCCAAATGCATTAAAGCAGAAGCTACATCTCTTTCGTCAACCATGATATTTTAAATTATTTTATTTATAATATTAATTAATTAATAATAATATACTGGAGTATTAAGCAAATTTCTATTTAACATTAGCGAGTGACATTGATTCTCACCATCAAAAAGGTGGGGAGATAATTTTCATGTAGTAAGATGAAATATGTAGTGAGACGACAAAATTATTTCAAGAATTAAAGAAAAAATCTCACTACGTAACATGTAAGTCACGTGACGTTTTTCTCACTTCTGTCAAATCTCACTTACATCTTTTTTTTCAAGAATTGCCCCTCTGGTGTCTTTTTGCGAATTTCTTGGTCCAGTCGAGTTAAAAGTTTATAATAATATTTCCAACAAAATCCCTTTAGCAACAGATTTTGGTTCTGTGCTTACAAAACAACGGATAAAATCAGTCGTACTTTTTAAACTCTTCAAACGTCTTGTAAAACTTTCACTTGATTACGATTTTTATGCAGTCCACAAACGCGGAAAGCTTTTTCATAGCTAATTCTTCTGTTAGAATATGATATGTTTGCTCATCTGAGATGCCCACTTCTTTAGTAATTTGTGTACTTTATTGACGGTTTCTTTTGTCGTTACACTTTTGAATGTCCACTACTCGGATCACTACATTACAATGTGTAATGTGTACAAACATTTTGATAAATAAAGTCCTTTTTGTGAGTGGCCTCCTGTTTTATTAACCATGATATCCGTTCGATAATAAGGCATTAATAAGTTAGTAATTTTTTCCTGGTCAATGTTTTCAAACAGGCAACACGTTTTCGCGTCGGCGATGAAGTATAACGTTTTTTAACGTTCTTGGGTAACAAATTAGTCGTTCGCCGTTCGGTCGGGGTGAGTGTGGCAGAAGACGCAAGTGCGGGTAGCCAGCTAACGTGTGGATGGCCATGCGGGCTCACTTAATATAGATCGCACTTCCTGGTATCAACTGCTGTCACAAATGATATTTTCTAATTTATTAACTATATCGAATATAAATTACATATGAATTGCTGGTTATAAAATACATAATGTGTATTATAACTCTTCCATATTTTATTTATAGGGATGATAATGGGGTATCTAATGTAATTTAATATAAAATTGTTACCTATAACATTGTGGATTATGCTAAACAATAACTGATAATGTAAAAATAAATAGTTATTTGTGTATTAAGAGCGCAAAATGGGACATTGTCGATTGAGAGGTTGTAGTTATTGGACTTCTTTTGTTTTTCGAAAAATCGTAATAACTTTCGTATATTAAGGACAATTGAAGAACTTTTTATTTCAAAATTACCTTTCGGCCCTGTAAAATATTTGCATGTACAATTATGTTTCTATTTTTTCAAATGACAAAATGGCGATCGATCAAAAATTTCAAAGCAAGATTTTTTAATAACCACTCCATCGATTTACAAAAGTAATACAACTATAATATCCTTAAATTATCTACTACAAAAGTCTTTATTTATTTATATCACGTTCAACTGTCCGCCTACCGACCTCCACAGCGTCTATATACTCAACTGACTCAACGGCGTTTGAATATTCAACTGCTCGGACAGAAGTCACACCTTTCACCTCACTGTCTGTCTATTTATGTAACTAACTTTCTCCTTCCACAGCCTCAGTATCACCAATTATCTGTATGCCACAATTCTTCAACACCAATGCCGAGTATCCACTTCAACTCGCTCTTGCTGTCCTTGTATACCTATCTTCACAATACTCGTCCACCCTACCGAGTATTCACTTTCACAGCTATCCTAATATACCAGTAACTTCCAGACTCGCCGTTACTGTCCTCGTACACTATAGCTTCCCAATACTTGTCAAAACTACCGAGTATTCACATCACAGCTATCCCAGTATACCAATAACTTCCAGAGTACCTACTCCACTCGACATTTTACTGCATACGCTCACTACGATTACTGCTGTGCTTCTCGCTAACACTTTACTATCTAACACCCCATGTGAATGTATCTATAACTCTCCCTATCTAACTAACTAACTTTCGAGCATAGCTGCGTCCTTTTTATACAGCTGCCATTAACTTCCAGAGAACTCTAGAATGTTCGACCGCATAATAACAATGAACACAAAAGGTTCAGGCGACCGGAAGTAATTAAACATGTCGCGGTTTGCTTTTTAACGTAACCCGGCTGCTAGCGCGATTGCATCATCGCTATACTGTTATAAGGCGTGGGTAAGAGTAATAACAGATAAATAACTTTTTATAAACTTTTCTAAATTTTAGTTTCGATAATCATATTTTAACTCTGTTTATTTATTTTAGTTATAAATGTCACGACATTTATTAAGTTTATAAATTATTATGTATACGTGCGTGACTTTGAATGCCCTAGCCTATCCACCCTGTACCCCTAAAATAATCCTCCCCTGAAGATAGCGCTTTGTTTTGGAGAGTCGACATTAGTTACTCATGGAGTAAACATGAGGAGAGTCTAGATTAGTTCGTCGCGTCGTGCAGACGTGTTTTGTTTTCGACATGTAGTGTCTTTTAGTTTTGCGGCGCGTGCTAAACGCCCGCCCGCTGGGTTACAGAATATAATCAATTGTAAATATAACAGTAGTCAGTAATCAGTAAATATAAAGTAGTCATTTAGTTAAAAAGTTTAGTTATTTATTCAGTAAATCTCCAAACAAGTATTTGTCCATGTCCAAGTGGAAAGTGTATGTGTGTTCTTCCTTATCACCAGTTAGAGTAAAGTGTACCATCGTTGGAGAAACAGTAAGAAGCATCAGTAGTAGTAGTATCATCGTCATCTTAGGAGACCCCCCTCGTGTTACAATACTTAGACGCTTGTTCAGCGTAGCAGCGGGGCTCACACGTTACAATAGTTTAAGGATTTTATAAATATTTTACTTTCGAAAATCGATGGAGTGGTTATCAAAAAAACTTGATTTGAAATTTTTGATCGATCGCCATTTTGTCATTTGAAAATATAAAAAAGTAATTGTAAATGCAAATGTTTACAGGGCCGAAAAGTGATATTGAAAGAAAAATTTTTCTTAATAATACTTAGAATAAGGTAGTTACGATTTTTCGAAAAACATATGAAGTCCAATAACTACGAACCGGGGCACCAAATCAAAAATTGGAACTAAGAAAAGTTGTTTCTTTTAATGAGTTCTAACTACCATTTTCGGGTGTGACGACTTAGTATTAACACCCTGTATTTAAAGTAGCCGAAAGAATTTTGTAGAATAACTGATACAAATGAGTAAGTTAGATCTGTTCCGGCTGAAGAAGCTACAATTGATAGCGAAATGTCCGCTTGCCTTCCATAATAAATAATTGATTGGATTCCTGTATATTTTTTTCTCTTACAGAGGGGCATTGAACCTTAGATATGTATGTACCTACATATATTGGAGTTTATTTAAGGAAAGAGTAGTGAACATACTTAATAAAAGTGCAGATTTTTCTGACATGCAATGATTTGCTAATGCCAAACTACCCCTATATGGGAACAGTTGTCTTCAGCTTTCAAGATATGTTATTTCTTTAAAATTTCTAGAAATACGTTTAAAAATTATAACCTTCTATCAACAGTAGGTTATTTTTATCTGACTGACATTTGTTTTCAACGCACACTGCGTTTAGAAACTAACTCTATTTCTAGAAATTGAAATGAAATATGCACAATGTTTACCAATTTCTTTTGTAAAGGAATAATCAGATGAGGATTAGAATGGGTTAGTATAAAGCGCGTGCTTCGTGGAAGGTTACACCCTTTCTTTTGCCATACCTGTTATTTCTTCCTCCCTTTAAGTTCACAAGGAAATTTCATCGACTATTGAACTTTACCGTGTTTATAAAACAAAAGCTACATGGAAAGCACCACCCACTATGATCAGTGGCTAGCTTTTCAATATAACAAATTATTGTTTTCGAATCTCAACTGCCAGATTTCATTGAATATTACATTATTAATAAATCGAAGAATCTGAACTGTTTATGGGAAATTGAAAACAACTTATTACGGATTACTGTTATAATAACATGACCTGAAATTTTGTAATATATAAATTAAGTTGACAGGTTCTAGGAATGAATGACAGTGACTATAAAGTAACTATAATAGTATATAACTATATAGACATTTTTTCGTTTGTTGGTATGATAACAGTTTCCTTATTTAGTTCAGAGAACTTATTCTACATTTCTTGCTTAAATTTTCATGTTATTATTACTAAAACTCAGGGATGCACACAGGTTATTTTATTAGGGGCGGTCCGACTGACCACCCAGGAGTAAAGGTCCGCTTTGGTGCTATTTTTTTAATTCGGGACTGTGGGTTAATTTTTGGTGAAAAGTAAAGTCAGATTTGTTGGTTTTTACTTCCTTGTAATTTCGGTTTTCAGATTTCAACGGAAATATCCCTGAATCCATTTTGACTAATTTCGTCGTGACGTCTGTACGTACGTACGTATCTCGCATAACTCAAAAACATTAAGCCATAGAAAGTTAAAATTTAGGACTATTATGACATCTAGTTGTGCCCCTTTCTTTTTGGTCATTACATAATTTCCAGAAGTGGTACTTTACTTGAAGCCTATAATAGATTTTAATGAAAAACTATTTTAAAATATAATCCAAAACTTTTCAAATTTGGTATATAAGACTTTTATGTCAATGGGAATAGCATAGTAGATTTTGGTTAAAATAGACTAAAGGGAAGTGATATATTACTTGAAGTTATTCACAGTTTCTTGAATAAAATGGTTTTGTTTTGATTTTAGAAATAAATGCTTCAAATAACAGTTTTAGAGAATTAAATTCTGTGTCTAGCACATCCAATATTAAATTAGCCCTTTGTATAAGCGAGAAATGTAAATTTAAAAATTATATACTTTTTAGTTTTTGTAATAAAGCTTTTTGCTATGGATTAGGATAAAAAAGTACAAAAAAATAAAAAAAAATTAATGTTAGTGTCAAATTACGTCAAATACGTGCAATTTTATAATTGGGTCTATATTTCATGTTGGTCTTGCGTACAAGGAAGACGTGTAGTGTTCACATCAGATTTTTTATTATTTATTTATACTCTATTTAGCAGTTTTCAATATGTATTTATAGTTTTTATATAGTATTTGTCAAATTTTAGGGACGGTCCGGACCTATTGGACAGCCCCCCTGTGTGCGCCCCTGCTAAAACTCCTACATTATTGGTCAAAAAAAGATCCAAGTGTCTTAATTTTTGAAATTAAAGTTAATCGACAAATGTTTTTTGGTTTCACATTTCAACTATTGGGGTCCGCTGAAAGCATGTGACATGTGCGGAATTTTAGGGAACTAAATTAATACCGGACAGTAGAACATGTCAAAATTGTAAGTGTAAAGAAAGTTTAGATTCTATTTAAAAAATCTGATGTGGCCAGCACATAACCTTCCGTCAATTCCATGTTTAAAATAGCAATGAGCTTTAAGTAAAGTATCTCTTCCGAATGATCGTTTATAAACAAAATCTAATTTGTTGTTCCAATAAATAGAAAAATCTGTAATACGAAATTTTGGATCAAGTTTTATTGTTTTTTCTCGAAAATCTGTCAAGAGCTCCAAATTAAGTACCACTTCCGGTTTATCATATAAGTATAGTCAAAATCTAATAGGTTGTTTCAAATTATACACGAGTTTTAAATACCAAATTTGATAAGTAAAGTACTACTTCCGGTTTATCAATCAAAGAAAAAAATCTGATGTCGTTTTCATTAATATAAAAGTCTTAAAAACAAAATTTGAAAAGTTCTGGATTGTATCAATATGCTTTTCATGAAAATATGTTCGGAGATTCAAATAAAGTATCACTTCTGGTTTATTAATTTTAGCCAAAATATAATATGTTGTTTCCTTTCATATAAAAGTCTTAAATACTGAATTCAAAAAGTTTTTGAATATATCGTAATATATTTTTCACGAAAATCTGTTCAGAGCTTCAAGTAAACTATCACTTCCGGTTAATTAATTTTAGCCAAAATTGAATATGTTATTTTCCTTGATATGAAAGTCTTAAATACTAGAATTGAGAAATTTTGGATTATATTTTAATATAATTTTTTAATAAAAACTGCTATGGGCTTCGAGTAAAGTATCACTTGCGGTCGCCCAATGTTACCTAAAATATAATCAACTCTTTATATGAATGTAGAAAGCTTAAATACGGAAAATAGAAATTTTAGGAAGTTTGTTGTAAGAGTTATCGTGGACGAAAAAATCGTCACACACACACACACACACACACAGACATCCACACACACACACAGACATCATCGTAAAAATAGTGAAAACGTGTTCTGGGGACCCTAATTCGTGCTTATTTACTGAAAACTCACCATCGAATTTTTGGCAATCAGTCTTGGTATCAATAAATAGTACAATTTTTTATGCTTTACCTGTATAGACGGATATTGATGCCATTAATGACGATAACGAACTCAAAAAGCGTTTGTATTTTAAAACGTAGGTATTATATGAACACTTCCTGTAGCGTTAATACGAATAGAATAGTAGAAACTTAAATAACACATACGCATAACATGAAAAACATTTAAAAGATTAAAACAGATTAGAAATTTGACGTAATTTACAAAGAGCACAGTCCTACTTCCGATTTCCACATTGAACACATTTTCACTGTTAACGCGCGCGCTTCGCTTGGTATCACTACCTTTTTTTAGGTTAAATTCTTCATGTACCGCATTTACCGGTTGAATTACTCGATCCACAAATCATGGATCCGGTAGATGGATTTGGTAGATATGGTACAATTTTCGAACACGGTAACAATTAACCATTCGTGTTTTCAAACGCAATCGGTAGATGCGATATCTACCGGTAGAATTTTCGTAAATGCCTATTGCAATACGGTCCAAATGTCAACCATTTAAGTTTCTGTAGCCTGAATGAACAGGTAAAAAATAAATGAAAAAATCGTATATGCAATACGAGATGTAGGTAAATTTGACAACTCTCGAACTTATTTGCTAGCCCTCGCCTAGCCCTCTTGTAGCATAATAACTATTTAATAAACACAACGAACAAAATCAGAATAGATAATTAGGTTATAACACTGAATGACAGGTGCAAACAGAATGACAGGTATAGTACTACAGAGCGGGACGTAAGGGGGGGGGGGTTGTTTGGAAGCAATATCTTTTATCTCTCTCTTGCGTGTGACGTCAATCCTGTAAACTATTATTCACGAAAGATGACTATTCAAGGTCATTTGTGAGCCGTCTGATATAATATTACTTGCAGATAACTTCATTGGATTTCGTTTGCATAGGCGTGCAACATGAAATATTTATGGACACATTTTAACTGAAAAAATAAGAATATTTCATTTGAAAATTATGTTTCTTTCTAAATAATGCATTTCTGAAAGATTTATGTTCTTCACTTATATTTTTGCAAAATACAAAAACATAGACTTAACTTATAAACCAAGGAATAATAATTTGATTTAAACGTCAACGCCACTGGGTAAATGTTAGCACAGAGGGCAGTGTTGTAGATAATTAGGTATCTGCAATTCTACGACATATGTCATTATTATTTATATTGTGTTAGAAAGTAATGCCACTATTTACGTATATCTGTCACACCACATAAATTAAACAGACGTAGGTCAAATAATCTTTCTCTTTCTAATACAAAATGTTGCTAAGCTACTGCTATAAAGTGATGTGTATTCTTTCTTCGAATAAATGACATTGAGTAGTCATTTTTCGTGAATAAGTATAAGTATCTCTTCACGATTACTTTGAAAGCATGCAGCATTGCAAAAGAAGATTGGTTGAGAGCTTGTAGAAAGTAGAAGGAAATAATGGTTAAATGTACTATTGTTGAAGGGAAGTACTTTGAACATATTTAAAATAAACCATTTGTTTTGTTCTCAATAACTTTAGCGTGATCCTCGTATTTATATAACAAAATATGTATGTATTTGTATATCATTGTATGTATGTGATTAATTATATTTGTTATGAAGCCCTCTCATGCAAATACAATTAGCGATCCTGTTTTCTAGGCATAATTGTGTGGTCAACCACCTACGAGCGAACATGGTGACCATACCAAGCAACTGAACTGATAGCAATCGCGGTCGTGGTATACGAGGAATTTTTTAATAACGTTATCATGCTCAGCTCACGCACACGACCCGTCCGAAACAATGGCCTGCGTGATGTGATAATAGAGGGCCTAGAGGTGCCCTTCATAACCTTTAGCTTAGGGATGGAATAGTTTAAGTTAATGGATTATAAGAATCTGAAATATGAGATATTTATAAGCGAAAATATAGTACTTGATTTAGGAATGTTTAGTAACCTTTCCAAGACTAGTGGATCTAGTCTGAAAAAAATTGATTTGTAAATCTGTAAATAATGAACAAAATCGTAACGAAAGCTGCCACTTTTATGTATAATTTTATGTTAATCAACAAAAATAGATGTGTTTCTGTCAGTTTTTTACCATTCTTCAGAATTGGCCTATAATATATAAAGTAATATACAGGGTGTAAATGAAATAAGTACATTAAATTTAACCAGTGATATACCTCATCAAGAGCAATAATATTTCTTAATAACTTTTTCTCGAAATCGCATATTTTTTTAGCATTTTTACAACCCTTAAATTACGATTTTTCTAATTTATTTAGTATTAACTTCTTTTAAATATTATTAAATCTTTCACACTCTTTCTGAAATTATTGCAAAATCTAAAAATCTGATATGGTCAGCACATAACCTCTCGCCAGATATTTTTCTTGGTTGTACGCATAAAACGAAAAATATTTTTAAATACAATACATATATTCATGTCTCACTATAAAATAATTCTCATATATATTTGCAAAATCTATGGGATATTTTAATATAAATGATGTACAATACATACATTTTCTTTATATTCAAAATCCTGAAATTTTCTTTTTCTACTTTCCTTTTCTTTTTCTTTATATTCGTCTTTTTTCGAAAATTCCTTTTATATTCTCTTTTACATATATTCTTTTGCGTTGACTTTTTTTTTCATAATCTTCGTAATGATGTACAAATATTTTTGACAGTGGCATGCAAATATTGTTGACAGTGACATTTATGTGTCAATTACAAACATTTGAATTTCTTGCCTTGAAGTAGTTTGATCTGAGATTTTTTACATTAAATTATTTCATATGCATTTCTTTATCTCTAAATCTATAGTAGATATAATAATGAATTTATATTTATCGAATAAAGAATTTAACGTTCTTTAATATAAGTATTTACATAAATTTTCGATAAATAATATTTAGATGATTTTTTCTTGTAACTACTACTTCCGGTTGTCCAATTGTTACCAAAACTTAATCAACTCTTGCCCTTATTTAGATTGAGGAATCCGTAGTTAAAAATGTCTTAAGTCTTATGGTATTTGAGAAATCGTAGATCCAACATCCACACACACATCGTAAAATCTGGATATGCGATTTTTAGCATGAATTCAATACCTCTCTTAGCGAATAAAAAGGATAATATTGACTTGTCAAATGTTACATTTCATACCGTTCTGATTCCTATTTTTTATACGTTCTTCTTCAATACTTACAACTAATTCATAATATAATTCAGTTATTTGTTATTAAATTATTCAAATCTCTTTTTATACCGAAAATATTTCCATCTAAATGACAACATTGAAATGCCAAATTTGAAATTTGCATCGTTCTTCTTCTTTCTAGTAATAAATGAATTGCCTAGGTTACACGACTTTCGTCATTTGTGATTCCATCCAAGAATGGATATGAAATTATATCCTTTCATTTAACCAGCATTGCCTACATATCCATTCTGCAGATTGTGAAGAAATGATGTTTTTCAAGTGGAAGTAGAAAATTATATTTTTGTAAACCGCCATTGTGAAGCAAATCTAGGAAGATAAAGATCAGGTATAGACGGATTAAATACGAGTAGCACTAAAGTTGACTTGCGGATCAGTAGTATAAATTTATAAATAATACTCATAAACATTTACATAAATTGTTCATGTTCACCCATTTCTCACAATTTATTATCACATTCTATGTACAACTTGATGATCATTGCCTGTTGAAGTACTAATTTTTATTCCCGTTAATAACCCTGCATGTGTCTATATCGCACATGAGCATACGGGCACATTGAGCATATAACACACGTCAGCGACAGCCCTTAGATTTCGTTACAGTTTCTAACACATGATTATGAACAGGTATAGGTACTGATGATGTTGATGTGACTATGACGTATGTGCGACTGTCTATCCGGCAGTTAATGATGCAATGTTGGTCTGTTAATGTTGTCACGTTTCACGCTAGACGTCTGCACGTGGTCACGTGGTTTCACGCTTCACCTGCACGTATGTGCATGTATGCGTGAACATGGATGCTAGCAATTAACAGGGGGGTGCAGAAATTTTGATATATTTGTTCATCAGCTTTTCGATACTTACATACAAAATTTTACAAAGTAATGAAAGTATGTTATATCTACTTCTGCTATTGGGCTTCTAAAATCAGAAAACGCTACTAGTTGCAGAATTCTGAAGTAACCGTAATATATATTTGGAACAATTACATTTGTGGATTGAACATTGAAATGAGGTTTTCACAGCGCTATAATTATTTCATTTAATTAAATATACAAAATACTGTTAAAATTAGAAGAAATCCCATTTATTATAGGTTTATGTCTTGACATTTTCACTGTAAAAACTACTAAAAGCGAAAATAATTGTTTTATTTTGAAAAGAATATTCAAATAATCGCTAATATAAAAGGTAAATTCCTGTTTCAATTAAATTTAATAAGCAATAATTTAAGAGAAATACAATTTATTAGAGGTTAATGTTGTGATGGAGTTTTTACCCAAAAAAACTACTAAAAATAGGAAAACGTGTGCCGTTTACGGTTGTAAATCTACGGCCCACAAAAAATTGCATCTTTGTCCTAAAATTTATCTAAAAAAATCTGATGTGGTCAACACAACTCCCGCTATTTAATTTTCATTAATTTAAATATACATACTTACATATTTAGTTATACTAGAAACTGTATTAAAATTCATTCCATATAACTATGGTTCTATTTACTATTTTCTTTTTAAAATGTTACTATTATTAATTTGAAATGATTAGTTCTTTGACAGTGACATTTATCTGTCAGTTACATACATTTTGGGTATGAACTGACTAATCAAGTACTGGTGTTTGTTTAATACATTGACGTATTATATAAATGGACGCAACGTAGGTACTGCTTCACTGTAATGTAATATGTCAATGGATTAATAAATTTATTTTTCATAATACCGTACTGTTAAATGTGCTTTAACAGTATTGTATGCTCAACCGACATATGCATCAAAACAGCCACGGCCGTTATTTTTTATAACAGTACAATTATTAAAAATCATGTGTTCCTATAAAAAATCTCAGCATCATGAAATTGTCATGAAGAGCTATCACCTGTCAATATGCCATAGAAAATAGAATTTTAAGAAGATATTTTATGTTATTATGAAAAATACTGAACGTCACACGGCTGATATACAAATAACAGACACGGTTGATTATAAAATCTCGGCTATCGTATCGATTTTACAACATTCAACCTCATCTGTTATTTGCTACATATGAGCCTTATGACGTTAATAACTATATTGTTTTATAAATTTATCCATAAAATGTATAGAAAAAGTATTAATGCAAACCACGGTGTAGTATCTATAGGTGAGTGCACAACGTATTCCAATGCATTACGAAGAATGGTTAACTAACTGGGCTAGTTCATACAGTGTGCCGCTAGATGTCAGGATTTGTTGCGACCCGGTTTTTACACAAAATATTTAAAATATTAAATTATTCATATATAACGCATAATATTTTATATTTTCAATCATTACCTTTTATCTTTTGTCAGTTCTATGTATGTATTTTGTACAAATTCCATACAGAAACGTTTCTACATTTCCAGTAAAATTATAAAACAACATATGTCAAATGCACTTGACATTGACACCTTTCAATCAGAAATTTATCTTAGCACCTGTTCTGTGATTATAGTGTAGCTGGCTGCCGCTAAATTGCGCATTTTGGCACCTTAAAAAGTCTGTATTTTTCTTTATTTGATCCATACCCTGTTGTGCATCTTGTAGCAAAACATTTTCTGTCAAATGGTAACGGGTCGCGTTAGCACCATTTTGTTTCCCAGTTATTTAGCCATGTCAACGCATCTCGTGCTCTCACCTATAGATACTACACCGTGATGCAAACCAATAGAAAATTTAATAATAATAAAAAATAACATTTAAAAGTATCTTTCGGAGAAAAACTATTTTGAGATTTAAGTAATGTGCCATTTTCGGTTATCTGATTTACACCAAATTCTAATGGCTTCTTTCGGTATTAGAATAAGGTTTAAATAGAAGGTTTCAAAATTTTCTGAGTGATAGTATTTGAGTTAGAGCGTAAACAAGATCCACACTCACACACACACACACACACACACACACACACACACACACTCACACACACTCACACACTCACACACACTCACACACACACTCACACACACACGCACGACGCACGCACATTTTAAATGTATTTACTGATTGATTTTGGACGATAAGCTCTTTAGGTAAAAAGCGCCTTCAAGCAAATAAATATAACATAAGAAAAATATTTAAGTTAATATATATATATATATATATATATATATATATATATATATATATATATATATATATATATATATATATATATATATTCTTTTGTGGCAATAGCCTCTGGAGAAGCCTCGGAAAAGGATCATTTCATGAATTTTAATTTTTTCTATGAACTACAAAAATTCATATTAAACATACAATTTGCTTTATTAGATTCGTTCTTGTAATCAATATTCTTAACTGTAATTAAAATGTTATTTGCTGTAATAAACAAGTTCACAGTTATTATTTCAATTAAGAATGCAAGAAAAATATTCGTTTACCATATTTCTATTATACACATATTATACATATTATATTAAGAATTTATATTTTTCAAAATATTTTTGCCTTAAAAAATAATAACAGAATTCATTACTAAATAATTCTACAATAGAATTATTCCCCATAGTATAGTATTTTTATGAATAACACTATTGCACTTAGATGTAAACATATGGAAAATTTATTGAACGAATGGTCAGTCCCCGCCCGTTTTCAAACGCATGAAAGTTGTACGTTTAGAAACGTATACGTTCAAGAAACGGACGCTGGAGAATACCAAAATCTCATTTCATACGTTTTGAACACCGCAAACGTATACGTTTAGATTCGAGAATAGAGGTCCTGATGTGTGACAGAGATCGTATGGTATTATTTATCAAATTTTACATCTAACCTAACAATATGTGTGGAGGTTTAATAACATTTTATTTATACTTACACAAAAACTATATTTATTTAATGTACCATTTGATCACCTAGGCGCGTTTTATTACTGCTACAATAAATTTCATACATGAGACTATAAATTTTTTGAAGTTCCGTCCCGCATGCACAAAATAAAATATTTGAAATAATGTTTACTTATTTATTATTAGCACGAGTCATTACTGCTGCAAAAAATTGCATAGAATTCGCTTAATAACATTATAATTGAACGCGGTAAAGAATGTTTTTTTGCACCTGTACTTATGTTCTTCATTTCTGTGTACCTACTTAATAAACACAGCAGTATATGCATGCAATATGCAGGTATCGGATAATGTCGGTAATGAAGAAAGCCATCAGGAAAAAATACTGTTTTGTTTTATGTTCTCCTTAACGGACATGCTAATTTGATGTGTGAAATTTTAATTATAATGTTCTCAGAAAAAATATTCCAGGCTTTAATAAAATTCAAATTTTCTTCATTACAATTTTATTAGATGTTATATCTAATTAGAAATTCAAAGGCAAATACAATAGGACCGTGATAATCCGACACCATTGGGAAATTGACCATGCCGGATTATCAGATATTCCGGATTATCAAGGTATTATTTTATAAGGTAGTGAAACTGGGAAAAGTAATATACCAACTGTATTTTGTACCTAATTACATAGTTTACTTTAGTTACACACGTGTATTTAACCTCTGACCGTCAACAAAACTAATTCGCGATAAAAGCCCAGGCATGCGCACAAACATCTTCAAATGAAATAACTTCATTATATGACTTCGTTAGGGTTGTGGCGTCATTTGGCGACCGTTTTGAACATATGTATTTTTCAATTCAAAAATTCATTTTTCTATTTCGGTGTTCTTATGTTTCTATAAAAGCACTGTTTATCACTGAAAACACGACGTTTAGAAAATCTATAAACGTACTGTTTTTGGCGCCTTTCATGTACTAGAGGTGGTAGTCATGCTATCATAACTGACAGATAACCTTAAAATGGTAAATTGTGTTGAAATATTACTTCTAATTGTGGATTTTTATCCTTTCTCTAGGTGATAGGACTAGAAAGAAAATAAATTTATAGCTATAGCTGTGTTAGTTAAGAAAGAATAAGAATCTGTGAAGTTACAATTTCATCTAAAAAATTATGACACAAGAAACAATGCGCTCAGGTTTACTTTGTCAAAATAATTAAAACGGTAAGTTTTATTTATTACAATTTGAATTTATGGTAATGCAATTTTGAATTTAATGTATTGTTATTCCAGGCAGGTTATGAAATGTATGATGCACGTTACTTGAAAATGTTAACACTGTCTACTCAATTTGTGGCGGCTACTAGCAAACAAATATGAAAAGTTGACGTTTTAATCCATGATTTGCAGTTCCACGTTGTGGCGAACTATCGAATATATGCCATATATGTTTTGTATTAAAAATTGTAAGAAAAGCTGTTGCCGTTTTCTGTGCAACTGAGCAGTGAGTGTTGTGAAAATGGTGGAAAGTAAAAGTCTAGAGCAATAAATTGTTCATTAAAGTATTTCATTATTTAAAGAGTTTTATTTATATGTTGTTTTCTCAATAAAAAGGCTTGATGGTCCACGTAACGTCCTTCAATCCCATATTCAAGTTTTATTTAAATCTTAAGATAATAACCAACACGAACCACCGATATGTCAAATCAGGATGGTTCATTAATAACCTTGGAGTTCATTGTATGTATTGGTTTTCCTCTTTCATAATTGTATAATGCTTGATACAATGTTTTAATGTAAACAATCAGACAAAATCACAAGATACACAAACTGTCAAAATGTGAAATTTCAATTTTTACCGGGAAACGCTACCAACATAACTGATAAAAAAAACACCAACTCATATTTTTGACAACTCCTTTTTTTAAAAAATCTAATTGTAAAATTACCTCAATAGAAAAAAATAGTATAAAAAACTTGTATCATAAGGCCTGTTGACGCACTCGTCCTTTGTAAAACTCGCCTGGCGGCTCGTTTTCCAATCTTGGACTCGTACGTTAACAGATTGCCTTATGATACTTGTGTTTTAATGTACTATTATATAGTATATTAAGTATTAAGAACGGTAATTCCATAACGTTCGTGATGCTTATACTATTTTTTGCACGATCGACGTACAATATTTAAAAGAAAAATAAGATTTGAACATTATTTTGACATATTTGTCATTTTTGAAGTAAGCTTTGATTTTTGTTTTTATTTATTTTTGACCGATCAGGTTATTTTTTATATTTAACGATAGTGTTTCCAAGACAGTAGGTCTTATTTACAAAATGCTGAACGGTAAGTGATGTGACTCACGTCAATAAGTGATGTGCTTCACTTTCCGTTCAGGAGGCACGACGGTAAATAAATAAAAACAAAAATCAAAACTACTTCAAAAATGACAATAGTATATTAAAGAACGTGTTTTATAAGACATGAAGGTCATTACGATACGCAATTGCGTATCGTAATGACTTCATTATGAACGCAAAATATAAAAATATTTTTTTTAATATGTCAAAATAATTTTCAAATCTTATTTTTCTTTTAAATTTTGTGCGTCGATCGTGCAAAAAATAGTATAAGCATCACGAACGTTCAGGAATTACCGATCTCAGAAAATTGTGTTCGATTGGTAAACTGACCGTTCTTAATACTTAATATGCTATTACCGTCTCGCCTCCTGCACGGTAAGTGAAGCACATCACTTACCGACGTGATTCACATATTCTGGTTCCTTCGAATTTTATTTGGTAGAATTCCTCCAAACTGAAAATTTTCAGGGTGGTTCAATTTAACCATTTAGATTGCAACACATAATGTTTTGATAATGTTTGAAAACTCTAGTTCTGTATATGTACGAGGTCTGTTAGAAAAGTATCCGTCCTTTGCCCGGGGGAAAAAACTGGCATATTTGGAGGTTTGGAAACATAATCACTTTCAATGTAGTCTCCTTGGGACTCCACTTCTTCCAGCGGTGCCGCTATTGTTGGAAGCACTCCGAGAAAGCTTCTTTCGGAATATAGTTTAGCTCGGCTCTCGTTGCAGCCATAGTGTTCTCTCTTGCCTGACATCGCGTTCCTTTCAATGGCCTCTTGAGTTTGGGGAACAGCCAGAAGTCGCAGGGGGCCATATCAGGAGAGTAAGGAGCCTGTTGAACCACAGGAGTCTTGTTCTTCGCCAAAGAAGTCTGAATCAAGTGCGAGGAATGTGCGGAAGCATTGTCGTGATGGAGGCGTCAATTTCCTCTTGACCACAACTCCGGTCGCTTGCACCGCACAGCATCACGTAGGCGACGGAGGACATCCCTGTAGTACTCTTTGGTGATTGTTTGACTCTGTGGTGCGTATTCGTGGTGTACCATATCGCGGAAATCAATAAAAGCAGTTAGCATCACTTTGACGTTGCTGTGCACTTGGCGGCCGTTTTTAAACCGGTTGTATCATTCCTTAATCTGTGCAGGGACGTAACTAGGATTATTTTCTGGGTGGGCCAAAGATGGGCCAATGAAAAATCTGAGTGGGCCATACTTATATCATAAGAACAGTATTACAATAAAACTAAATTACATATCACCATAATATATGGATTATAGATAGCAGCATAGAAACGATAAAACAAAATAAACAAAAATTACAAATACTTCTAAGTAATAACTAAAATTTGAAAACAGAAATTGCACTGAAAATTCGAATTGTTAATGCAATGACTACTTATTTAAAGTTCCCGGAAAATATAATTTATAAATATGATATAAAACTAGTAGGGCCATTATTGTTTTAATTGCAGTTTTACATTAATTTTTGTAAAATTTTATTGTGTTGAGAAGTAAATGATATTCTGCGGCTATCAATTTATATAATGCTTAGCAAACGAAAACGTTTTCTATAACTGTTAAATGTGCGTTACAAAAATTATCATCTTCTTTACTTTTTGACATTAATATGAAGAGAACTCATTGAATTACGGTACTCTATGCTCATTTTATGTTTGCAAAATTTAGAATCGGTTTCCAGGAATCATTTGTAAAATGCAGCGCCCATATAAATAAACACATACTTTAATTCAACAATTTAAATATATCAAACTAATCTTTATTGAAGTGTCGTAATCGATTTTTAATCGATACTTAGAGCAAAAATATATTTTTTTTATATAATTTAATTTTATTTCAATGGTGATAAATAATGTAATAAGGAATTACCAATTTACTATATTCCATATAAAATTTGTCGTAAACACTAATTAAACATATTTTAATTTTTCTAAAATAATTTCACTTTTGTGAATTCATCAGAAATAGTGGGTATAATATCTATTATTAGTCCAGATACTTTTCTTATACACTTCCATATTACAAATCTCTGGCGTGTCCAGTATGGTATCATCCGCTAAATTAATTAGCTACATATTAATCAACATTCATCTCAATTCTGTAAGAAATACTAACAACATTGTTGAAAATTCCAATCAATTTCAATAGAAACAAATGTAACGTAATGTATTTTATTTTTTATTCAGTGTTTCCAATTATTATTGATTACTTGCTATAGCAATGTTGATAAGAAAGAATAATTTTGCTACAGAATTGGGGCGATTTCTTGAAAAATAGTTACTTAATTTTTTTTTCCACGGATAGACATTTCTGGCAGTAGGCTCACATACAATCTAAAATGTTTATTCTGCAATATGTACGTTTTATATCCACAAAAATTGTATTACACGTTCTAAAATTATTATCTCTTTTACAAAACGAACTAAATATCTTTAAATATTTTGGGTGGGCCAGTGGGTGGGCCAACACATCAATGAGGTGGGCCAAGGTCCACCCAGGCCCCCCCGTAGTTACGTCCCTGAATCTGTGTGATGCCCATAGCATCGTCACCGAAAGCCGCCTGAACCTTCCGAATGGTTTCCACTTGGATATCGCCCAGTTTAAGGCAAAATTTGATGCAATAGCGCTGCTCCAATCGTTCCGTTATTTCCTTGCAATGAAAAACCGACGAGAGCACTACACACAACCTTACTTAAATGCTGCTTGCCAGAAACAGACGCTATCCACAGGCGGGAAAAAATTCACGCATGCGCACTAAGGTTCAAGGTCGGCTCATGCAAGCGCGCTTGATTCAAATCCATCAGGTTTTCGCAAAAAATAAGGTCGGATACTTTTCTAACAGACCTCGTATGTTTTTTCTTGGATTGCTCATAAAATATTTTTCCTAATTTTTGCTTTGTGAAATTTAATTTAGATAGAATATCAAAATATACCAGGAAAATGGAAAAAGAAATAAAATTTTCTCTCATTTTCTTAATCTTTGATTAGATTTATGCTAATTTCTCGTAATAGTTTGCGTGCCCACATTAAGTATCTTAAATTTAATAGCTATATTATCACACGCACAGTATTTAGTAACCTAAAACCTAAAAAATGGAACGCAATCTAAGTCATTCTGAGCTTTGATAAATCTTAAATTACATTATGACTAAGTTACATGCGAAATTCGGTATGAATGATAATTTTATTAATATTTTACATGATATAGCATTTAAATATACACATAAATAACGTCTGGTGACGTATTAAAATAAATAATCGAATGCTATTAAGCTTTAATAAAGGATATGAGGATAAAGTTAAAGGTAATCTTATAATACGCAGACGCACCCATCGAAGTAGGCAGGGCTTGTATGATATATGGATGTTTTATCTGCCACGAGTAACATAATTAATAAATTAATTACTTTTCATAAGACAGGGGTATGAGCAGTGTAATACAAAGAAACATTATATTGTCAATTGAAATTTATTGGTACATTATATTGAAATGTCAAAAATATCATATAAATAGGTAATTTATTGATGAATTTGGCATTTAGTTTGTAATTTATATGATGCATTGCATACTTTAATAAATTACAATTTTTCTTTGAAAACTATTTCTATATTTGATAGGTTAGTTTTACAATAAATAATATTTTTTTATTATGGTAATCATAAGATATACAGTGAAAGAATAACCGCTAGGCAAATCTACATAGTTTTACGTATCGATGCCAGATTTTGTAGAGATGTTCTTCTAACTTCAAGACGTGTCGTATAAGTTTGTTAGAATTCAAAATATTGCATAGTTTTTTTACCTTCCGTCACCTTTAGGTAAGGAAGATATTGTTTTTGTTTTTTCTTGAAAAAACGATGTTAAATATCATTTTTTCACATTTAATGTTAATATAAATACTAAAGAATATTTTATTCCCTATACGATTTGACTGCATTTTATATTTAATATTGAATGGATATAGAGTTAAAATATCTGATGTGGCCAGCACATTACCTTCCGTCAGTTCTATGTATTTTGTATAAGTGTCCTACATAAAGTTTCTTGCAAAAGATTCTGTTTCTCGTACATTACCTAAAGGCAGTTGTATGTATTTTATACAAATTCCATACAGAAACGATCTAACAAAAGATCCTACCTATATTTCCAGTAAAATTATAACACAAACATATTGTCAACTGCACTTGACACTGACACCTTTCAATCAGAATTTTCTTAATAAAGCAGCTGAGCATAGCTGGCTAATATAAAATATTTAATTTCTTTATAATTTTTTAACTCTATATCCATATAAGTATAAAATGCATTCAAATCGTATAGAGAATAAAATATTCTTTAATTTTTATAATAATATTAAATGTGAAAAATTGATATTTAACATGGTTTACACTTCCCCTACATATGTGATTTTCGTCTTTGTATTGAGTGTATCGGAGTATCTCTTCTGATTAATCTGCTGTAAACCGCGAAAGCTTGACTGGCCTCTTGATATGCACGAAGTGTACCATTTTAGGAGGAATTTTAATGGGCCGCTAATAACAGTCATTACGTTTTTATTTGCACGTCGTACATCGCCCAGGTCAGTGTTGTTGTTGTCACATATGATCCCAATCAGAATACAGATTAATTGAGAGAGAAGGTATCATAATTATTTTCGAAATCAATTTCAAAATGTATGAATATTTAACTGCTTTATTTGGACTCATGTTCGTGTCAAGGTACATATTTTAATTCGAATTTATTGGCTGGCTTGAGTGTATTTAAGACTTAAATTTTAAACAATCAAGTAAATATTATGTAGTACTGATTGTTTAGATTTAGAATATCTCTGATATCATCTTGCTTAGAGAATTAATCTATGGACATACGAATTCATGACTCTATTTAAAATCTAAATTAAATGGAAACTGACATGAAACGAGTACGTATGGTAATAATAAATGTCGTCCTAATTTTCCGTAGTATATAGGATGTCCAGGTACTGGGATAACTTGTCCAACATGGAGATCCCGAGAACTATAAGAGATTCGAAGTTGGTTAAATTAGACAATAGTTGCCTCATTAGGAGACTATTTTAATGTTATTTGCGGTCAATGGATATTTTCTTTCATGTGTGAAATAATACTGGATTTTAATTTGCAGATTTTGAATGCACTTTTTATGTTCTTTCGAAAGGCGATGCTCAATTTTTTTACCACTGTTGGTTTTTGAGTTATGATGTCAAAGTTTCATTTTTACATGGACGCCATATTGGAAAGTTACACCATTGAACACATAATTTTTACCTTCCGCTACCCTTGGTAAGGGAGGTATAGGGATCGTGCAAAAAATCGCATGTCGAGATTTGGTAAATGTTTTAAAGTCCCTAGAATCCAATTTTAACATTTTCACGATGATGTCTGTGTGTATGTGTGTGTAACTCAAATACTATCATTCAGAAAATTTTGAAACCTTGTATTTCGAACTTTTTCTGTACTGGAAAGAGCCCATTAGATATAGGTGTAAATCGGATAACTGGAAATGGCTCTTTACTAGAAGCTCAAAATAGTTTTTCTTCGAAAAATACCTTTAAATCTTATTTTTTCGACAATAATGTTATTATAAAAATTAAAGATTATTAAATTTTCTACAGATTTGCATTAATACTTTTTTTATATATTTTATGGATAAATTTATAAAATTATCTATAATTTAAATCCCGGAGCCAACGCTTTACACAAACAAAACTCCTTGGTTGCGCAGTTATTCATGACAGATGAATGTTACTGTCAAAGAACTAATCATTTCAAATTAATAATAGTAACGTTTAAAAAAAAAACTAAATAGAACAATAGGAAAGGAAATCAATACAGCATATGTAAATATGTAGGTATATATTTAGATTAATAAAAATTAACGATTCGCAAAAAAGTTCAAGCTATTTCTCATTTTTGGATTAGTGAATTCTATTTTATCCCGGTATTTAAAATTTTATCTTCATTTTATTATCAAAAAAGGTAGTAACTTGGATTATATTAGACTAGAAATAAACTGTCAAAATTGGAGTAAAATTCGCTAATCCAAAAATAAGGATTAGCTTAATCTTTTTTGTCACTCGGGCGGTACATGGCGGGAGGTATTGTGTTGGCCACACCAGAATATGTTGTGTTTAGTAGTTTTGTTAAAAAATCGTTGCATCACCTATTTATTTCAAAAAGATTAATCAAATGATTCGAGATTTTGAAAATATAAATGTTACATTTCTTTTAAGTAAATACAGGTTTTTTAGTTTTTACAATTTTTTGTTCAACAAAATAGTCTAATTTGAAAACACTTCTCACGAAAAAAATGTTGATCACTTGATCTGGTGCTGGTGTTTTTGTATCGTACCTTATATGAAGGTATCATGATCGTGTTTTTATATTGGTAGTGGGACCACACGAGCACCGGCCAAAAGCAGTACTGACGCCTCGCCCGAACTCTATTAACTTTGTACACGTTTTTGATAATTGCCCCGGTAAATTATAGCCAAGATAATAAGTCATCAAAGCCCCGTTTTGATTGTTATTACTTTTTTAACCATAGTGAATAAATATAAAGCATCCAAATCGAATGAGCTTTTGCTTTTTCTTTGATTTATTAGTTGAGTTCGATTTGGATTTTTATTTTGATTTTTTAAAATACTAGTATAGGTAAAAATAGAATATAAAATGCTGTGTAACTGTAACATAAGATATGATGGTAGAAAGATTTTATAATATGCTTAGACATACGAGGGTTGCGCTGAAAATTGTTAGTTATCAAAAGACCGTTGCATTTTTAAACAATAAACAAAAACAGTTTAAGAATAAACGCTAGCAAATCATCCCTTCTTGTTATAGGTAATTACAACCATATAACACAGAACATACTGTTAGATGGCGTGCCTCTTCAAAGAAGTTCTTGTGTAAAAATATTAGGTCTGACAGTGGACGAGAATCTGAAATTTGTGCAGCATTTAAACTTAAAACTTACTGCTGCTAGACTTAAAATGCGACATGATTTAAGCACAGAGGTTAAATTACGCCTGGTTAATACATTAATCTTGCCGATTTTAGATTACTGCTCCTGCGTCTACATTCCTATTCTATCACAGACGGAAAAAAATAGAATTACCCTTTTTCAAAATTCATGCTTACGCTTTGTTTACGGTGTATGTAAGTACGATCATATATCTCAGTACCGAATACGTGCTAAAATGAGTACCATAGACGATCGCGTGAAATCCTCTTATCTCTGTCTCGTACACAAAGTAAAATTAACTGGTACTCCACATTATTTAACGAATAAATTAGTTCCTAAGCAATATAATTGTACGCTACGAATAAAAGATTTGTTCATAGTACCATCCTACAGAAAATCTAAATTCAAGGCAGCTTTTTCATATCTAGCACCATCTTTATATAATGCTTTGCCTGAAAATTTAAAATCTCTTGCTTATGGTTCTTTCAAGTGTCATGTAAAAAAATTGTATAATTCATATGTTTAGTTTGTAATGGCTTTCCGATTTCATAACACCTATACGACCTGTGCCTTTTTCCTTTTTCTTTTGCTATGCGTTTTATTTTTTGTTAATCTTTGTTTAAATTTATTTTTTTGTAAACAAAATACTTTGTTGACTTATGGTGATCTGTTATAATAATTGTACGGGTTAGGTGGAAGAACAGCCCTTGGCTGAACCTCGCCTTTGACGTACGGTCAATAAAGATTTTTATTATTATTATTATTATTATTATTATTATTATTATTATTATTAAATCTTTATTGTTTTTCAAAATATTCTCTATTCAGACTAATACACTTGTGCATTTTTTGAAACCACTTTTTAAACATTCGGAAAATTCATTTTCTGAAAGGTTATCAAAAATTCTTTGAAATTCTGTAACTGCTACATCTGCGCTGGAAAATCTTTTACGTCGTACCATTTTTTTAACAGTTGGAAACAAAAAAAATCGGACCGCGCCAGATCTGGGCTGTACGGAGGATGAGTTACCAATTCAACTTCCGAATCTTTCAAAAAATCCAATGTTCTGGCAGCAGTGTGGGAGGATGCGTTGTCATGATGGACTAAGATGTTACGCAAACCGGTCCTTTGGCGACCTGTTTCTAATTTTGCATCTGTGGTAAAGCCACTTCGCAGTACCATTCGGAATTAACAGTTCTGCGATCTTCAAGTGGAATACCAGCAACAGGACCACTTCGGCGGAAAAAAACAGCAATCATTTTCATATTGACGCTTCTGCCACGAATTACTTTTGTGGGCAAGTCTTCATCTTCGAATACCCAAACACTAGACTGCTGTTTAGTTTCAAAGTCGTAACTGTAAACCCAAGATTCGTTACCTGTTACAATGTATGCCACTTGCTTGGAAGCTGCTCCGTCAAATTTTTGCAATATAAATTTACACCAGTCTACTCGATCCTGTTTTTGACTTTCTGAAAGCAAATGCGGTATCCAACGGCTTGCTAGCTTTCTTACTCCAAAATGTTTATGCAAAATGGTATTCACCGCCGAGGATTCAATCTTCACTTCCTCCTGAATCTCCCTATAAGCTGAATCAAGCTTGCCACACGATCAACATTTTCTGAACAGGCAGCATCCACAGGTCTTCCAGGTCTTGCTTCGTCTTCTAGCAGCTCTCGTTCTCGTCGAAAGGGGCAGCATCGCCAAAAGCTGCTATCAAATTTTCATGTCTTTGCTGGTATCCTTTTGTGTCTTTTATAGTCATAGAAAATCATAGCTCTAAAGGCAGTTCGCAGAGTGCTCATTTTAACTGAATTAAAAATGCAAAACTACTTAGCTTACAAATTTAACTACGTTTCACAAGGAAATCGGAACTTTTGACAATTGTGGGTAACGAATGTCAACTAATGCGACATTCAATTTTTGCAATCGTTTCTAGCCAATTGCAATTGAGCTTCCATAGCCTGCTACTAACTATTAACAGAGCATCCCTCGTAAAAATAACGAATGATAATCGCAATTTTTTGGTGTCGTTACTGTGATATTAACTGATACCTATACTAAAATTTGTAAATGTTTATAAATAGAACAAATATTTTAAACAGTTTTTTTTCAGTAGGTATTTAATTTTCCATTGCAAAGTAAATTCTTTCATACATCTTCTAACTGCAGACTGGCTAATATTTTTGATAATAATTCCACAAATCTCCATTCCTATATATTCTTTATAGTTAAATTAATACGTGTGTTTTTATTACCGATTTTTATAAAATTAAAATAGTACTAGCTACTTTAATGTTCTTCTATATAAGTATAATATAACCGTGTTGTACCCATTTTTATAACATAATGGGTCCGTCCAACTTTTTTGAATTTTTTATATGTTATGAAGAATTTAAAAATAGAAATTCCGTATTTTTTGTTTTCTTGAAATTGTGCTTAATAACGCCTAAAATAATTATTAAAGTTTTGGCGCGAAAGTTGTGACGTTAGTGTCACTCCGTCATAAGTAGAGAGAACCGACATACGTTGCCATTAATAATAGCAATATAGGTAAGTAAACTTAATAATTTTTACTCGTTTTCATAATCTGATTAATCATTCGCTTTAATTAATGTAACATTAACACTTTCTTTAATATAATATAGAAGTTTATTATACTCACCAAGTGTCATTATTACAATTAAAATAGTATTTAAACTATTTTCTATTTATAATTAAATACAACAATGACAGTATTGATTACAATAATCAAAGCATAGTTCATAATAAAAAGTAATCCAACATTTACATTTCTATTTACTAAATGATTACAACAATGACAAGTATTGAGATTACAACAATTAAAACATAAATTATAATTTTACTTATTTAATAAGTAAATATTCTTTTGATCTTAATAAAAAATTACTCGGATATATTAAATATGTGAGTATGTGTAAAGCCAATCGAGAATTTATGAGCAAAATATGCATGGTCCACTGTACAGTGACATTTTCACAAGGTAACTGGACGACTGTAATGACGCTGACGTCACAACATGGCGATCGTTTTACGCTAAAAACTATAATTACATTATTATAGGTATAAAAATACAAAATATATAGCAATTTTTATTTCGTTTTCATTTATTTATATTCAAAATTCATATGCGACATGTAATTTCTAAAAAGTCGACGACTTGGATGGGCCCATTGTACTTTATTAATATATGTAAATAAATAGAAATATATTTTAGCACAAAATACACGCAGTAAATATATTCGTTTATCTATTTGACGTTTGACACATGCTTTTAAAATAGACAGATAAATGTAGTTTTTGTTATGTTTAATCGCTTTTTTATTGGTTGAAAATTTTAAAAGGGAAAGATCACATGAATGTGTTCGACGTGAATTAACGCTCGTGTTTTTAACGTTCCATGTTCACGCCAGTGTTTCGGAATACCAATTTAACGCTGAAACGTGAACGTTACTCTCTTTACTTAACGCCGAACGTTATTTAACGCTGGTTTCAGAATCCCACTATTAATTTTCCCGGGTGCTATATCTTGATTATGCCCCTGGTACATACAACGTTTTATTTTATTTTGGTTCTCGAAATTCAAGGATATAGTAGGTATTATTGTCTATTCGTTATCATTGTGCTGGCATTGTGAATTTTAAGTGTGCTCTGGTTGCTACATAATTTGTTGATGTTATGTTGTTTGTTATAAACAATTTTAATTTATGCTCTGTTCCATTTAAGCCATTCAGTAGATGGCACTGGCAACAGCGCAAATCTAAAGTAGCCGAAATTTCATTTGGTAAACTTGTCCTTTGTCTCTAATTTCAGCCAATCAGAGAGGTCAAAACTAATCCCTATGCTTCGTAATACTGAATGGCTTAAATGGAACAAGGTATAGTGTCAAATGATAATAACAAATATCGATTATTCAAAAGAAATATCGAATGTGGCGGAGTTCAAAAAATCTGACTTATCGAATTTTTTGTGTTGTCTGACATTTTTCCATACTATGATTTTGATATGTTTGAATAGGTGCTGCCTGGCAACTTTATAGGCCCTGGGGTAAACAAAGCCAAATTACGCCCGCTTTTGACGGCAAATAAACAATTTTATGATTCCAAAATAAAATAATAGTTATTTGTATATTAAGGTCGCGAAATCATGCTTTAGCGTACCGAGAGAAAAATTGTCGCCGAGGCCGCTTGCGGCCGAGGCAAACAATCTCGAGGGCGCTAAAGGATTTCGCGGACAAGGTGTACACAATATTTTTTGTGCAACCGTAAAAAATATGTAATTATAAATTTTATTAATTCTAAACAGTTTCATTATAAATAGAAAGTTAGCTTTCAAGGTGGCTATAGGATTAACGTTTGATAAACAAAACCATACAATTCTCAAGTGTCAAAGTGATTGTTTACCTAATTTCGCGGCCGTTACCATAACAACGGTTGCGAAATCCAATTTCGCGGCCTGTATTGCGGCTGCGAAATGCTTATTTCGCGTCCGGTTGCACAAAAAATACATTAACAACATATTAATAATGTAAAATGAATATAAATGAAAAAGGATAAAAAAATAAAGCCTCATTATGCTTTTATATAATATACAGAAGAAAAGGAATAAAATTTGAATAAGTAAGAATGCTATCTAGGTAATTGTGGTCGTTCGTCGTTCAAGATGCTTAACTAAAAAAGTAAAAAGTCACAATTACATTAAAATGAGCTAAAAATTACTGTGGTATTCTCGCTTTAATAATGTTATTTACAGCTAGTTAAAACAATTGTGCACTCAATTGTTCCTTTATCACTTGATTTCAACAATTCTCAAGATGACAACAATTTAACAATGACAAAAAGAGAATCACAGGACTTTTGTTTGTTTTATAATTGGCGTAGGAATAGGTAAACGTCGAGGAAACCTCGTCGTCGTTTGTTTTTCCAGTGCAACTGCGATGCAGTGTCGCGATAAACGGTCTAATAATGATTGATGAGGAACGGACAAGAAGAGGTGAACTGGGAGACTTGGCCAACTGCGATTAAAACGTTTCACAATTAATGCGAGTCGCTGGTGAAGTAGAGCGGAAGCAATTGAATATTTTCAATCAATCTGATCAGACCAATTTTGCACAGTTATCTTAGAATTTTACATTCAATGAAAGCCAATAATTCTGTAGAATGTCTAGTTGAATTTATGTCAGAAAAATACACTCCTTTTAGGAACTTATTGACCTTCAATAGTTATTTATGGTACAAGTGAGTAAAGACGTATTTTATCGTCAGGCGGAAAGTTTAGCACACACAGCTGAGAGTGCTAACATCCGCGTGTGAGTAAAATGTCTGTGAGTGACATACGTTTGTCCAGGAAAATGTAGTGAAAAAATCTGGTGTGGCCAACACAATACCTCCCGCTATTTACAGCCCGAGTTACAAAAAAGATTATGTTAATCCTTATTTTTGGATTAGCGAATTTTACTCTAATTTTCTTTTTTATTTCTTAAAATATAGTCTAATCTAATCCAAGTAACTACCTTTTTTTAAACCCCTCAACAGGATTAAATCCCAATTACAGAGTGGGTTCACATTCACACACATCCACCCAGAGCCCCGAGGGCACTCATGACATGAGCCACCGGAGCTATAATAAAATGAAGACTAAATTTTAAATACCGGGATAGAATAGAATTCACCCGTGGAATTAACTAATCCAAAAATGAAGATTAGCTTAAACATTTTTGTGAATCGTTAATTTTTATTAATCTAAATACATACCTACATATATGTATGTACATATTTACTTATGCTGGAAACTGTATTGAATTCCTTTTCTACTGTTCTATTTACTTTTTTCATTTTAATTAAACAAAAATGAACAATATTACATACAACATATTTTCCATTTTACTAAATATTGTTAGCTTTCATCATATGACGTGCTACATAAACTACCCCTATTTTTCAAAGAAGAATTCATTTAAATAATAAAAAATGGGGTGTTCCATTTTTTGAACTTTAACATGACGTTGACGTAGAAATTACATTTTTTTAAAAATTATGAATTATTAATTTATATTAGTGTAAACAAAAGCTTTCTTTATAAAACTGGTTTTACGGATTATAGAAATTCGATTCCATTCTCGAGATATCGAGTGATAAAAGTAGTCGATCATACAGAAAAATCAAAAAAAAGTTTAATTACGCCGGAAGTTGTTCATCATGAGTAAAGTATTTTTATTGTTTTGTATGTAAAATTTTCCGCTGAATTCAATGGTAAAATAAAAAATCTGATGTGGCCAGCACATTACCTTCCGTCAATTACAACCGGCCCTCTGTTCGTATTCGTCATGACATCGAATTGAAGTAAATTATCGATGATTTATAAATAATTTAGTCAATGAATTTATACAAATTTTAATTTTTTTTTATCCACCACTCTAATCCGGTTTAAGATAGGATAACGGATAACGCGGTTTGAAAATTTTAATTCGGCATGAAACTCTCTTTCATATTATGTGTTACACGATTTTTTTGCCAGTGAGCGGTTCGCGAGTTACTAAAAACTTAAATTCAGATGAAATTCCTCTAATATTTTAGCATCTGCAAATCGGCTAATTTCGACATGGTTACAGGTATAAACAATTATATTACATATTTAATACTTGTTGAATTAGTTGATTTTATTATTAATTGAACAATACTTTTAATGTTATTACAGAAAATAATAGTATATGATTAAATTGTCTGTCTAGTTAATAATAATGTGCTTTATATCTACTTTACGTAATGTTTCAATTTTATATTCAAAAGATAAACAATATACGATCACATATTATTACTGTGTATAACAATTGAAAAACGGTTAGATCAACTAATCTTTGAGTAAAACTGTGCCAAATGTCAAATGGCATATTTATATTTTGAATAGTTTTGAAACATGATTATAAAAAATATCCTACCTAAAGAGAAGATACGAATCTGCCAATAAAAATTGACTTGTTTAAATACTTGGGGCGTGCCTAGTTATTTATTTTTGACATAGAAATTACACACATACAATAAAATAGATTCCTATCTAACCTATTCGATTTAAGGTCTACCAATATTTCATCCATATGTTCGATAGTTTGACTAGTTTTTTTTTTAGTTTTATTAGTCATAGACGACCACTTTTCTTTCCCATACTTTTTATTGTTTTAATATTTAAATTTATATTTCAAAGAAATGAATGCAATAGACACTTACAGAATTGACGTCACAAGCAAGAGAAAGATAGAAGATTTTCTACCAAACAAACCTCCCTCGTTGTCTTACATCCCTCTCCGAAGTATGACTAGCGAATGAAAGTTGACGTTTAAATTATTTAATAGATGTAGTTTCTTTTGAAACCCTAGCGAAGAATAGAATTGTACAAAACTTTCAGGTATGAAATTTTTGCATGAACCCATTTAAATACTGGACTAGGAAAGCATAGAAATATATTACTCGTACTATATCTGGCTGAAAATAGATGGCCGACTAGCGTAACTAAATATACAAACATTTTAAACATTTTTCGTTTATGTTAATTATAACAAAATATTTTGATCTTTAAACTATTTAATTGGCAATTCTATGAAATAGGATTATTTTTAATTTCCACTAATAGTAATTCCAACTCGAGGGTTGCTTACACCTGAGACGAACGAACTAGAATTTGCGGTATTAAATTTTTTAAATACATACCTGAATCCTGTGGCTAAGGTCATTTTAAATGCCTTCTGGTATTGAGTACAATTCTAATCTTCTGTAACGGAATATATAAGGGTCAGTGTCCTTTCAAATCAAATATAGGGAAATGTTTTCAAAAGAAACCACATCTATTAAATAATCTAAACGTCAACTTTCATTCGCCAGTCATACTATACCATATCTGTCATTCTGTTTACATCTGCCAAACAGTGTTATAAATAATACTATATTCTGATTTGTTTTGAAAATGAGTTTAAAACTAGAAGATGTGCCTGGGACAACTTTTTTGTTTAATTATATTGAAGATAATTCGATAATACAACTAAAAGAATGGCTGTAGTATACTGTGAATGGCTGATGACAGTTCTTTGTAAGTCGTAACCATAGCAACCATTATTTCTATGATGTGCCGCTAGAGGCGCTCAAGCAAATAGCAGTTATATGTTTATTAGTATTATACGTTTGTAAAAATAATTTCTATTTGAAATTGTCACTAAAGTACACGAAAATCTTTATTAAAAGTTGTAAAATATGTAAACATAACTTACTTTTGTATTTTCTAAAGTACTTGAAAACATATTTGTAAATTTGGGTGCAAGTACTTTTTCAGATAATTGATATTTTTCTGATTAAATGGACCTTAAAAGGTGATTATTGACAAAAAAATTCAATGTGCGATATTTATTGGGTTACTTAAAACAAGATTTCCTCGCTGGGATTCTGCCGTATCACCTAGAGATTGCATGACGTAAAATTGACGTCATGTGATCGCAAATTTTAAAATTCAGGTTTTTCTTTAATCTGTCTAATTTACCTAATCTTCTAATCTTGTTTCGTATTTCTAAATTATGTACAAAGAAGTAAACCTA